>JADLZK010003182.1:0-123470 GCA_015847255.1 Hyparrhenia diplandra | reverse complement strand
AAACACAAAAAGAGACGAAACACACTCGGCCAAATGCAAAGTCGGAACTCTTTCTCATTAATTTTATCCTTGTCTTTACAATGCCCGAGGGCTTATTTATAGTAGTTTGTAGACTTTTACATGACTTTTTATGCCCCTCTACCTTCGCGCTTCCCCTGGAATATTCTCCTCGACGCCGGGGAGGGGGGGGTCTTGGTTTTTTCGGCTTGCGGTCTCAACAACTCCTCCTAGGGACCACACGCCGCCATCCAAAGTACACAGAAAACCCGTCAGACAATCGAAAGACAAGACTGAAAACACCAAGGACTTCAACCTCACCGCCGACCCCAAAAGCTTGAGCTTTCGGCTACCTTATCGAAAGCCATGGGTTTCGGCAACAGAAACGCAGCCCCAAGGCTCGGGCCTGCGCAACCTCGGCAATCGACCAAAGGAACCAATTTGTATAACATTCGAGGCGGTCTCTAGCCGAAAGACATATCTTTGGCTCAAAACACCGCCAATGGGACTGATTTGTATAGCATTCGCGGTAGTCTCTAGCCGAAAGGCATATCTTTTGGCTCAAAAACACTGCCCATCATACGACGCTACCGACTTCGCCAAGCTAGACCGGAAGGCGACCCATTCAGCCTATCCCATAGGCCGAATGGGTTGTCTTTCAGCCCCTAGGCTCCTTTCGTCCAATCGTTGCCCTCCTCTTTGCCTGTGTCGAAAGTCCAAGGATTTGGCTCGTTGTCGGGTTTACTCGAAGCCGAATAAGGGGGGTGCCCGTATCCAACTTCCCTCCAACACAACTACCTAAAAAAAAAAATCGATTCTTAGAGACGGGAAATTTAGATGCCCCGAGAAATTTAGTTTGTAGAATTTTAATATCAAGCAAAAAAGGGTCCAAGTAACCCTCAATGACGGCCGCGGGGAGGATCAAACTCATAACCTAATCATTCATACCTAAATGAACTGAAACAATAAAGTTTTAGATCTCGTCGAGTAAACTACTCTCATTTAGGGTATTTTTTTCTATCCAGGTTACTTTAGAAATAAAACACAAATGTGAATTGCCTTGTAGTCCAATGTTAGGACGGTCCAAAGGGGACACTACCCACCGTGTTCAAATCATGGTGCTCGCACCTTTTTTTGGGGGTTTCCCGGAATTTACCGGCGTTATGCATTAAGTGGTAGCGACATTCGCGTCGACGACGAGGCGCCAATGGTGACTTCAGGAATCTCTAGATCCGTCTTGCTCAAATTTTCTGAGGTGCTCATAGGCGTAGGGTTTGCATACCCGTGTTCATAGGGATGAGTGTGCGTGTGTGTTGTGAGCGTTGTACTGTCTAATTCTAAAAAAAAGAAATAAAACACAAATTGAAAAATTTGAAAACTTCAAACATAATTTTGAGGTCTAAATTATTTGAAATGAAAACTTTGTCAACTAACGATATAATTTTTTTATTTATCCAACTTGATTTGAAAAGGGTTATAAATTTCACTATGTTGCAAATTCTTAAAGGTGCAACAAATTACCAGCCACTATTGAGATATGCAACTTTGATATAAACTCTGTTTTCATCCGATTTGATTTGAAAAAAAAAATATGAATTGTTCTATATTGCAGATATTTTTAGTGACAGGTCAATTTTTCAAACATGTATCTCAGCAAATGGTACTTTTAGAGGTTGTTAGGGTTTCTAGGCGCCTCCATTATTCAGTAGAGAATATTTATAGAGTTGGTTGAGTTTTGCAGCAACCTCTAAAAACGCGGCGTTACTTTTGGAGACGGTTCTTGACAGAATCAAACCATCTCTGAACTAAAAAAGTGGCATCTCTAAAATAATTTCTATAGAATCAGCTCGTGCTTTGGGACGTTTATAGTAACTGATGTGGTCTTCTCGATCCATGTCTTAACCATTTTTTTTTTTTCCCATTTTTTCTGCGATCACGCGGGGCGACGACTTGTACTGGTTAAGCTATGGGCTGCAGCTAGTTGTGTAGGCCGTGGCATAATTGCTTGGAATTTCGCATGGGTCATTCACGTGGCCATCTCGTGGCAAGCCGGATTCTGGATTGATCGATCTGTACGTACGTATTAATCAGCGCCATCTGTTTTCCGGTTCATTAAATAATCAATTTGTTTTTTTCCTTACGAGTATTAGCCTAGCCTGTTACAGGTTCATTCCGAATTTAAATTTTCAACCTGATTCGAATGGATAATATATATGTGAGATGTCTACAATGAAAGGTTTCATGACTGATAAGACAACTGATGATGTTTTGTTGTGAGAGAAAAAAATATATACGTACTATGGTTGATAATTTTAAACAGAGAGGGCATACATCTGGTTTTCGCTTAGTATTCTACATATGCAATGCGCGCGTACGCACAAAGTGGTCGTATATATGACCGTAGCCGGCCTCTTTGTTATTTCACGTTTTTGACGGTGAGAATGCATGCGTGTGGTGAAATATTCCAGCGGAGAGACCTTTCGCCATCGATCTTTGTTTTGTCGAGTTGCATTGTATGGTGATGGTTTCCACGAGTGACCCGTGCTGATGGATCGCGATATTTGCCACGAGGAGGATTTAGGAGGGAATACTTACTCTGACCATTTCCGCATTCCGATCATTTGGTTCTGGATTTCCATGGAAAAAGATAAGGGAGGAATAATCTTCATCAGATATATTGTCAACACGGGGTACCTAAGCTAGACCTACAAATGCAAGTCACGCACGTTTCTAGATCCGTGTCTAGATTGCACGTAACTTAGCTAGGTTTACGATCACACTATCTACTCTAGCTAGTAGCAGTGATGAGAAACAAACCACCGGTATATATATACTCCCTCCATAGTTGGAAAAAAAGAAGTTTAGGATAGCGACACGGTCTTTAAAAAGCGCAACTTTAACTTTAACTTTTTTTTTGATATCGCTCAACAGCTGAGCCATGAACTTCTAGACGACCTTTTCAAGCTATGGGCAGCCATTGAGCAGACTGGAATAGAACTACAGGACAGTGAGGATGACTCGATTGTTTGGACACTAGAAAACTCAAGTCAGTACTCAACGAGCTCGGCGTATAACATACAGTTTGCCGGTCATGTGCAGTCACCGTTCCCTGTGCTCATCTGGAAAGTTTGGGCGCCACAAAAATGCAAATTTTTCCTTTGGTTATTACTGCAAAATAGACTATGGACTGCAGCACGCCTTCGAACACGGCAATGGAAAAATAACTACTTCTGTGCCTTATGCAAGAGAAACTTCTTTTTTCTAAAAAAATATTTATTAAAAGTTATATATATATATTTTATGAAAGTATTTTTCAAGACAAATTTATTGATATGATTTTCATATTTTTAAACTTAACGACATAAAAATTATTCATGATTTATGCTTTCAATGTTTGATCTAAACCTTTTCCAAAACATCTTTCTTTTCAAGTATGGAGTGACGTAAGGTGTTCTTGAAAACGCGACTGTCGGGGACGAAAATAATCGGCCCATAGGGAAAATAAGCCCATGAAGGATGGCACGGCCCCAAGGCCCAAAAAGAAGGACCGATGGGAAGACGACGCTGGAGTTGACGACCTGAGACGCGTTTTGGGCCTAAGAGACGCCCAGGAGAATGAAGGCCGGCCCCAAGCCCGCAGATTCGCTAAGAAAGACTTAATGTAAGGAAAACTCTCTTGGGCCCCCCCTTTTAAAAGCCCAAGGCAGCCCAGCTACAAACACTCAGTTGGCAAGGCCCAACTTATTAAAATCACCCCCGCTAGGTCAGGAGGGCCCATGGTGAAGTCTCTGAAATAATGAGAATAAGAAAGAAATCTGGGGAAGACAATCCCCTGATAGGCTTATTGAAGCCCATCCATATACAGGCCAAAATCCGCCTGCGTACCGCGACACCAGCCCGGGACAGCCCACTTTCACCACAACTTACTCCTAACCCAAGGGGCAGAGCCTCGGGGACTAAGTTCCGCCTCGCCCGAGGACGCAGGATCTCTGGAGACAATCCCTGCCTCGCCCGAGGACCACGACCCTCGGGCAAGACTTCTCCGCCTCGCCCGAGGATAGGAGGACCCCGGCTACTGGCTCTTCCCTCTCCCAGGAAATACCATCTCGGGCGTGCCTTGGAAAGCCAAAACCAGTAGTGGGGGCAGCCGCATTAAATGCACCTGCTTCACAGGCCGCGATGACAGGGCAATCGATTGCCCTGTCGAGTCGCCTGACCCGTTATCTCCTCGCATCCCCCGGTGATGGGACATAAAGGAAGCAGTTATCACACACGTCACCCTGCACAGGGAAACACAACTCTACTGTTCATTTGCTTGCAGCTTCATGTCCACGACACGAGTCCAAGGACCCTCGGGACGTCGACACCACGCCATGACGCGGACCAAGCCAACTATGGACCATAAAGGGATCAGAGAGTCACCATTTGGCCCTCGGGAGACCCTCCCCTCGGGCGACGGACACGAACACAAGAGACTCCAAGACACGCGTCCACACCAGGGCACTCCCTTCTGGGAACCCGAGGTCCGGGCTCGGGCATGGCATGCCTAACAGCTCTGGATAGTAGACACAGTAGCGTTTGTACATGACACGTATTGTACACATTATCTCTTCTTTACACTATAAAAGGGAGAGTAATGTCAGCATAGAACGGATCCCCTCCACTAGGTTTTCACATTTAGCCATCTCGTTCCGGATTAAAGTCCTTCTTCATTCCCAAGAACACCTTGTAATCGCTTTGGTTCTTGTGCACAATTGGTGCGAGTAATACGAAAGGTCACAACTGCTGGACGTAGGGCCCCATGGCCTGAACCAGGATAAACCCCTCATCTTCCAGCTCGCACATGCCATCAGGCGGGGAGCGCACAGCCTATAAATTATTGCCGGTACTTGGGATACCCCAGTTCTCAAAACACCGATAGTTGGCGCGCCAGGTAGGGGAGCGCTGTGCAAAGATCACTTCCCAAAAACCTAGATGGCGACATCGCTCACCTTCCCATCCTACTCATCGGATCACAAAGAAGGACGGGGAATGCTGCTGGGGTTTGGCAGCCTCGAGTTCGCGCCGCTGGATCACGACATCTAGGCGATCTCCATTCGAACGGATCGGAAAACAACCGCTCCCAAGCACCAAGGGGGCGCAACCGACATCATGGACGTTGCCGCCGGAAGGCTCAACGCCGACGATGACACGTCGGCGCAGCTTCAATTACGACCTCTTCCCGTGCTCGTCGACACCGATGGTGAAGAGGAAGCGGCTACGCTTTTCGGCAAAAGCGGCCCACAATGGCACCTATGGAAGGAGGACGGGGCAATGAAGAGCCCATGAGCCATTGGGTACGGCAACCACCACGCCGGCAGTCCATCACTACGGTGTCGCGGCGAACCAGGAGTTCCCCGTACTAGGGGCATACGAGCCGGTGGTGGAGGGACGCTTCGAAGACTCCCCTCGCGCTGCTAGTCCGGATTGGGACGACCTTGTTCACCAAAGGGCCGAGGGTACCCTCACCAAGGGACGGTCGGCGCCTACTTTCGGGAGATCCATGATGGACATCTAAGCTTAGGTATCCCCTGGGGCAACCTGTGTTGTAGACTCGAACTCGCTTTTTCAATAATGAATATTATGACCCCTTCGAAATGCTATAACATTGAGCTCGTAGATGGTCAATTTACCGACCCGAGGAAAGTAATGACAACGCGAGAAGTCCCGCCACGACGGCGGCGTGTCCCGCCCGGCACCAGCCCGCGTCGGCCCGGTGCGTCGGTCGCGGCCCCCGGGCAAAAACACACGTCTACAGGACATTGAGGCCCGACTTCAAGCCGAGGCCTGGCGCGTCGCGATGATTGGAGCAAACCATCCGTCGGGAACGCGCTCAACGAGCAAGAAACCCGCGACGCCTCAAGCCCCGAGCAGCCAGGCCAATACGGGGGAACAACTCCGTCCACCGGGTGCCGGCTCCCTTCAACCGCGCCAGCCGTAATGTAGCCGCGCGGCTGCAATGCTTGTTCGGAAATGCCCGAACCCTCGACCACCGAAGGGAGGAGGCTACGTGACGGACTCAAGGAACTCCTCGATAAAGCCGCAGTCCAACAAGCCGAGAGCTCGGCCAGAACTATGCAACCTCAAAACATCAAGAGCCAATGCGTAGTCGACAAGCCTCCGCCGAACCTGAGCAAAGCCGAGCCCCGCACGATCCGTCCCGGGAACGACTAGCCGACAATCGATCCAATCGTGATGTCTGGCAACGTCTCGAGGAACACCGCCCGAATTATAGCCAGCAAAGAGGACAATCGGGACGAAGCCGGCATGATAACCAACAGCTCCCCGATCTAAGGGAAGAAATCGAGCAACGCCGAGGCAACCGTAACAGCGAAACGGCTCACCCGACCCCCCGGACCTCAAGTCTTTACCAAGGAAATCCGGAGGGCGCCGCTCCCCTTACGCTTTCGGCCCCCGAGCCATATTGAAAAGTACTCCGGCGAAACACGCCCCGAGGTCTGGCTGGATGATAATCGATTAGCCTGCCAGCGCGCGAGGGGGCTCACGGCGACAAGGTCATCATCCGCAACCTACCCCTCTACCTCTCCAGTCGGCACAAGCATGGCTCGAGCATCTCCCCCCTAACCAGATTTCAGGCTGGGACGACTTGGTAAGGATCTTTAGAGGAAATTTTCAAGGCACATACCTGCGCCCTGGAAACTCCTGGGACCTCAGGAATTGCCGCCAGAAGCCTGATGAATCCCTACGCACCTACATCCGGCGTTTCTCGAAGCAAAGAAACGAACTCCCGAATGTAACGGACTCCGACGTCATTGGAGCCTTCCTGGCTGGCACCACCTGTCGAGAGCTCGTCAGTAAATTAGAGCGTCGAACCCCAACCGAAGCCAACGACCTGATGGACATTGCCACCAAGTTTGCAAGTGGCGAAGAGGCCGTCGGCGCACTCTTCGATCAGGTTTCCAAAAAGGGGAAGCGCCGGGAGGACGAGGCCGAGGGGTCAAATCCCCCAGACGCCAAAAAGAAGAAAAAGAACAAGGGCAGACGAGGCAAGGGTCTGGCGCAGGGTGACTTCGAGGAGGATCTTGTCGCGGCCGTAGACCGAAAGGGGCCTCGGGCGCCCCCGGGCAAGTTTGACGACATGCTTAAAAACCCCGCACCAACCACCAAGATCCCGTCAAGCATACCCTAGAAGAATGCAAGACCCTCCGCAAACACTTCAACAAGCTCGAGACAGTTCCCGAAGATGAAGAAAAGAAAGAAGAGCCCGAGGTGGAGGACGCGGAAGATTCTAAGTTCCCAAAGGTCAATAATTGCTTCATGGTCTTCGGAGGCAGAACAAGCAATATGATCAAGGCGACAGAGAAAGAAGGAGCGACGGGAGGTCTTCTCTACGGAGCCAGCCACCCCAAGCTTCGCAAGTGGTCAGATCAAGCAATCACGTTCGACCAAAAGGATCATCCGCACCATATCCCGAACGCAGGGGCTTACCCATTGGTAGTGGATCCGATTATCGGTAACACAAGATTGACCAAGATCCTCATGGACGGAGGGAGCAGTCTCAATCTCATCTATGAAGAGACCCTCGACCTACTCAAAATTGACAAATCCAAGATCCGCAGAGGGGGCCATTCAACGGCATTGTCCCCGGGAAGCAAGTAAAACCCCTCGGCGGATTGACTTACCAGTGTGCTTCGGTACCCCTTCAAACTTCCGACGGGAAACCCTGACTTTTGAGGTCCTCGGGTTCAGAGGGGTCTACCATGCCGTGCTGGGCCGACCATGTTACGCCAAGTTCTTGGCCGTACCCAACTACACATACCTTAAGCTAAAGATGCCAGGGCCTAATGGGGTCATTACTACCGGCTCGACATATCACCATGCATACAATTGCGATGTCGAAAGTGTCGAGTACGCGGAGGCGTTGGCCATATCTGAAGCACTTATCGCGGATGTCTCTAAAAGTTTCGACAAAATGTGTGAAGAACCCGAGGCCAAGCGGCACGCGGGTAGCTTCGAAGCCTCCAAAGCAACAAAGACCATTCCATTGGATCCCAAACATCCCGGGGAGAAGCTGCTGACCATCAGTTCGGAGCTCAACCAGAAATAGGAAACAGTGCTCGTCGACTTTCTCCGTGTGAACGCCAGCACGTTTGCATGGAGTCCTTCAGACATGCCAGGCATACCGAGGGAAGTCGCCGAGCACTCCCTAGACATCCGAGCCGGCTCCAAACCAGTGATGCAGTGGTTGAGGCGATTCGACGATGCCAAGCGCAAGATCATCGGAGAGGAGGTCCAGAAGCTAATGGCGGCCGGGTTCATCAAGGAAGTGTCCCACCCTGAGTGGCTAGCTAATCCTGTATTAGTAGAGAAAAAGAATGGAAAATGGCGTATGTGTGTTGACTACACTAGTCTTAATAAAGCATGCCCCAAAGTTCCCTTCCCATTACCTCGGATCGATCAAATCATTGACTCTACTGCAGGATGCGAAACACTATCCTTCCTTGACGCATACTCTGGGTACCATCAGATAAAAATAAAAAAGTCCGATCAACTTGCGACTTCATTCATCACACCCTTCGGAATGTACTGCTACCTCACCATGCCTTTTGGGCTGAGGAACGCAGGAGCCACTTACCAGCGATGCATGCAACATGTGTTTGGCAAACTCATAGGCCGAATAGTTGAAGCGTATGTTGACGACATAGTGGTGGTAAAATCAAAAAAGACGGCAAAACCTAGTTGAAGACTTGGCGGCGACGTTCAAATGCTTAAACGAAAAGGGAGTCAAGTTAAATCCAGAGAAATGTGTGTTTGGGGTCCCTCGCGGGATGCTCCTCAGATTCATTGTCTCACAAAGGGGTATCGAGGCCAACCCAACCAAGGTCGCGACAATAACTAACATGGAGCCAATATTCAATCTCAAAGGAGTCCAAAAGCTCATGGGATGTCTAGCATCCCTCAGCCGGTTCATCTCTAGGTTGGGAGAAAGGGGATTACCCCTATATAGACTTTTGAAGAAAACTGAGCACTTTACTTGGACTGTCGAGGCAGAAGAAGCCCTCGGGAACCTGAAGAAAATATTGACCAACCCACCGGTGTTGGTACCACCAAATCCCGGAGAACAGCTACTCCTTTATGTTGCCGCAACTACCCAGGTGGTAAGCGCAGCCATAGTTGTCGAATGACGAGAGGAGGGGCACTCTTTACCAGTCCAACGACCGGTTTACTTCATCAGTGAAGTATTCTCTGACACCAAAACAAGATACCCTCAGATGCAGAAGCTGCTATATGCCGTGGTTGTAAGGTCCTAGATGGCTAGAGGGGGGTGAATAGCCTATAAAAATTTTCTACAAACTCAACTAAACAAACCGATTAGTATAAAACACGGCGAAATGCGGTTTGCACTAGCTCTAGTGGTCAAGCAAGCCTTCTAGTGAGAAGACTAAGTAATTCTATGATCTCTAGTCCACACAAAGTCTATGTCACTACTCTAGCTAATGAGCAATCCTAATATGGTCCTTATGCTAGCAAGAACAACCTACACAAGCAAATGCTAGCTCTCTACTTAAGGTAAACTAGGAAAGTAATGCAAGAGAGAAACTTGTTATACCGACTAGTTGAGGCTATGAACCAATCACCGGGATGTAGATGAACAATCAATCACTCGATGGTGATGATCCACACACGAAGACAATGAATAAGTCGATTTGTTCACCCGGAGTTCACTTGTACACCGACAAGCTAGTCTCCGGTTGTGCCGACCAACACAAGGATGGTGTTTGAGCTAGATGGTGCCCTTGCTAGCCTCAACACACCACTCAACAAGTGTGGTACCCAAAGCACGAGCAATGTATTTCTTGCACTTTGTCTTCCCGACGAGGAGTGCGTAATCCTCTTACAAATCAACCGGAGGTGGCCAAGAACAATCACCTTCTCTTGCCAACGCCTCCACCACTTCACCAAGCCGGCTAGGAGCGGTGCCTCCAAGAGAAACGGGAAATCCACCATCTCACAACGATCCCCAAGTGCCTCTAGATGCAAGAACTCGATGCAATGCACTAGGATCAACTCTTCTCTCAAGAATGAAGCTCAAATCAAGAATGAGAGAGGAGGAAGGCTTGCTTGCTTGCTCAAGAGTGTTAGGAATGATTCAAATGTCCAAGAGAGAGAGCAAGAGGCAGCCAAGGGGGTATATATAGGCCACACCATGAAATGTGGTGGAAAGGGTGAAAACCACGCTTTTCGGCGGCCGACCGGGCCGATCGACCGGACTCACCGGTGAGTCCGGTCGGTGGTCCGGCCACAACCGACAAGCCAAACCGACCCGCTGACCCCCCCGCCTCCGTGCGTCCGGTCGGCGATCCGGTCGATGCGTCCGGTCAGCACCGGATGATTCCGGCCGGTGCGTCCGGCCGCCCGTTGACCACCGAGCCAGAAACATGCTCTCGCCAGACGCACTGACCGGACCGTCCGGTCACTTCCGACCAGCTTCCGGTCGGTGCGTCGGCCCGGCCACGAGCTGCGAAACTTCTTTGCTTTGTCGCCGTTTCTTCGCCTTTGCTCCAAACCGACTTCCGTCACTTATTTCTTGTTGCCCGACATGTCAAGAACACCTCGGCACCATGTGTTAGCATTTTGAAAACATTTTCATCAAGCGCGAGTTAGCTCTTTGGGGTTAGAATGCATGCATATGAGACTTGAACCTAAAGGCACGTGAGGATCGATATGTACGAAAGTTTTCCCTCTTTATAGTACGGCTTATCGATCCTATAATCACTCACACCCTCTATGGTGTCTTGAGTGTGAAATCAAAAAGCCCTATGGTTATACCTTTGCCTTGGGACCTTTGATCTCCGAAACTCCACCGAAGTTGCATGCTTGATCATCTTTTGGATCACCTCGATCCATCCTCCATGATCACAATGCACCAACTCCGGCCCGACCAATCTCCAATCATGTCAAACACTTAGCATTGAGAGATTAGTCCTTAGGTGTCACTAATTAGCCAAAACCAAACAAGAGATCTTCAATCTCCCCTTTTTGATAATTGGTGACAACCCGCAAGAAAGGTTTTATGATTAAGGTTTTTGAACATACAACGGTTGTCCAAGCATTTTGCTTACAATCATAGGATTGGACAATCATCATAGTTCGGTTTTGGTAGCATGAGCTCCCCTACATGTATGCCACGAGTTTGGAATGAAGCATTGCATACATGTATGAATATTGAAACTGAGGGTGAGCTATGTTACCAAAATGATGCTTAGGGTGAAAGAAATGGACCTTTGAAGCGTGATACCAATCGGAGTTGCGCCATTTTCACCATACAAGCATCAAGGTAACTAGATTTTCATCAAAACTCAAAGTACCACGTGAGATCACATTAAGAGCAAGGTACTTGAATTTAGAGCAGAATTTTGGAAAATCTAGCTAGCTCCTATGCATGCTAGTTATCAATCACTTGTAAAACATCTTACTCAACTAGCATACACCACACAAACATGTATATGGAATTTAAATACATGTGCAATGAGCAAGTCATATGTTAGTGCACAATCAAATGCAACAAATTGTCTATGAGCTTGCTCCCCTACTTGTGTGAACCACTTGTTAAACTCATGAGCCACATGAGAGGTTTTCAAAAACATGTGAAATTTTTAATTTTCCAAAACCTTTCATGCACTAATCTCTCCCCCTTTGTCGACAATTTCCACAAAAGGTATGACCATGTTGTGTATTGGAAGAGAGAATAGTGCTCAAATTTGGTCGAATTTGGATCACTTGTCAAACATATATTTCGGTTTGAACCAAAGACAAGCTTCTTCACACCTCATGACAAGGGTTATCTTGCCTATGTTGAAGCATATGTGTGAAAAAGATAGCCAAATTCAACACTTGAGATTGCAAGCCCATAAACATGTCATATGTCATCACTAGATCAAACAAACATAAAGAGCAATAGTGATGGCACACATACATTGAAATCCTTTTTGTTTTCCATGAATGCTTCCTAAGGCACAAGTTATATGTCTATATGTTCTAAACATGTCCTTAGATATCATAAATGCAATGTCAAACAATGATACCTTTGCTTTTGCTTGATGGAGGGGCATGTCATGATAGTGAGGTGCATTCAACTCATGTTGGAGAAGTCAAGGATATTCAAGTCATTTCTTAGCTTGCAAAACCTCTTCTCATCTAGTGGCTTTGTAAAGATGTCGCCAATTGATCTTCGGTGCCAATAGGTTGGATAGCAATATCACCCGTTTGTTGATGATCTATAATGAAGTGATGCCTTATGTCAATGTGCTTGGTTCTTGTATGTTGAACCGGGTTTTGAGTCATCTTGCAAGCACTTTTGTTGTCACAATACAAAGGCACATGATGGAAATCAAATCCATAATCCTTCAAAGTTGATCTCATCCATAGCAATTGTGCACAACAACTACCAAGACTAATGTATTCGCCTCGGCGGTTGAGAGTGTCACACCGGGTTTGCTTCTTTGATGACCATGATACTAGAGATCTTCCAAGGAATTGACAAGTGCCACTTGTGCTTCTTCTATCAACCTTGCATCCCCATAGTCGGAGTCCGAATATCCAATAAGCTCAAAGTTTGACCCCTTGGGATACCATAGCCCAACATTTTGTGTGTGCTTCAAGTACCTTTGATCTCCGAAACTCCACCGAAGTTGCATGCTTGATCATCTTTTGGATCACCTCGATCCATCCTCCATGATCACAATGCACCAACTCCGGCCCGACCAATCTCCAATCATGTCAAACACTTAGCATTGAGAGATTAGTCCTTAGGTGTCACTAATTAGCCAAAACCAAATAAGAGATCTTCGGTGGTGCTGGCACAAAGGAAACTCCGCCATTATTTCCCGGCACACCCAATCACGGTAGTATCGGCATTTCCCTCGGGGAAATAATAAACAACAAAGAAGCCACCGGAAGAGTGGCCAAATGGGCGGTGGAGCTCATGAGCGAGACGCACATATGCTCCACGCAAAGCCATCAAATCCCGTGTCCCGCCGATTTTGTCGCAGAATGGACGGATACACAACTACCCCGGCGCCCGGTCCAATCGGAATGTTGGGCGATGTTCTTTGATGGATCTCTAATGAAGACCGGAGCAGAGCGGGCCTGCGCTTTTCATTTCACCCCTGGGTACACATCGATATGCCATCGGGCTACACTTTCGGGCCTCGAACAATGTGGCGTATCACGAAGCCCTAGTCAACGGCCTCCGCATTGCGATGGACCTCGGGATCCGACGCTTGGAAACAAGAGGAGACTCCCAACTAGTGGTGGATCAAGTAATGAAGGCCTCGGCCTGTCACGATCCCAAAATGGAAGCATATTGCCAGGAGGTAAGGAAGCTAGAAGAAAAGTTCCATGGTTTAGAGCATCGAGACACCCCAAGAAGGTACAACGAGGCGGCCGACGAGCTTGCGAAGGTTGCATCCACAAGAGCCGCAGCATCGCCAAATATCCCGACGATAGACCTCTACAAACCTTCCGTCAAGTACCAAGAACAGACCCCTCCCTCGGGGTTAACTTAATTCCCTCGGGGATTGAGGAACCTCCTTCGGAAAATCAAGAGCGGACCCCGGAGGAAGGGAATAAACAAGCTATGCAACAACGACCAGAGACGATGCAGATCGAGGAAGAGACTCAAGATTGGAGGATACCCCTAGCAAATTATCTCCTCCGAGGAGAACTGCCAGAGGACAAAACTGAAGCAAGAAGAAGAGCACGCCGGGCTAAGTCATTCGCCGTGATTGGCGATGACAAAGAGCTATACAAAAAAGCAGCCTCCGGGATATACCAAAAATGCATTTCCCGGGAACAAGGCAAGGAGCTGTTGATGGATACCCATGGAGGAGAGTGTGGGCACCATGTTGCCCCACGCACCCTAGTAGGAAAAGTCTTCGAGACAAGGCTTCTATTGGCCGACAAAGAGTCCGGGGCGCAAAACCATATAGTCCGAACATGCAAAGGTTGCCAATACTATGCCCACAAAACGCACCTCCCAAAGACAAGCTCTACAAACAATTCCAATCACTTGGCCATTCGCGGTGTGGGGACTGGACATGATAGGACCTCTCAAGAAAGCGCCCGGGGGCTACACACACGTGTTGGTAGCAATAGACAAGTTCTCTAAGTGGATTGAAGCCCGACTAGTCGTCGCGCCTCGGACTGAGGAAACGGTAAAGCTGTTCGAAGATCTACTCTCAAGATTTGGAGTCCCGAATTCAATCATCACTGACAATGGGACTAACTTCATTGGAAAGAAATTCCTCGACTTTTGTGAAGATTACAACATCAGAGTAGACACGGCTGCGGTCGCACACCCAAAAACCAATGGTCGTAGAAAGAGCCAATGGCATGATTTTGAAAGGACTCAAGACAAGAATCTTCAACAAGCTAAGCCAAGATGGTAAAAGATGGTACCGTGAGCTACCGTCGGTACTATGGAGCTTAAGAACAACAAAGAGAAGAGCAACAGGGTTTACGCCCTTCTTCTTGGTCTATGGAGCCGAGGCTATACTCCCTCCGATATAGAGCATGGGTCCCCAAGACTCCGAGCCTACAACGAACAAGACAACCAAGGGGCCCGAGAAGACTCATTCGACCAATTGGAAGAAGCAAGAGACATAGCCCCGATTCACTCGCCGATACCAAAGAATCACTAAGGCGATATTGTAACACCCGTGTTTTTGCATCATTTTAAAATTCACTAAAAATTTAAACTTTTTCTAACTACAACTAAAAACTTGATTTATTTTCCCGCTAAACCAAAACCCCGGTTTCAAAAACCCGCATGTCATCATATAGAAAATTAGGTTCCTTCTTGAAGAGCTTTATGGTCGCAAGGATGCAAGGTAAGTCCTAGATTTTATTTATGGAAGAGTATCGCATGAGAAATGATTTACTAATTTTCTCACGGGAATTAAATACCGCAACATGTGTGTACCGTAAATATATGAATATTTTATGAGCACAATAAGTAATTATTCTCGACGATAAAAATCATGAGAATATAAATGTGCTTACATAAATATTTATAATACCCGCAATGCACATGAAATGATAGAACTCGAGGAAAGATATGTGTGCACAAATACATACACATATTAATACAAGTACAAATAAATAAATATTTTCATGAATACCATGATGAAGATACGTATGAGTGCTTGTGTAAATACTTACAATATATATTTACACACATAAAATAATGAGAAGGGAAAATAAGAAGAAGGAGAAAAGAGTAGAGAAGGGAAAAGGAAAAAGAGAAATAAAATGAGAAGAGCTCGTGGGCTCATTTCTCCTCCGCCCAAAGAAGAAACCTCTCCCTCTCCTTTCTTTTTTTCGGCGTCACCGTGGGCCGGCCCAAGGCCAAAGCCCGGCCAACGAGCCCACGGCCGCGCTCCTTCCTCCTCCTTTCTTCTCACGCCGACAGACGGGCCCCCGCAGTCGCCGTCTACCTCCGACCGAGCAACAAATTGGCGACGATCGCGGCACAGCGACGCGACGAAAACCGCTCCCCCGTCGTCAGCCGCCATGGTGCCGCGTTGATGAGAGCACGAGGAGCGCCACCATCCGCGTCGCCCCTACGCGACACCGGAGCGCCCCACCGCCCCGCGCATCGTCAACCCTCACAGTGGAGAGTCGGCGAGCCGGACAAGACGCCGCGGGCGTAGATGACGCCGACCGACGATGCACCCGCCCCACCGGGCCCGAGGAGGCGCGACGGACGGCTCGCAAGACACCGGAGCCACCGGGAAGCCCACGCGCCGCCGTGGCGGGATGTCGGAAAAGATCGGGAGGCGAGAAAATATCTCGTCGGAAAGGTCCGGCGCCGCCGGCCTATAAATAGCCCCCCGAGAGCTCGATCGACCGCGCCACCACCCCTACCAGCCTCCGCGATGACCTGGAACACGCGGCTGCTCGCGCCGGCCTTCCCCTTCCCTCCTTCCGTCACCACGAAATCGCGATTCCCCCAATCCGGGAATCCGCCGCCGAGAAGAAACCCCGAGCCCGCCGCCTCACGTCGTCGTCGTCGGCCGATTGACGCTGTGGTACGCCTCACCCATCCATGACATTCGTTTCCCCCTCCTTTTTCCTCTCCGTAGCACCGTGCGAGAAGCATTCCCGAGCGCCGCCGCCGTCAAGTGCCGCCGGAGACGCCGCCGCCGTGGGAGGCGTCCCACCCGGCCACCCTAACCCGCACCACCACGCACGGGACGGGCGAGGGGGACCTAACGGGCTCCACGCGGCGATGTTCGGGGCCAAGACAAGCCACTCCGGCGACCTTTCCGGCGCGCGCCGCTGCGGACTCGGGCGACGAGGCGGCCACGACGTCGTTCGGTTACGCGGACGCCGTCGGCGTCCACCAATGGAAAGCCGCCACGCCGCCGCCCGCCCCTCCACCGCCACCGCCGCCCGCAACAACGATAATACGTGTGGCGCCTACGTGGCAGCCACCGTGGCGTCCACGTGGACCCACGTGGCACCCACGCAGGCGGATGTTTTTCTCGTGTACACATTGTAAATTGCTACTGCCTACCCAAAGATTTGTACCGCGTGATGTTTATAAGTAGACTTTCCCGTGTCGAAAAAAATTTCCGAAAATTTGTAAATTCATTATTTAATTTATAGAATTTTATCATGTAATTAGTTCCAATTTTATTACATGATAAAATTATATTATAATATTACCCTAATGATTTAATTAGGGATTAATATTATAAAATCCATAACTCTTGCAATTTAACTCCGTTTCGCGTGAAACGACTTCCATAATTCATCTAAAAATCTAGCACTATGCATCTAACCCATTGCCACCATAATGTTCTATGTTTGTTTTATATGTTCTAGTTCAAGCTAGGGTTTATCGCGCCAGACATAAGGTAGATTCGACGACGACCCGATTAGGAGCTTCCGTCCGAAGTGAAGCTAGAGACGTTCGACGCCGTGCCGATTCGTAAGAACCTCCCAGCAAGTCCTTACCCCCCTTAATCATGACCTTAATATGATGATATAATGATGATGATAATAATAAATCGGATTAGTAAATAGTGGTGTGAGCCTAATAACGTAGCTATGGAGCTAAGCCGGATGACGTAATCATCCACGTTATCTCACGCTCATACGTTGTGATCAAGAGAAACATGAGAATGCCTAATGAACCCTAACCAACAAAAGAGGTGAGTAGTGGTAGTCCGGTAGAGCCTAAATACCACGCCGGAATCGCCGCGAGGGGTTCCTCAAGGAGAGATACTCGCCTCCCTAAGGACCGGTTCATAGACCTTCTACCTAGTATAATATTACGCATACAACCACACGCCGCTTTATGGGGCGGCTTGATTCACACCCCGTTGGGTTGAGGTATAATTGGGATCCAAGGTGGCGGAGCGTGCAAACGACCTATTGGGAGCAGATGTGGGGAGAGTGGCCCCATGTTCGGTTGGCGTGGATGCCGAGTGGTCTTCCACGGAAGTGTTTGGGCGGCGCCGGTGGCGCGGTGCTAGAGGCACATATTGATGATTTGAGATTGAGAGTGGTGTTGATGCGATAGGTTGGGTAATTAGGTATTACCGCGTGAAGCCGTGGGTGATTTGGTATCACCATATTGTCTAGGGTGATGCGTCATCTTAGGGTGGCGTGTTGTCCTTCCAACCCCCCGAGAAGTCGTGGTGAAGATTATACCAATATACCTAGGGTAGCACCCAAGCGGGTACGGATCTCGTTAGGCTGTCTAAGCCAAGTCGCGGTGGTAAGGGCGGTGTCTATCGTGTGGGGAAAAGTGTACAACCTCTGCAGAGTTAATTGAATCTATTCGAATAGCCACGTCCTTGGAATGGGCAAGTGCTAGGGCGAACATCTATGATTAGATATACTTTTTTTGATGATGACTAACATGTGGTGTCATGACAAATGGTGATGACATGAGATAAACCGGGAACTAGCGAGAGCAGTTTTTAGAGACTCTCGCTAGGGCCCAAACCCTTAATAATTACAACCCCCCGGTTGGGACTTGCCGAGCACGTTTGTACTCACCCCCTCTATTTTTACGGATATCGGCATATCCGAAGGTAAGGTTGTTTGTCGGTAGGAGACCCACGACGTAGAAGTTTACAAGACGTTGCTTAGGAGAAAGACGTAGAAGTCCGTGAATTCCATCCGCGCTCAAGTTGCCCGTGGAACATGGAGTTGTGCCCGCATCGGCCTAGCCCTCTAGCAGCGCACTCACGAGATAAACCATCGCTTCACGCTTGGCTACTCGATCAATATAATCCGTAGTGGTGTCTTCAACACCACCGTAAGTACATCTATCCTATGTCAATATATGCTCGGAATAGTTCATCTATAACTGATTTCCATTACTTTGACTCGGTAACGTATTGGTAGCGTGATCCCGGCGCCAATACGCGAGATTAAAAGTCCCATTAAGAAGTGGGGGCGTGACGGATATCACGCTAGAAGGCTAAAGCCCCGAGGCTTCCAAGTCAACGATCCAAAGATAAAGCTAAGGAGGGGACAGGTAGAGCGGCACAAGCTAGCACCTCCGTGGGAAGGGCCATATTTCATAGTCAAGTACTCAAACCCGGGACATACAAACTCAAAAACGAGAAGGGTGAAGTGTACTCGAACGCTTGGAATATAGAGCAACTTCGTCGGTTCTACCCTTAGAGCCGGGGAATATGCAATATCCATACGCATCTTGTACGAAAGCAATAAAAGAACTCTTTTTTTTCCACAAAGGCTATGAGTCTAAGTTTTATATTAGGTAGGTTTTGTCTTTAACAAACTCCAAAAAGACAAAAACCTCCCTCGGGGGCTACCGGAGGGGGAACCCTCCCCTTATCGTAACCCCTTGAAAAAAAACTCTCTGCTTTTCGCGTGTATCGTGCTTAAAATCGCGAGAACCCTCCGTAGAAATCCTGGAACAAGGCAAGAAAGGCTCAAGGACCACCCTCGGGTATCCATCGCCCGGACCTATTCAGGAAAGAAAAATACGAAGGCAATTCAAACGAACAATTAAGCTAAATAGAGGCGAAGGGTTAACTTGTTTACTAAAACATCAGACCTAAAAGATTCTAGTTACAAAAGCCTCTCAGGCCAACTATTACAAGTTACTCACAAGCTCCACCCAAAGAAGCTCACGGGCCCGGAACATTCTCGACCCGGCATCGAGGTGCAGAAGGTTGGGGATGAAATCACCCGAGATACTCGGCCCTTCATCATCCTCCCCAAAATACCTGCAAAGACATCCTCGGAGGAGACATCCATAGGCTCGGGGGGGCTGCCTCATACTCGACTCCATGGGCGAAAAAGGGGGAGCAACTTCATCTTCAAAGTGAGTGGCCGGCGCACCCGCCGACCCTCCGCCCGAGCATGGAAGTCAGCTATCTTTTGCTCGTCTGTCCTCTCATCGGGGACCCCTTCCTCTTCTTCATCATGATGTCCCAAGAAAAAGCCCTTCGAAAGGATCTCGAGGGTTTCATCTGACAGGAGAAATGCGAGCACATCACCGCAAGGCAACACCGCACCCGCTACGGAATGCACCCCCGAATCTCGCCTCGGATGAATCCCCCGAAGGCACTCAGCTGGCTCCGGACAGAATTACCCGACACCAAATCTGGAGGCCCGAACCGTTTAATATGATCCGAAACAACCGCCTCCAACTCCCTGCGCGAGTTTTCCTCGGCATTGAGACACCGGGACATATTGGTAGCGGCTTCCACGGCCTCGGCCCGCAGCTCCGCCTCTACAAAAAAGGAAAAACAAGATTACAAACCATGGCAAAGATCAATCTTTCAACCGCGAACGAGGGTTGGAGGACTCATACCTTCACACATTTTCTTCCATTTGAGCATTTCGCTATGCTCGTTGATGGACAAATTATGGGCCAGCTCCACATCCTTTTTCGCCGAGTCCACCTCCCGGGATAACTCCTCCACCCGAGTGTGCAAGGCGTTCGCCATCTCCGATTGCTTCTTGGCCTCCTCTCGGGCCCGGTCACGCTCATTACAGGCCTCCTCCAATAGTTTCTGGGATTCGATCAGGCCCTCCTCGCAGCCACGGATGGCTCGGTCCGCGTCCGACTTCGCCTTGGCCGCCATGGATTTGGCTGACTCCGCCTCCATCGTCAAGGACCGGAAGCGGCCCTCTTTCTCAGTAATGAGCTCGGAGAGGCGAGTCGCCTCCCTCTTCGTCTCCGTCTCGCCAGCTCGGCCCGAGTTTGTCCGAGGGCATTCCACCCCGCGACGTTCCTCCTCAACACCGGACTTCTCGCGGGCAAACCGCTTCAAGCTCGCGAACATCAAGGCGTACGGAAGATTAAGATAGGGAAAACAGATATCAAAATAAAGAACTCAAGGGAAGAGGAACAAACCTCATCAGTCTGAGATAAGCGGTGGCGTAGAACCTGACCGATTTTCTCCAAGCCCTCGGTCGCCCACTTCTTAATCTGATCGTACTCCCTCCGCAAAGAAGCTCGGGACGATCGTCGATCATAAGCGCCGAGGGGCCTCCTCCCAATGGCCTCCCAAGCTCGACAGCAGGACCACCCCAGGCATTGGGATCATCGGAAAACGACATATGGCCCGAGTCCTCCCCCATACTGGGGAAGTCCAACCAAAAGAAATCCAGGGGGCCTTCTCGGATCCCCCCTGCAATTCAGGGATCAGCACTACCGTAAGCATCCCTCGGGGCAAGAGAAACGCCTAAATCAGATGACGGACAGATCGCCAATTGAAGGTTGTTGGTTGGCACCGAGGGTAGCACTAAGGCGTCAGCCGCGTCAAACAGGACATCTTGAGGAACTTCTCCGAAAGGATCAGAGAATGACCCCGAGCTAGGAGGATTCAGATTGTTAACAGGATCGTTCCCCACGACATCCGTTCCCGAGACCCCCTCGGCTTGAGTAATTTCAGGGACTAAGACTTCCACTGCCGCCGTGCCTGGTGGTGAAGCACGAGGAGAAAGGGTCGGCTCCGATCGAACCCGTGAAGCCTCTTCGAGATGGATCGAACCTCGGAAGATGGCGCCCTAACAAAACCGGGGTAGGAGTTGGGCTAGGATCGACATTTGCCCTTGAATCGCTGGTCACCCCCGAGAGGGATCACAGAGAGAGGATGTTGGCGGCGAGGAAACTCGTGTCGTGACAGCCTGCCGTCTTTGGCCAGCTGAGGCTTGAGTAGCGGACTTGAGTTGCTTCTGAGGATGGAGAGCGAGTGGTTCGGAAACTCTCTTCCTGTCATAAAAATACAAAAAGGTCAAAGGCAACCAAATGAGGAATAGGATGATTTAAAGCACAAAGAAAGAAGAAGGATCAACTTACGGGGGACCTTGGGGCAGCCATCGGGGTGGCAACGCCCGAGACTCGCAGAGACTTGGGAATGGACCGGCCCCCGTAATGTAAACCGGATCGCCTCTCGGCCGATCGAGCCGGAACTCCTGGGGGGTCTCCGCTTTCCCCACCGCTGCGGCGGGTTTAAGGGGCGTTTGGACGCATTCCGAGATGTCCCTAGGCTCACCCAAGTTCCCCGCCGAACTTGAGGCACCAAAGCGCACGGAGTACGCGTTCCCCTAGAGAGCTCCTCGCCACCGGCGCCCGATGTCTAGCGTACTCCATCAACTCGATCGTTCCTCGGGCCCCGATAATGACCCCATAGCGGCATCCTGACGGAAGAGTGCGTCACTCTCCCCTGAAGACGAGGCGGAATCCGTCGCTGAGGACTCCGTTGACTCGCCACGCTTCCGCTGTTCCCACCGCCGATTGTTCAAAGCCACCTTGTCGGCCTTCTTCCTCGATCCGCCGGGCCTTCTTCAACCGCTCACGCTCATTTTGAGCACGATTAGCCTCCCGACGAGCCCGGTCCTCGAACCGGGGAAGCGACTCTTTGTAGTTCAACCTCCCCGAATCAAAGAAGGAGATAGAACTTCGTGACCAACCCTCGTAAAGAAGAGGAGAAACACGCGAGTATGAGCAAGCGAGACTTACCACGTAGATATACCCCGACCGACGCATCGCGATCCCCGTGATCGCCGTGGGAGTCTTGTCGCCCAGAAATACGCTGACCCGAGCTTCAGAGCTTCCCCGAGAGATCGCCAAACGCTATCCGGGTGCCGGATAAGTTAGCATCCCTTGTCATTTGCCGAGGTAGAGCGGCCTCTCCACAAGAGGGAGAACTTGGCGACGAGAGAAAGCAGCCACAACCGCCGCTGGCGTTTACATCATGATCACGGCCGACGGACGGCGGCGCGAAGGGCATCCAGTGATGTTGCTCCTGTCGCGGAGGCCCATAATTCCAAAGGGTCGCTTCACCTTTATCACGCCCCCTGTGTATGACGGAAGACCCTCCGTCGTTCCGAAGGTAGAACCATTCTCCCTGTCATCCCTTGTTTGAACCTGTGAGCCGTGAGAGGATGTGCTCCTCCGTTCGGTTCACCCTGTGCTTGTCATAAGGACGGAGTTGAATGACGCAAGATCCAGCCCGCACCGCCTGGTCGCGGTGAGCCGATGGCCCTAAGGTGCTCGTGGTGTTCAACTCCGCCTTGAAGAACCACTTCCAAAGTTCCCAATGGGGCTTGATCCCCAAGAAACCCTCACAGAGAGCCACGAAAATCGACTCCCGAGCGATCGAGTTTGGGGGATCTCGATGGAGCTCAACGTCGTACCAATGCGGGATTGCCCGCGATGAACCGACTTCGCCGGCACGCCAAAGCCTCGCCTGTGGTAATCCATCATGCTTACAATGTACCCGGATGGGGGTTGTGGCTCCTCGTGAGACGCCGCCAGAACCAACCACTCCGCCGCAAGTCATCCGTGACGGCGGCGCGAAGACCCTCATCCACCAGTCGCAGCAATTTCGCCTCGGTCACCGACGACCGCAGCCAAGGCGAGAGGATCTAAAGGAAGGGAAACTCCTTCTTCCCGCGACGCCATCCCCTTTCCACAACAACCGCAACAAATGGGAATCGTAACAACAAGTAAGCGCAATTACCTCTTCGCCTTTCCCTTAATCCCTTCTTTCTCCACGCCCTTTTTCCTCTTTGCTCCAGGGACGCGGGAGAAAGCAAGAACTAGCACTATGCGAGGGAATGAAAGGGAGGCCGCACGCCGGCGAGTAACCCCAAATTTATAAGGGAGATGGGAAACCGTCGGAGTTAACCCAACCGCGCGACGGAAGATCAACCGAACGGATCCGGCGGCGGATGGCCCTAGGGCGCCCGGTGGGCCCCCCGGCAGCACGTAGCGGCAGCGGCGGGCTCGCGAACGCCGCAGCAAGCCGTCCCCATCGAACGCGAATGCCGCCTCCTCGAGAGGTAACATGGAAAGGCGTGCCAAATGCGCCGACCTAGTAAGGGTAAAAATGTCGGTCCGTCGTCCTAAACTCAAAATGCCTCCCCGGGAAGGCGCTTCCGAGCCCCTCGGGCAGGAGTGAAAAATCACCGCATCGCGTAACCTCTCGGAAGGAAACGCCGAGCCATGAGCTCACCGTGCGGTCCCCAGGATCCTAAAATTTGGGCCCCTCCTCTGTTTCTACAGCGCCTCGGGCAACCGAGCAAGGGGCCGAAGGGAAATGCACAACCGGCCGAGCCTAAGCTCTCGGGAGCTTGGGATTTCCTGAACGTATCTAAGACTTACGGTAACCGCTACGAGATGTCCCATCCGTGGGAGGCCCGGCGGCCCTCGGGACCCGACCTATCGGGGCCCGGGATCCGCTAGGCGGTCCGAGAGTTCTTATGGAGTGAGTCCCGGACCACATAGACGACCCCTGCTCCCAGGAGGCACGGCACTCCGCTTAGATTTCCCCGTTACAACGCTCAACGGGGTCTGCCATAATCGGCTCACAGGGCAGTATGACACAAGCCCCCTCCTCCTCCTTTTCAGAAAAGGCAACAGAGGAGCGTAAGTAAAAAGACGGAGAAGTTTGGAACGACCTTGCGCACATAAGCGCGGGCTCCGAACCGCCCGCATCTCGGACCTCCCATGCACATCCTCCAAAAGATTAGTGGGTAGTTCAAATCTTACTAGCGCGTAAGAAAAGCTCTCTAAGGAATAAAAATATTCCTCTCGAGGCCTCGAGGGCCACACCCAACCCAGTCTCGCGCCGCACCCATCTCGAGACCGAAAACCAAGAACCAATTGCCGAAAAACCCCGAACGAAGTCATCCTACTCCCTCGGGGCTCTGGGGCTACCGTCCGGGGACGAAAATAATCGGCCCATAGGGAAAATAAGCCCATGAAGGATGGCACGGCCCCAAGGCCCAAAAAAAAAAAGAAGGACCGATGGGAAGACGACGCCGGAGTTGACGACACGAGACGCCGTTTTGGGCCTAAGAGACGCCAGAGAATGAAGGCCGGCCCCAAGCCCGCAGATTCGCTAAGAAAGACTTAATGTACGGAAAACTCTCTTGGGCCCCCTTTTTTTAAGCCCAAGGCAGCCCAGCCTACAAACACTTTCGGTTGGCAAGGCCCAACTTATTAAAATCACCCCGCTAGGCGGAAGGGCCCAGGGTGAAGTCTCCGAAATAATGAGAATAAGAAAGAAATCTGGGAAGACAATCCCCCTCGATAGGCTTATTGAAGCCCATCCATATACAAAGCCAAAATCCGCTGCGTGCATAGCGACACCAGCCCGGGACAGCCCACTTTCACCACAACTTACTCCTAACCCGAGGGGCGAGCCTCGGGGACTAAGTTCCGCCTCGCCCCGAGGACGCAGGGATCTCGGAGACAATCCCCGCCTCGCCCGAGGACCACGACCCTCGGGCAAGACTTCTCCGCCCGCCCGAGGATAGGAGGACCCCGGCCATCGGCTCTTCCCTCTCCCGTGAAATACCATCTCGGGCGCCTTTGGGAAGCCAAAACCAGTAGTGGGGGCAGCCGCGATTAAATGCACTCGCTTCACGGGGCCGCGATGACAGGGGCAATCGATTGCCCCTGTCGAGTCGCCCTGACCCGTTATCTCCTCGCATCCCCCGGTGATGGGACATAAAGGAAGCGCTTATCACACACGCCACCCCGCACGGGGAAACACAACTCTACTGTTCATTTGTTTGCAGCTTCATATCCACGACACGAGTCCAAGGACCCTCGGGACGTCGACACCACGCCATGACGCGGACCAAGCCAACTATGGACCATAAAGGGATCAGAGAGTCACCATTTGGCCCTCGGGAGACCCTCCCCTCGGGCGACGGACACGAACACAAGAGACTCCAAGACACGCGTCCACACCAGGGCACTCCCTTCTGGGAACCCGAGGTCCGGGCTCGGGCATGGCATGCCTAACAGCTCTGGATAGTAGACACAGTAGTGTTTGTACATGACACGTATTGTACACATTATCTCTCCTTTACACTATAAAAGGGAGAGTAATGTCAGCATATAACGGATCCCCTCCACTAGGTTTTCACACTTAGCCATCTCGTTCCGGATTGAAGTCCTTCTTCATTCCCAAGAACACCTTGTAATCGCTTTGGTTCTTGTGCACAATTGGTGCGAGTAATACGAAAGGTCACAACTGCTGGACGTAGGGCCCCATGGCTTGAACCAGGATAAACTCCTCGTCTTCCAGCTCGCACACGCCATCAGGCGGGGAGCGCACAGCCTATAAATTATTGCCGGTACTTGGGATACCCCGGTTCTCAAAACACCGACAGCGACACGTATCAACCAACTACACCCTCGATTGTTCCGTCGATTGTTCCGTCGATGGATCTTGACATGGGCAATAAGCAGTGTAGATAATGGAGCACGGCACCCGATGCGTGCGTAATGTAAACAAAACAGGGTTCAACTTGAACTCTGCTGGATCAACAAGTGCCTGCCCGCCCTCCGTGCTGGCGGCTGCTGCTGCTGCCCATGGCTCGCTCTGCACGGTCATCGCCGAATACTCTACGCACCAGCAGCCCTCACGAACACTCACGTGGAGAGCAGAGCGGGAGACGATCGAGTTCGGCAGCATCTCTCTCCGATCCATCCCTGCTGCTGACTGCTGTGATGCTTTGCAGGCAGCCCCCAGACTCGGAAGCAAATTACTAGCACGGAACGTGTACGGCTCGTCATTGGCCGCGGTGGCCCTCGGCGAATGAATGAATCATTAAAAGAAAACACTTGTGCTTGTTCTGGATCAAATATAAAAACCCCTTTCGATCCTCCGATCTGACTGCACTGAACTAATCGCAAGTTGGCCTTGTGATGGATCGTTCAGTGTATGTGACGTCGTCGTCGTCGGTTAACAATATTTTTTTTCCACGCCATGAACGAGCTTCAACGCCGATGGACGACTGAGATCTTGGCTCCGATTGATGCGGCGAGCTCATTGCATTGGCAAAGGTCTGTTAGTCGGTCCGCGAGCTGTGAGTATTGACAGATCAGAGGGAGAAGCAAGGAGAGATGCAGCATCTGTAGACGTGCGAGGTAAACGTACAGCAGGCTCGATCCGATCGAGGCGAGCAAGCATCGATCCAGCTGCGGTGGGGTGGGTGGGTTTGACCCTTGTTTAGCCTACAACGGATTAGTAAAACCCCGTCCGATCGATGCTACTGCTGGCCGATGGTTCTGAAGAACAACATCGCCATGGCCATGTGCGTCCGCGTACGCGCTCGTAGCTACGATTCCCTACGGTAGAATGGGGGATAGATGGCAGGCCCCAAGGTGCAGCGACCAGAGGACTGATCGATTGGTCATTCGTGCCTGATCTGGAGTGGGTTTTTTTTGGAAAGCAATGTGCCTGATGTGGGCCTTGTTTAGATGGCAAATATTTGGAATGGTTGGACACTGTAGTTAGAATTTGGACACTGTAGTACGTTTCGTTTGTTTGTGGTAAATAACTAAATATTATCCTACCATGGAGTAATTAGGCTCAAAAGAATCGTCTCGCAATGTACATCTAATTTGTGTAATTAGTTACTTTTTTTACCTACATTTCATACTCCAAATATATGTCTTTTGGTGTATTAAATGTGATGTGACGGAGAGAGAGAGAGAGAAAAAGTTAGAAATATTTGCCATCTAAACAAGGCCCTGGTAATTACAACTTGCATTGCTGCTATCTCGAGCTACCTAGCTAGCTAGATAGCAACCCCCCTGGCCTCTTGCGTGCACTCCGTTTGAGACTACTACTAGTGTGTAGTGTGCCACTGCCATCTGCCATCTGCCATGCCATGCCATCCATCCATGGCGTCTGGAGATGGAGAGTAGTAGTAGGCCCTAGCTGATGGCGCATCAGACCAATCAGGACGCGTTGCTGAAACCAGGATGGTGTGTACGGTAGCGTACTCATGACTCATCAAATCGATCAGATCAAGCACACGAGCATGGCCTAAATTCCAGAATCTAGAGATGTCATGTCATGTCACCGAGGGGCAGGAGGTCATCTCTTTTCGGGGAAAAAAAATAGATCCAGACATCGCAAAGATAGAAGAGACTTTGCCTCCGCAGACAGCATCACAACGTTTGCCATAATTGTGGATTACATACAGTACATGTTTACATGCGCAAAGATAGCATTGCAACGTAGCCAAGCTTTAGACCAACTCCAGGAGATAAGCAATTCGTGTTGCGCAATCTATATTTAGCTATTTTAGGAAGAAAATGAGAGTCCCATAGCTATTGTATCTGGTTTTGTAAAATAGCAATCTATATGGCTTGCATGTACCACCTGGTCCACCTCTAATGTATTATGGCCCATAATAGGAAGAATGTTGGAATCTTGTGTTTTTTCATGGTTATTATAGAGGTTGGCTAAATCAAGGGTTTAGCCATTTATTTTACCAATTCTTTTGGAGTTGCTGTTAAAAAAAAAAATTGGTGTTCTGTAATTGTGGTATTCAGGCATCCACCCTAAGAGAATCAGAGCATCTCCAAGAGATGTGGTAAAATAAATAGATAAATTTGACACTTTAGCTATTTTGTAAAACATAGAAGTTTTTTTTTAAAAGTAAGAGCTATCCAATAGACTTGCTAGTTCTCATCTTCTATTTTAGAAAATTGCCACGTCACCAACTAGTAGCGGGAAGGCCACAAATTTCAGCAGATAGCGAGTGGGGTCAGCTGGCTTTATATGCAAAGCAAGATTCCCGGATGTATGCTATTTTACAAAACCGAATACCACACCTGTTGGAGATGCTCTAACCAAGTTGCGTCGGGAGGCGGAACAGGGATCCCCACTCCTTCCCATCGGTATCCTTATCCTATCTCGTGGCCCACACCAATCCCCCTGCGTTCGCTCGTTGCTTTCTCTGCCATCCCATGAACCACTCCGCTCCCCCCCCCCCCTTGCCACTCACATTGTCGCTCGGTCGCGCTACTCTTCGGGCCTGCTTACGCGGACACCACTTGCCCACGCTTGTTGTCTTGTCCCGCCGCCGTGCTCCCCCGTGGACATGTTCTCACGCCCGATGTGCTGGCGCTACTGGTGTCATTCTTGTTTGTTCTAATTAGAATCAAGAAGTTTAAAAACGACATTGTTGCTGCCTGCTAGCTTTTTTTTTTAGAAACTGGTTGGATTCTAAAAATAAAGAACTAATACATCCATCACCCATAAAGGGCACCCCTCAAGAAAATAAAAATTACAACTAAGTCTTTCGAAGGAGCACCCTACAAACTTCGCCGTCGCCGACCCATGTTGCCACAAGCCGGTCCTTCTCCACCTCCCGCAATGAAGGACGTCGAAGAAGCTCATGGTTGAATTCCGGATCAACGAAGAACCTTCGTCAAATTTTAAGGAGCTCGTAAGAAACACTCCCAAGGTGTGCTATTGATTCCCTGAACGCACCAGCCAAAGGCAAGCCTCCATCTCCTTGTCGTTGTCGGGATCTAACACCAACTGCCACACGACCCAACCCTAGACGCCGAACAACAAACCCACAAACCCACCCCAGACGACGAGGGGGAACTGAATACACCAATCCGAACATAGGAAAAGGTGGGTTGCTAACCTCACTAGGAAAATTGTGACGTGTCCCCAGAATTGCCTTGGAGGGACGATAGATGAATAGATGACACCCCATCTGCATCGATAAATCCATAGTGGGAAATTCATGTGCCGCCGTGGAAATGGGCCCGTCATGTGATAGCCTTTTGTTGCGTGTGTGGGCCAAAAAAAAAACATTCAAAAGGCCCAATGTAGTTTCTTTGTGACTTCACAAGACACAAAGTAGTGGTGTGTGGTGTGGGGGTGGGGGGGACAGTTTTTTTTTTTTTTTTTTTTTTTTTTTTTGCTAACTAACTACGAAACTTCTATGCATTCTGGTGAGAAGCTTGAGATTTTAACTCACCCTTTAAACTTCGTCGATGCAGGTTGTATGTTTACACGAAACAACGTGACATGTACAAGTAAGTTCCATGGATTATTTTACAAAAAAAAAAAAAAAAAAAGAAGCAACGGTAAAAGAAGGATATACAAGGAAAGCAACGACGGATCCACGTCCGAACGAACTTTTATGACAGAAGGTGTTCAGGTTTGCACGCGCGAGTTCACCGGAGTTTCCTTCCGCGGTTGCTTCAACGGCTAACTCGGCGTCATTACGACGCCGTCTTCGCTATCTATCGCGTTCCCATCTCCAGTTCGTTTCATAGCCGGACCTCTCCTCCCGTTAAGACGAGCACATCACAACGAACTCGCAAACGGCCAGGCCTAAGAATTCCCTTGCTTCACTTCCACGCAGAGTCCAGGGCAGAATTGCACAGCTTCAGTCAATAAACCCTAAGCCGCTCTCTTCCCCACTGGCCCCTTCCCCGTATGGACGGGGCCCATATCGCCGCCGCCTCGCTGGAGGCCGGCGGGGCGTCCTCATCGGCGTCGTCGGCGTCGTCTTACGGCGGCTCGGCGTCCGGGCGCTCCTGGATGCGGAAGGGGTTCACCTGCGCCGCCGCCGCCGGCGGCGGGTGGCCGTTAGTCGAGAGGGGAGAGCCGGTGGAGGTGGCGGCGATGTGCAGGATCTCGCGCTGCCTCTCGGGATGTCCTTCGCGGCGGTGCTTGCGCAGGTGAGCGGGATGTATCTTGCCTCGTTCTCTTCTTTGTCTACCCAAAGATTCAATCTTTACGCCCTTCGTGCGCTCCAGCTTGCCTTGCCATGTTTGGATGGTTAGAGAATTTTGTGCGAGCGTTCGCAACAATGTGTAGTTTGTTACTACTTATTCATAATTGGTAATTCCAGTTGGTTCCAAATTGTTGTTTTGCGCTGTTTGTTCTGTTTGCAACAAAGAGTTTAAGCTTCCCCTGTCCCAAATTGTTGTCCTCGTAAACACTCAGCAATTGTTTGGTACTATCGTGATTAGAAGTTAGTCTTTTCTCTTTGCCATCAAGTGCATGCTGTTCACTGAATTGTGATTATTTGGCCCTCCCAGTGGCGCTTGCATTGTGTGACAGTTTCTCAAGACCCACCTGCTCTGATCTTTAATGGAGCTTGTGACTGCTGACTGCATAATGTTCTGATGGAATATGCAATATGGTACCAGACATGAGGTGTTACTCAAACCACTGAAGATTTCTATTTGATTCAGTGCAAAATTGATGAGGTCTGTCAAACTTGAGATAATGTTGTTTGGGGAAAGAAGGCCTCAATTCAAATGGACAGAATGTGTAAGAATTTTGAACTATACAGTTCCGATTGGGGGAAAAGTATAGGAACTGTATACCTATATATATACTTTCTATAAAAGCCGGGTCTCCTCAGTCCAAAAAAAAGTAAAGGAACTTCGGACGAATCAGATCCTACTATTATTGCTTGGCTCATGAAAGTTTATTTTTGGTTGTTCAGTTCAGAACTTGCCATTTGAATACACCACTTAGTTAAAGGGCCAGGGACAAGATACTTTGATTCTTTAATGCTTATCTTGATTTTCTTCTGTTTGACTTGTGTTCTGTTGTTAACTGTTTTTTTGTTTTTAAAAAAAAAAATTCAATGAGTTTGAATCTTAAGCACTGCATGCTTGTTTATATCAAGGTGTAAAGGTATGAGCACCTCATCCTAATATTCTAATTGATAGTGTGTGCTGGAATGTTTGCAACTTATATTTTTGGCCTATAATAGGAGGAAGTACATTCTATCAGTAACTCAAATTGGGTAATTAGTGAAATGATTTGCGGTGAATCTACTTGGGCCAACACCAATCAGCTTCAAAAACTAACACCTCTTCTTACAGGTTCTAAATAGAAGCAGTGGTTCTGAAGGAAGATTACAACCTGATGTCCTCTCAAAGGTACATATGCTGTCTTCATTCTTCTCGTAAATTATTGCTGTTTGGAACAAAACCATGCATGTCCTCACACCAGTTATGTTTGCAGATGTGTACCTCGGCAGTGAAGGAGTCCTTAACAAATGTATGAGCAGGCCAGTTTCTTTTTGACTACTCTGTTTCTGCTTTCCATAAGCTTCTTATATCTCCCTTTTTTTGTGGTGTAGATTTATGGTGACAAATTTCAGAGTTTCATGAGTAACTTTGAGAAAGCTTTTGGTAGTACACTGAGAACCATTCACCTTATCAATGAAACACCTGTCTATGAGCAAGATATGGCGCAATGTTCTTACAAAGATGGTAATTCTGTACCTGAAATAAAGTTGGATGGTGCTGATTCATTACCTGAAATAAAGTTGGGTGGTGCTGATTTACAAAGTCAGATACATGATGTCCAGAATGACACGCCCTCGACTTCCATGAGTAATCAGATTGTTCTTCATGCGGGCGCCAATCATCAGCTGGTTCAGCTTGCTCGTAGCAGATCTAATCCAGAAATTGATCAGCACATCCTTAGTGTATTTGAGAGGTCTCTGGATGAGCAAGCTCGTTCAAATGAGCTCAAGGAGCTTGAAATAGGACTTACTATGAGAAAATTGCAATTGAGCAGATCTAAGTTAGCTCTGAGCTCTGATTCACATATGTTAGAGAAGATCAAAGTTCGGATGGGATTTCAGAAAGCCTCTTTTCAAGGAGAAGAAATTCAAGACTGAAATGGAGGATCTAAATCATGCAGAACTTTTCAGGAAACTTATAGATATGCTTCTTACTGCAGTGGTACTCATGTCTGTCTGTTTTGGATATGGAACATATATTTACTGTACCAGCGGATAACTGCTGCTACTTCAGCTTGTGCAGCAATTTCAAGGGTATGTACCACATTTTTCCAATACAAATTAGCTGTTTCCAGTGCCATTGTTAAGAAGCTCATATCATGTGCTCCCTTTTCTTGCAGGAGTATACATCTTGGTGGATGCCAAGTTCAGTGTCAGCATTCAACTCTGGTTTGCTGCTTTTCAAATGCCATGTGATAGCAGCAACAAGGATATTCTTTGGAATTTTGATGCTCCTATTAATTGGCTGGTTAATATTCCAGCGTTCTGCAATGACTGGACCAAACATGCCAGTAACATTCAATGTTATGATATTGGGAGTTCTTTGTGGTTATTTTGGAAGCCGTTGTGTTGACACACTGGGTGGGGATGGAAATGTATGGCTTATATACTGGGAGGCCCTTTGCTCCATCCATTTACTTGGAAACATTTGGCCATCTCTTTTACATCGCATGCTCTATGGTCCTATTTCTGTGACTCACAGGACCAAGACTGTTCATGTACCATATTGGGCCCGCCGATACACATTTTATGTTCTGGTGTCACTTATTCTGCCATGCTTGGCTGGTTTGTTGCCATTTGCATCTCTGTCAGACTGGAAAGAGCTTGCAGTTCAATGTCTGAAGTCCAGATTCAGTGGAAGTAACATTGAGGATTGATTATTGAGAGATTGGTTGTGCTTATCGGCGTAAGATCCAAACCCATTTGGCGAAAGTGTAAAGGTTTTTGCAGTTTTAGCCACAGTTGTCCATTAGGTGGCCATATATGAATTGGATTTCAGTGTAGCAAAGGAGGAAAACTATTTTGTTTGGTTTCCTCTCATCCTTGGACCGAAGATATGTAAACAGAGTTATTGGAATGACAACAAAAGCTCTCCTTTCCTTGTAGTGAAATATCGGATGGGCTGGGTTCTGTAGTTGTGCACCGCTACCAATATCAAGAGCAAGACACCTAGTATCGCCCATGTAATTTATTGTTATTAGGAAGCTTATAAATATAATTAGTCTCTGCAGTTTCATTGCATATATTTTGTGGCTCATTTGTGCAAGAAAATTGTCAACAGTGATTGACACCTGATGATTTCCTCCCATCTCCATGGTCATAAGTTGCAGTTCTTTTCTTAAGTGGGAATCCACTCCCCACATGGAAGTTTTGCTTGCACATAGTTGTTCAAATGCATGTATGTTGTAAAGGGGCTCAGAAGCTCAATGTAGCATTTTTTTTAATTGTACACATTATTTGGATTTTCTATGTGTACAACACTACAGCAGTGGTGTCTGATGTATGGCGATATCTATCTGTAATAAAGAGTTGCTGCAGCATCAATTATGTGTATCAGTTCTACAACAGAAATTTTGCTTATGATTGTGCAATGCTCTCATTCAGAATAAGTGGAGTTAAAAACTAAGTGTGGTCAAATTATTTTTACTGTAACCTGGCTTTATAGATGCTTTAAAAAAGTGGCCATATGGAATGGCATGTGCACCTTTTTTGTCTTGAAATTTGAAAATGAGTTTAATCAAAAAAAAAAAAAAATCACGACATGGCTGGAAATCTGGAACTGGATGACGCAGAGGTCCCCGCGTGCTCGTCTCCCGCGTTGGCTCAGGCGGTGCAGCAGAAACATGGCTGCGGCCGCGTCTCCGTCTCTCGCCCTTCCCTCACCTCCGCGCTCCACCCAAGAATCCCCAACGCGCAGCCCGGCATGCGCCGCGGGACGTCGTCTCCTGGACGGCCACCATCGCGCGCACGGCGCGGCAGGGTGACCTGCATGCGGCGGCCGTTTCTCTTTGCGCTATGCTCTCCTCCCCCGCCGCGCCGGCCCCAAACGACGTCACGCTGCTTACTGTCCTCTCCGCCTGCGCCGACTCCCCATCCTCGCCGCTAGCCCGCCCCCTCGCCCTCGCCCTCCACGCCCGCGCGCTCAAGCTATTCCCCTCCCACCTCCTCCTCTCCACCTGCCTCGCGCGGTTCTACCTCGCGTCCCGCCTCCCGCACCTCGCGCTCCAGCTGTTCGACTCAATGCCGGTCCGCTCCGTCGTCACCTACAACACCATGATCTCCGGGCTCATGCGCAACGGCCTCGTCAACGCGGCGTTCGAGGTGTTCGACGGGATGCCCAGCCCGGACAAGGTCTCCTGGACGGCGCTTATCGACGGGTTCGTCAAGAACGGGCGCCATGACGAGGCCATCGACTGCTTCCGCGCCATGCTGCTGGACGGCGTCGAGCCAGACTACGTCACGTTGATCGCCGTCATATCTGCATGCGCCGAGGTAGGCGCGCTCGGGCTCGGGATGTGGGTGCACCGGCTCGTGCTCGGGCAGGGGTTGGAGCGCAATGTCCGCGTCGCCAACTCGCTGATCGACATGTACGCGCGGTGCGGACAGGTGAAGCTCGCGGAGCAGGTGTTCCGCTCCATTAGGAAGCGGACGGTGGTCTCTTGGAACTCGATGGTCGTCGGGTTCGCAGCCAATGGCCGATGCATGGAGGCGATCGAGCTCTTCGAGGAGATGCGGAGGCAGGGGTTCAAGCCGGACGCGGTGACGCTAACGGGCGTTCTCACGGCTTGCAGCCACGCTGGGCTCACTGAGCACGGCCTGAGGTACTACGACCTCATGACGACAGAGTACGGTGTCGCCGCACGGATGGAGCACTACGGGTGCGTGGTCGACCTGCTCGGCCGTGCCGGGCGCCTGGACGAGGCGATGCGCGTGGTGGAGACTATGCCCATGCGACCCAACGAAGTGGTGCTTGGGGCACTTCTCGCGGGCTGCCGGATTCACGGCGACCTGGACATGGCCGAGCAGCTGATGCAGCACCTCTTCGAGCTGGACCCCGGGGGTGACGCCAACTACGTGATGCTTTCCAACATCTACGCGGCCGTTGGGAAGTGGGACGGCGCGGGGAAGGTCAGAAACCTGATGAAAGCGCGCGGACTGAAGAAGCAGCCAGGGCAGAGCACCGTGGAGATAGACGGCGACGTGCATGAGTTCGTGTCGGGAGATCAGTCTCATCCTCAGGCCGCGGAGATCGGCCAGATGCTTGGGCTACTAAGGCACGAGATGGCAGCGTATGGTTGTGATGATCATGGAAGCAGCATCTTCTTGGATGGGGATTGAGTTGCTGGGACTATAACAATGTGGAAGATGAAATGCTTCTGCAGGCAGCACCACAGGGTTCAAAGATTTGCCTGTGACTGTGGAATGCAATCTCTGTAAAGGTGGTTCTTTGCTGGTCCATGAGATAAAACATCTGTGTAGATAAATCTCTGTATTGTCTTTGTAGCTTGCTAGTGCATGCGGCTGTTAGCCTGTTACTACTGCTTGGACGTAGTTATTGCCCATCATCACCGAGTCATGATGTAGGGATTCACCATGTAGCACCTTGGAGGGTTTTTTAACAGTCCTGGCATTCCATGGTTAATATCCGGCCGATGTAATGTTTACTAGTGCTTAACAATTTGGCCAAACGGATATCACTCTAATGTCAAAAAAATGTTACGTGAAGGATGTGTATGCTGGCGGTACAGTTCAGTGGTTGGACAATGCTCTAATATTTTCTGTTCTCTTTGTAGCCATGTCTCCATTCTGTACTCCATATATGCCTAAGCGCCACATAAAAAGCAACATGGATAACCAGTGAACATAATCAATCTGAAATAGTCATTAGAGCATTGTGTACAAAGTGGATAAGCACGAAAGAACCACTTGAACCGAACACAAATTGCCCAGAATAGAGCAAAAACTGTTGCTTGTAAGCGTTTGGATGCGCTTACCAGATTGAAAGCAATTTTAGACCTTCCCCTAAACTACGAAGCATGAAAATGGAACAGTGAGCAAGGGATGACCTCCACCAAAACAACAAGGTATGAAAATGGTACATTGAGCAAGGAATGCCTTCAGGTTGAGGGGTCATTCTCGGAATTCAGGCCAAAGGGGTCATCCGTACAATAACAGCTTACACATGTAGGTTAAATCTACAAAATGAAAAAAAAAAAAATCAATAGTACTGGCAAGTTCAGCTAAATATTTACTTGAGTGATAAGATGGAGGTGATCAAAGCAGCTGTTTGTTTAATAGGAGGCTGGAAGACTTACCCGCTTATGTAAAATCAAATATGTTAGCAACCAATGAGAACGTCAGGTTCCATATTGTTGCAGCAGTCTCTGCACAAATGGGTGCTTGAATAGCTGAGCAGCTGATGGCCGGTCATTTGGATTTACTTGGACACACTTCTTTATGAAATCACGTGCATCTTCTGATAACGTATCAGGAATTTCTGGTGGTATTCCCTTACCAATGTTAAACACAACACATACCTACAAAACAGGATAGATACAATCATTCACCATGAAAGTAGCTTTCTATAAAGAGAAGACCAGATGATGATAAAATGTGCAAATTCTGAAACATAACAGAATTCTCTTGACCAGATAATGATGATAATAGAGAGGTGCTACTTGTGTGTGCATTTATGATATTTCTCATGAAAATAATGGAATAATCTTGACCAAGACTGCTGCTTTTTGGGGTCCACTATACCATATGACATTTGCAAACACATAGATAGATAAACAGCAAATCTATCAGTCAGGAAAGGTAGCCACACGGATCTTCTTTCTTCTTGTATTCAAAATTTAAACTTAAAATTACGTTGTATATACAAGTTTGTCACTGCTGCAGCACAAAATTGAGGAGGCACAACCGCACAATCACTCACACATTCCATATCAGGGTACGGCAATTTGCCTGTCAGCATCTCCAAAACTGTGCAGCCAAGACTCCATATGTCCGCTGGAGGTCCATAAGGCTTAGCCTTAGCAACCTAATAAAAATATGCCATCAGGAAATGCCCACAATATTGTGTCTCAACTTGCAAGACCAAATTTTATCATCATTTTTTGTGACAAAGTAAAGTAAAGATTGAAGTCATATCACACTTTTGTTTGTCAGAGTGCTTACAAGTTTTTCAGTTACAACTAGCTGGCTTGATTTTCAAAAGCTAGCTCATGAAGTATCAAACTTGCCATTGTCAAATGTCAAGTAAATGAACTACCAAAATGCATATCATTAGGTTCAAACATATTTTTAGGCAATCTTCACTTGACATACTTAGAATTATATTCAGGATTATTTTAAGAACTCAACATAAACAGCACAGAAACACAACTGCACAGACTAACCTCAGGGGCCATCCAACGGAAAGTTCCCTTGCTAGATTTTGTTTGGTTCAAAATTGAAATCTTGCAAATGCAAATTAGAAAGAGTCAGTACAACATGTAGATGTAGAACTTAGATGAACCTTAAGGTGCTTAGAATATTATAGTCAATACCTCCTTTGCAAGTCCAAAATCTGCCAATTTGACCACTCCGCTTACATCAACTAAGATATTGGCACATTTTATGTCTCTAGTAACATAAGGGATGAGCATGTTCAATATCCAGGTAAGATAAACATATATCCAGATAAGATAAACATGAGTAGATACTTGAAAATGGAAAAGAACCTAAAGTAGAAAAAATCAAACTGAGATATCATTCTAATTTTCCTAACTCACCTGTGCAGAACATTCCGCTTATGTAGATAGTGCAAACCGTTCAGAATCTGCTTTGTATATGCTGAGACTTGTGATTCTTGCAAATGGTATTTTTGATATAAAACTGCCAAAGATCCTTGAGTAACAAGTTCAAGAAAAATATATAGCTTCCCATCTTCCTGCAAATAATTCATCCCACAAATTTAAAATTTAAAAATGTTCATGGTGGACAGTCAGCATATACTTGTACAACAAAGCAATCACCACATGGAGCAAATTTTATTATATAAAATAAATGTATGCTTATCATACTTTTATTATGAAAATGAATTTCATGACTATAGAAATGAGCTTAGTACCTTATCTGTTCCAAAATACTGAACTATATTTTCATGATCCAAACGACTCAAGAGAGAGATCTCCTGAAACAGTTTAACAAAATAAGTACCTATTATCAGTGGAAGTCAAGAAAAATAATTGGATGATTGAGAAACATGTTGTTTGAAGCAGCGTAGTCAACATTATTCTCATGCATGCATAATTCATAACTCACATGTTCAAGTTGCAGAATACATTCTTTTGCATTGAGTCCTTGATCCACTAATGATACTTCCTTGACAGCAAAGAAGAAACCATCACTGTAAAAGACATGTTAGAAGTCAGTCTTTGAGATATCGTGTTGCAGAAGATGTATGTGTACATTGAAACTGTCTGAATGTTTTTCCACCAAATAGCCTGTTGGCTGCATTTGATAATAGCAAATTTAATGAATTCTGGAGTTACTAAGAAAAACGATAATTCATCTCATATAATGGTAGCCAACATCAAGAAATTACATCACAGACAACCTGCATGCCAATCTTATAATGTTCATATATAACAATATTGTTTTTGGCACAGAGAAACCTAATGAAATGAAAGCACAGATGGACATGGATTCTGCATGAAACACCAAGAGGCTTTCTTTCCTCACAAATATTCCAAGATACACTAAAATCCAACGAACAAGACTAGACTCAGGGTCAACTGAAAACTGATGTCCAGCATATTCTTTTGAAAGTCAGGTAATAGTTAGCGCGCCTAAAATGAGTATTACATTGATTGCAATATGTGTGACAACGGCTGTGTAACACCATAAGATCCCAATTATGTACACTACAATCAGTGTAGTTGATGATATACCAGATCATAACCACAGTTTCAGCAATACAGTACTATGTATACTCTGCAGAGCAAAAATGAAGCAATTCTTCAATTTTCCTCTCTGCCCTAGTTAATTATGATGCAAACAAAAACACAATAATGCAAATATTATAATTATCATGGAGTAGGAAGATCCAAACTTACTCGCTGATTGCCTCGTACACTGACCCAAAAGATCCACTGCTGAGATGCTGTCCCTTGGTCCAAGAAGTGATAGTTCTTTTTAAGCGGCCTGTTTGGCGACGGCGAGATCAAATAGTCGGTGATCTGAGAAGAGGACTCTGCTATAGCTTGAACCACAGCAGCGGTAGTCTCTCTTTTGCCTCGAAAACCACCGCTTTTGTTCTCTCCTCTCGTAGCTGATCCACCTTGACCACATCACTCTTTCCCTTCACTCCGTCTGCAGTCCTCTCCTTCACCAGGGTGGCAACCACTCTAGAAGATTCCCCTGTCTCCAATTGGACAGCTCTGTTGCTCGATTCGGTTCCAGACCCCTTGTATGATTGTGCACAAACTTCAGCAACCTCCGGTTGAACTACTTCAGCAGCCAACACAGCTTGCTCACCCTCAATGGCTGCATCCAGCCTCGCTGCGACTGCCCGTCCAGAAACATGCGGCGGCCTATGTTCCCAGGTAATGGAACTCCAAACTAAAAGGAAAACATTCCACAACGCCTGCATAAGTATTAGCCCCTCCAACATTGGGAGAGGATCCCTATAGGGTGGGACCCTAAGGTAATCCAGCATGAAGAGCCCATCAGCATTCCGGGCCTTACCAACAATCTCACCTTGAAACCCGGACCACTTCATGTCTATGACAGAGCTAGTCCCATCATGGTTGAAAACAATGCTCAAATGGTGCTCATGCAGCTTGCCAACAGAGAAAATAGTCTTACAATTCAGGTCGGGACATAGAGGACATCCTTGACCTGAAATTTGTCATTATGTATTGACCCAGTGCCATGGACATTCATTTGTTTCCCACTGGCTCCTATTAAATAACGGTAGGGCATCACTTCATTGCGATAATCAGAAAGCAGATATTTGTCTCCAGTGCAATGCACTGATGCTCCAGAGTCCAAGATGAACACATAACGCATAGACCGATCTGCACTGGTTCCATGAGAACCATCCATCATGTATCTGTAGGTGGCTTTCAGGGTATCATCTTTGAGGCCAAACCATTTTTTTCTGTACAAGTGATGCATCAGATTAGTGCATGATAAAGAATACAGGCTGAAATTACAAAACACTAGAACATCAGGCACAATGATTTGCGGAAAAAAAACAATCTATAACCAACAGATAATGCAAAGATACTAGGCCTAATTTTCACCACTATTATCATAGAACCAGATCAAAGATATCATATTATTAGATACTTAGCACAAATCATGAAGCATTTGCATATAACACGAGTTGTATGGCCATCGCAACTGTTATGGTTCTATTTAACCATAGATTACATGATCCTTCATTATCAAAGCAGAGATGCAATCTTGCTCATATACTAATTCATTCATCAAAATCATGATTTTACATTAATAACAATGTGATTTAATTACTGCAATTATTAATAGCAAGAATCACAAAGACACATTCAAGTAGAGATATCATGTTTGGTGGCTTTCAGGAAAGGCAAAATTTGCTCTAGGACACTGCTCAAAGATGGCTTTTGCCACAGGCCACTAAAAAAGACTGGCTTTGCCATAACACACTCTTGGAATGTGACAATTTGCTCCTGGACACTATAAACATTATTTATTATTATTATTACTATTTCCAACTCAAAGAGGTAAGAAAACGCAAATTTCTGGACAAGAATACCCCTGCCCTTCAAACCAACATTTTAGCAATAAAATGACATGATAATTTCAGCAACATTCCAACAATATTTCAGCCACATTACAGCAATGTTTCAGGAGCATTTCAGCAGTACTTGACCCAAGGTTCAGAAACATTCCAAGCACACAAAATAACAGGTTCACCCACATTTGGTTATCTAGTAGTACAAAGCTAGATCCTAATTACAGACTGTCTTCTTGGACCTCACAACCTTTAACTTTTTTTTTGGGGGTGGGGGGAACCTTCCTCATTGACAGCAACGGGAGATAGAGATAGAGCTAGACATGCAACAGGCTCTATATTTTCTTCAAGTTCCAGCAACCTCTTACGGCTATAAATGGATACAAATTCAGTCAAATGAATAGAGAAGACAAGCATAAAGACAGTAAAAATCTCTTGTCATAGGGCTTGGTGTACTTGTAGAAATGATAGCTCTAGTTGGCGAGAAGCTTCAAAGTCTAGCAGACTCCTTGACATACTGCATGATCGAACCATGTTCTGAAAGACCTCACCTCGAAAGCCGCCACCGCTGGGGCAGCGGGAGCCGCCGCCACTTGGGCGTGCCCCTCGCCGCTGCCGAGTGCCGTGGCCGCCCCGCCGCCGCCGCTGGGGGGCCTCGGGGGCCGGCGCGCCGCCGTGGACCGCCCTCGCCAAGGTCGGGGAGGCTGCTGTGGTGTTGCTGCGAGCTGTCAGGGACGAGCTTTGTTCCCCTCGAATCGATCCAACCAATGCGACTTCGGTTGACTAGAGGCAGGGGCAGTTCAGTCATTTCCCGCGGAGTCCAACAGCAAATAACCAATATCCAAGAGTGTGTTGAGGCAAAGCCAGTTTTTTTTAGTGGCCCGTAGCAAAGCCACCTTTGTGCAAGCAAATTTTGCCTTCTTGGGTGTGTTTAGAGCCCCAACTTCTATCAAAATTTCCTGCATACCCATCACATCACATCACATCGAAACATTAAATGCACTCAAAAGATGCATGCCCGAGTATGAAATGTAGGTAAAAAAATAAAATAATTACACGTTTAGATGTACATTGCGGGGCACGATTCTTTTGAGCCTAATTACGTCATGGTAGCATAATATTTACCACAAACAAACGAAACGTCTTCTACATCTTTTTCAGCATGCTACAGTGCAAAATTTGGCACGAAATTTTTGGCAGCCCCGAATTGGGGCTCTAAACACAGCATTCAGGAAAAACACGAGGCCAGGAGAAAGTGACACAGGGAGGAAAATGAGCTGATGGAAAAGGAGTTCTCTGAGGAGGAGGTGAAGGAAGCTGTTTTTGGCTCCTATGCTGATGGAGCTCCAGGCCCAGATGGACTACCTTTTATCTTCTATCAGGCCTTTTGGGAGCTCATTAAAGGGGATCTTATCAAGCTTGTTAATAGCTTTGAGAAAGGATCATTAAACCTTGAAAGAGTAAACTATGGGATGATTACCCTCATCCCAAAGGAACCTGAAGCCAAAAACCTCAAAAAGTACAGACCTATCAGTCTACTAAATTGTAGTTTTAAGATTTTTGCTAAACTTCTGAACAATAGATTGGTGGGTGTGGCAGATAGGCTGGTTGCTTCTAACCAAACTGCCTTTATCAAGGGCAGATATATACTTGAAAGCGTTGTGGCTGCTCATGAAATTATTCATGAGGTTCATAGAAAGAAGGAAAAGGGTGTTATCCTTAAGCTTGATTATGAGAAGGCATATGACAGGGTTAGTTGGAGTTTCCTTGAGGAAATGCTCAAATCAAGAGGTTTCGGTGATAAATGGATTGGGTGGATTAGAAAAGTAGTTAGAGGAGGTTCACTTTGTATTAGAATTAATGATGAAAACAGCCCATATTTCAAACCTGGGAAAGGGCTCAGACAAGGAGACCCTCTGTCCCCACTGCTTTTCAACTTAGTAGCTGATGTCTTCTCAAGAATGCTTATGAAAGCAGCTAGACTAGATATGATTTCTGGGTTACTCCCACATGTTAGAGAGGGAGGCATTATTAGTTTACAGTATGCTGATGACACATTACTGTTTCTTGAGAATGATATAGACAAAGCTAGTACACTTAAGTGGCTCTTGGTTTTGTTTGAACAAATGTCAGGGATGAAAATAAATTATGACAAAAGTGATATGCTAACTATTGGCATGGAGGAAGAGGAAACAAATGCTTTTGCTAAATTGTTCTGCTGTAAGAAAAGTGATTTCCCCATAAAATATTTGGGGGTGCCTCTCCACTATGCTAAGCTGAGAAAGCAGGACCTCCAGCCTGTCATTGATAAGATCATTAAAAGGATTGCAGGCTGGAGGGGTAGATTACTTCTTATGGAATGACACTGTGGATCACCACAAATATCATTTGGCTAATTGGCAATTAGTGTCCCAACAGAAGGAGATGGGGGGGTTAGGTGTGCTGGATATGAGGAGTCTAAACCTCTCTCTTTTAAGTGCTTGGATCTTTAGATACCAACTGAATTCTAATGCCATTTTGTCTAATATTATTGATTACAAGTACAATACTAAAAACCCCAATATTTTGAGCTGTAATACTACAGGGGCCTCCCCCTTTTGGAAAGGGGTGCTTTGGGCTGTGAAGGCTGCCCTGGTAGGCGTCAGATGGATAGTAGCTAATGGTAGAAACATTAGGTTCTGCCGTTCTGGGAAGATGTTTGGATTGGCAATATTTCTTTAGCTACTGTTTTTTGGCCTCTGTATATCATTAATGAACAGCAGGGCAAATCTGTAGCTGATGTATGGAATGGTCAGGATTTGATGCTTACCTTTAGGAGATCTGTGTCTCCTAGAGACATGAATCTATGGTTTGAGCTGGTAAGTGCTGTTGAAGCCATTCAGTTAACAGATGATGAAGACCATATTATGTGGAATTATTCATCTATAGGAACGTATTCTGTTCAATCTTTATATGCTGTGGTTAATCACAGAGGGGTAACTCCTATGTTTGTCAGTTTAATATGGAAAGTGCTTATACCTCCTAGGGTGCAGTTCTTCTTATGGCTGCTGTCTAATAATAGACTGTTAACAAGGGATAACTTAGCCAAAAGAAGACCTGTCAATGATCCAACATGCTTGTTTTGCTCTGAAAATGAAACCGTCATGCATTTATTCTTTGATGGCTTTGTAGCTAAAATCATTTGGAATATTGTTAGTGAGCTGTTGAACTTACAACTTGGTCATAATTTTGAATCAGTGGCTGGTTTGTGGATTGCCCATAAAAGACATATAATATCAAATGCAGTTTGTGTTGCGGTACTGTGTGGTCCATTTGGAAACTAAGGAATGAAATTTGTTTTCAGGGAGTAGTTTGGACAGGTACAAAAAGTTGCTGATGAAGATTGCCAGGATGCTGAGAAGATGGATACCTATCTACAAGAAGGAGGTGGGGAGCAAGTGGGATCAATCGGATGCTCTGCTTTTTCGGTCTCGGTCACTTCAGTTCAGCCTAGCGTGATTCATAGTTAGCGCTGAGATGTGTTGAGTCGTTTTCAGTCTTAAGACTTGATGTATTTTTGGCGGGCGCGCCGTTACGCTGCACTTTGACTCGTATTTGCTTTTGGTAATACAAAAACGGGGGAAACCCTTTTCTCTAAAAAAACACGAGGCCAGGAGCCCTGGCCAAGGGAAGTGTGCAGAGGAGGTGGCCGACAGCTTGTCACGGCAGCACTAATAGGATCCACGGATCCACCTCACACTGCAGCGGCTGCCACTCGGCGCGATACTGCCATAGATGATAGACCTAACTGCTGCTGGAGGAGAAGGGAAACCAGCAAAGAGATAGACATACAATGATGGAGGCATAGAGGAAGTCAATGAGAGGAAGCATAAGGTCACGTATGAACAAGTTGACAACCATTTTATCGATCTGATGCAAAGATATCATGCTAGACCGAAAAACAATGGAAATACCTCAAGTTCCTTCAGCACCCTTTCCTCAATCCTCCTCGCAGATCTGTAAAACAGTAATGGATTCAAGTATTATTAAAATAAGGCAAGGGATGTAAAGTAGGAGGTGAAGGGGAGGATGGAGAGTTCGGAGGAGGGGAGCACCTAGTGGATCCACCGCGCCAACTCTGATGCCGGCGTGCTTCGGTTGCTCGCGCCGCCAGCCACCGATGTTTGCGTCGCCCCAAGGGCGTATGTCTTCAGCGAGCAGCTGCGTACGTGCGGGCGACGGTGTCAGCGCCGCGGCGATGCGAGTGGGTCGGCGTAGCCCGCAGCCTCAGCCTGCTCTACGCCTCCACCGATCTGGCGCCGCTCCCGAGCTCGAGCAAAGGTGGCGCCGGGAGATGCATGCGGCGAGCAGCAAGGGGCGGCGGCGGGGAGAAGTAAGGAAAGGATACCCTGATTTTCTGATGAACGGAGAACTCGATTTTTCTCTTCTTCTTTCTGTTAAAATATCGTCCAACATTTCGAGGATACTCTGATTTTCTGATTGGCATGGCATGGAGTGGAGTTGGTGGATGGATAGAAATGACCGGGTCATTTTTTTGAGTATCAGAAATGACCGGGTCATGATCATAAAGCTATTGCTCACCAAGCTGACTTTCGTGACACAGTGGTGACCTGCATGCAGCGGCCGTGTCTCTTTGCGCTATGCTCTCCTCCGCGCCGCGCCGGCCCGGAACGACGTCACGCTGTGTGCTCTCCGCCTGCGCCGACATTCCCCTCCCACCTCGTCCTCTCCACCTGCCTCGCGCTGTTCTACCTCGCGCTCCAGCTGTTCGACTCAATGCCGGTCCGCTCCGTCGTCACCTACAACACCATGATCTTCGGGCTCATGCGCAACGGCCTCGTCGATGCCGCGTTCGTGGTGTTCGACGGGATGCCCAGTCCGGACAAGGTCTCCTGGACGGCCCTCATCGACGGGTTCGTCAAGAACGGGCGCCATGAAAGGCCATCGACTGCTTCCGCGCCATGCTGCTGGACGGCGTCGAACCGGATTACGTCACTTTGATCGCCGTCATATCTGCGTGCGCCGAGGAAGGCATGTACGTGCGGTGCGGACAGGTGGAGCTCGCCGCGCAGGTGTTCGGCTCCATTAGGAAGCGGACGGTGGTCTCTTGGAAGTTGGAACTCGATGATCGTTGGGTTCGCAGCCAATGGCCGATGCACGGAGGCGATCGAACTCTTCGAGGAGATGCGAAGGCAGGGATTCAAGCCGGACGCGGTGACACTCACCGGCGTTCTCACGGCTTGCAGCCACGCCGGTCTCACCTAGCACGCGGTGATACTACGACCTCATGACGACAGAGTACGGTGTCGCTGCACAGATGGAACACTACGGGTGCGTGGTTGATCTGCTCGGCCGTGCCGGGCGCCTGAACGAGGGGATGCGCGTGGAGACTATGCCCATGCGACCCAACGAAGTGGTGCTCGGGGCACATCTCGCGGGCTGTCGGATGCACGGCGACCTGGACATGGCCGAGCAACTGATGCAGCACCTCTTCGAGCTGGACCCCGGGGGTGAAGCAGCAGCTTGGATGGGGATTGAGCTGCTGGGACTGCAAGAATGTGGAAGGAGATGCAAATGCTTCTGCAGGCAGCATCACAGGGTTCAAAATTTTTTGCTTGTGGCTGTGGAGTGCCCTCTTTGTAAAGGTGGTTCTCTGACGATCCATCAGATGAAACATCTGTGTAGATAAATCTGTCTGTATTGTCTTTGTTAGCTTGCCTGCTGTTAGCCTGTTACTATACTGCTAGGATGTGGTTATTGCCCATCATCGCTGAGACATACAGGGATTCACCATATATAGCACACGGATAAATCAGTTGTTTTCAGTAAATTTTATCACAATTTGATGAGGTCGATGAAAATAGACAATATATGTTGCTTTTATGTGGCGCTTAGGCATGTAATGATCGGCAACATAGTACAGCACAAGAATTCTAGGCGCTCTGTTAACATCAGCAAAACTGGAATTTGACCTGTACAGGCAACACGTATGGAGACATGGCTAGAAACAGAAAACCAAATATCTTGTACCGCTAGAATACACCTTTCACGCAACATTTTTTACATTAGAGTGATTTCCCGTTTGGCCAAAATATCAAGCGCTAATAAAAACAAGATCGGCCGGATATTCACTATTCAGGCACAGCTTAATCTGAAATAGTCGTTGGAGCATAGTGTAAAGAGCGGACAGGCACAAAAGGAACCACTAGAACCAAACACAAATCACCCACATTGGAGCAAACATTGTTGCTTCTAAGGGTTTGGATGTGCTTACCAGATTGAAAGCAATTTTAGACCTTCCCCTGAACTACAAAACATGAAAAATGTTACAGTGAGCAAAGGGATGACCTCCCCTAAACTACAAAGCATGAAAAAATGGTACAGTGAACATGGGATGACCTCCCCTAAACTACAAAGCATGAGTTGGTACATTGAGCAAGAGACGCCTTCAGATTGAGGGATCATTCTTGAAATTCAGGCCAGTTGTCATCCTCATTATAGCAACAGCTCACACTTGTAAATTAAATCTATGAAATGAAAAAAAATAATTAGTACTGACAAGTTCAGCTACATATTTTCTTGAGTGATAAGATTGGAGGTGATCAAAGCAGCTGTTTGTTTAATAGGAGGCTGGAAGACTTACCAGTTTATGTACAATCAATATGTTAGCAATCAATGAGAACATAAAAGGCGTCATATTGTTGCAGCGGTCTCTGCACAAATGGGTGCTCAAATAACTGAGCGGCAGATGGCGGTCATTTGGATTTGCTTGGACACACTTCTTTATGAAATCACGCCAAGCATCTTCTGATAATGTATTAGGAATTTCTGGTGGTATCCCCCTACCAATTTTAAGCAAAGCATGTGTCTACAAAACAGGAGAAATATGATATCATTCGCCATGAAAGTATAGCTTTCTATCAAGAGATGTACTAATTGTGTGTGCGCATTTATGATATTTCTCATGAAAATAATGGAATCATTTTCATAAGGCGACTGCTATTTTTGGTCCACTATACCATATGAATTTGCACAAACAAACATAGATAGGTAAACAGCAAATCTTATTTCTTTCTTGTTGTATTCAAAGTCCAAACTTTAAATTACGTTGTATATACAAGTTTGTTACTGCTGCAGCAGAAACTTGAGGAGGCAAAATCACTCACCCATTCCATATCAGGGTATGGCACTTTGCCTGTTAGCATCTCCAGAACTGTGCAGCCAAGACTCCATATGTCCGCCGGAGGTCCATGTGGCTTTGCCTTAGCAACCTAATATTGAAAATATGCCATCAGGAAATGCCCACAATATTGTCGCAAACTTGCAAGACCAAATGTTATCGTCCCTTTTGTAACAAAGTACAGCAACAGTTTGAACTTATATCACACTCTTTTTTTGAAAAATCTTATATCACACTCTTGTTTGTCACAATGCTTACTAGTTTTTCAGTTACAATTAGGTGGCTTGATTTTCAAAAGCTAGCTCATAGGTATCAGACTTTCCATTGTCAAGAAACTGAACTACACAAAGGCACATCATTAAGGTTGAAACTGCAAGGATATTTTTAGGCAATTTCCACTTGAGATACTTAGAATTATATTATGGGTTATTTTAAGAATTTAACATGGTATTATAAGATCACTGAGATAGAAAAGGCACAGAACCACGACTGCACAGACTAACCTCAGGGGCCATCCAGTAGACAGTTCCCTTGCTAGATTTTGCTTGGCTCAAAATTGACGTCTTGCAAATGCAAATTAGAAAGAGTCAGCACAACATGTAGATGTAGAACTCAGATGAATCTTACGGTGTTTAGAATATTGCAGTGAATACCTCCTTTGCAAGTCCAAAATCTGCCAATTTGACCAATCCGCATGCATCAACTAGGATATTGGCACATTTTATATCTCTAGTAACATAGGGGATGAGCATGGTCAATATCCAGATAAGATAAACATATATCCAGATATAAAAGTAGAAAATCTTATTTCAAAATATCAAATTTATATATCATTCTAATTCAATCCTAACTCACCTGTGCAGAACATTCCGCTGATGTAGATAGTGCAAACCGTTCAGAATCTGCCTTGTATATGCTGAGACTTGTGAATCTTGCAAATGGTATTTTTGATATAAGGCTGCCAAAGATCCTTGAGTAACAAGTTCAAGAAAAATATATAGTTTCCCACCTTCCTGCAAAGAATTCATCCCACAAATTTAACATTGAAAAATGGGTCATGATTGACAGATGTCATATACTTAGAGATAGCATGTAATATGAACAAAAGAAGAGCACAAAGGAACACAACAAAACAATCACCATATTGAACAAATTTTATTATAGAAAACAAATGTAAGTTTATCATAGTTTTATTCTGGAAAAAAAATTTAGTACCTTATCTGTTCCAAAATATTGAACTATATTTTCGTGCTCCAAACGACTCAATAGAGATATCTCCTGAAACAAACAAAATAACTACCCATTATCAGTTGAATTCAAGAAAAATAATTGGATGATTGAGAAATATGTTTGAAGCAGCGTAATCAGCATAACAAGCATGCATAGTTCATAACCCACATGTTCAAGCTGCAGAATGCGTTGTTTTGCATTGAGTCCTTGGTCCATTAATGATACTTCCTTGACAGCAAAGAAAAATCCATCACTGTAAAAGACATGTTATAGAAATCAGTCTCTGAAATTGCACAGGATGCATGTGTTCATCGAAACTGTCTGAATGTTTTCCTACCAAATAGCCTGTTGGCTGCATTTGATAATAGAAAATTGTGAACTCTGGAGTTCCTATGAAAATGATAAATTGATCTCACATAATGCTAGCCAACATCAAGAAATGACGTCACAGTCAACCTGTGAAAATATGCATATATGCATCCCAATCTTATCATGATTATATATATAACTAAATATTGTTTCTGGCACAGAGAATACTAACAAAGTGAAAGCTCAGATGGGACACAGTGTGCTTTTTAGCGCTGCAGCCAATTGTTTTGGCTAAAGTGTACGACGTGTAAAACTCTACTTTCCCTTAATGCAATACATGTCAATGGCCACGCTTTCGAAGAAAAAAATAAGATAGGACACAGGAATCTGCATGGAACAACAGGAGATTTTATTCCCTCAAACAAAGTTCCAAGACAGACCAAAATCCAACGAATAAGACTTTGACTCAGGGTCAACTGAAAACTGATATCCAGTATATTCTCTTGAAAGTCAAGCAGTCAAGCCTGCCTAAATAGAGAAATATCACACATCCATTGCAATATATATGTGAAAACTACTAGTAGCACCATAAGATCCCAATTATGCACGCCAAAACTTGATAGCTGGTATACCAGAACATAAACACAGTTTCAGCAATTCTATGTAGATTCCGCAGAGCAAAAAATGCAGCTGTGCTTCCACTGTCCTCTCTGTCCTAGTTAATTACGTTACGACACAGTAAACAAAAACACAATGATGCGAATATGGTATAATTATCATGAAGTAGGAAGATCCAAACTTACTCGCTGATCGCCTCGTACACTGAGCCAAAAGATCCACTGCCGAGATGGTGTCCCTTGATCCAAGATGTGATAGTTCTCTTAAACCGCCTGTTTGGCGACGGCGAGATCAAATACTCGGTGCTCCGAGAAGGGGACTCCGCTACAGCTTGAACCACGGCAGCAGTAGTCTCTCTTGGCGCCTCAACAACCACCGCTTTTGTTCTCTCCACTCGTAGCTGATCCACCTTGACCACGTCGCCCTTTCCCTTCACTCCGTCTCCAGTCCTCTCCTTCACGACGGCGGCAACCACTCGTCTGGAAGATTTCCCTGTCTCCAATTGGACAGCTCTGCTGCTCGATTCGGTTCCAGACCCCTTGTACGATCGTGCAGAAACTTCAGCAACCTCCGGCTGGACTACTTTGGCGGCCAACACAGGTCGCTCTTCAGCCTCGACGGCTGCATCCAGCCTCGCTGCGACCGCGGAGTCCAGTCCAGAAACATCTGGAGGTCCCTGTGATGCTAGTGCTATCTCCTCGGCGCCCGCGCCCGCGCCCGCGCCCGGTAGCAGCGGTGGCCCCTGCAGGGACTGGCGGCGGCTGCGGGAAGAGTTGGGGATGTGCGCCATGGCGGCGGCGTAGACTGCCGGCGGGATGGTGAAGTCCTCGGGGCCATTGAGACCGAGCTTCCGGAAGAGGTCTTCGACCTCCGCGCCCCCGCGGCGGATGCGGAAGCTGGTCTGCGACGCGAACTCCGGGCCGAGGTCGACCGGCGCGAGGTCGTCGGCGCCGTCGTCCTCGCCCGGGTACGAGGAGTGCTTCATCGCGTTGATGCGCGCCAGCTGGCGCGGCCTCGGACGCCGCGGCGGCGCCGCCGCCATGGGATTGGGATGGGATGCGCTCCGGCGGCTCGCACGGTGGCCCTTGCGTGGGGAGCAGGGCAGAGCAAGAGAGCAAGGAGGGACGGCACAGGCGGGGGAGGCGGAAGCCGCGGAACGCGTCCGCGCTTGCGAGTGGGGTTTGACGAGGAGGGAGGAGGGAGCCAGCCAGGCCAGGGAGGGTGGAGCCGCGCCCTGGGCCCTGGCTGGAAGGCGCCGGTGCCGTGCGCGCGCGCACGCAGAGGGGACCCGGCGCGGCTGAGACCCGGCGCGGCTGCGGTCGCTGCGTTGGCGAATAGCGAGAGAGCCGAAAGCGGCCGGGTCGGCGCCTTGCCCGCGTGTTTTTGTCGCGGCGTATCGCGGCGCGAGCGGCGGAACGGGGCAAGCGGACGACGACCGGGCTGCGGCCGCCGGGGCAGGCAGGGGTCGCCGTCGGCGTCACATCACACGTTGACATGGCCTACGCGTCAGGACTGAGGAGGAGCCAGCGCACCTGGTCGTTTGGACCGGAGCCGCCGAGCGGCCCGCTGCGCTGCGTAGCCGGTTTGCCTCCGTCTCGGGGCTGCGATGCACGTCGGCGAACCAACCAACCAGTCGTCGACGATTGGGGATAAGTTGATGGATGGAGGTCAGAACAACAGTAGGGTCGTTGATCGCCCCACCAAGTCATGGTCAAACATGGATGTGTACGGTGTACCGTCAAATGCAACAAAAATAATCAATGATGGATGTCTAGTCACGTGTGCCTACTCCTACAGTATATCAGGGAGGACACGTACTACAAATTACACGTGCAGGCTAACCACAAGCAGCTTCGCGACAGTGTCCCTTCACCTGACGGTGCTAGCCTACGACTGTTCTGAACTTTCAGAATGGAACCGTCGTGAAGAACCGGAATTCGATGCACTGGTCATTCTCATGCTGTGCCAGGTCCAGCAGCGCCACGAACGGATGCCCCAGCATCGTCTGCCGGAGTGCCGGTCATGTCAACTCCCTGAGGCCATAGAAATCACGTATTGACGCCTCGTCTCGTCTCGTCTCCTCCCCTCCCCTCCCCTCCCCTCCCCTTCCCGATACGGCCGTCATTCCTAGATGATTGATCCTCACACCATGTGATACTCACACAACCCATAAATTTACTTTTTCCCCATCATAATCCACCTAACTAGACACCTACCGTGGAGGAACAGTAGACAGCGTTGTACGACACAACAGGTCAGACGATACTACTCCGAACCGTTCATAAATTGCAGGAGAAGAAACAAAGAGGGACTGATTCCCAAGATGTCACGGCTAGCTCTATTAGTGTGTCCACCGTAATAATAGCTGTGTTAGCTATATAGTCTGCTGATGTGGAGATGAGATAAAAAAAAACTATTTTATATTATTTAACCCACACGCTTCTTTCACATGTTCTTGGGTTATTTGAAATAGATTAGCTATCCTATTCCTCGCTAGTGACAAGTCTCTCTCCTACTTCTTTCATACTACGTCAGATGTAGCTAGCTAAATAGCTAACCATTGCGGTAGCCCTTAGCTGGTGTCATGATGTGCGTTTGTCCATTGTGTAAAAGTGACAACGGTTAAGCACGCCTTACGTGACATTGCCGTGTGTGGTGGCTGTTGTGGCCAGGATTCATGGAATACACCGTCACGGTGGCACCCACCACCCGTGTGTGGCTCACGGAATACAATTAATTTAGGAGCTAGTTGTACCCTTTTCCCTTCTAAATAGGTTTTTAATGTGGGAACCATTATATTGCATAGCTCCAACTTAATTTAATTTGCTAATTTCTAAAATATGTTTGTGTTGTGCTTTGATTTGAATGCTTATTTTTGTTAACAACTATGAAATATGAATTGATTGACGGATTGCCCGATTTTAGGGCTAGTGCCGGCACGGACACGCTGGGCTGCCATACTTGTTGGCATGACAACTTTTTAGTGTTGCCCCTTTGCCTGAAGTTTAGCACACTGGCGCGACATGGTGGCAAGGCACACTTCAGTTGCAGTGCCTGTCGTGCTATGTCGTGCCCAGGCGGGCTACTAATGTGTACTACAGTGTGTCGACACGTTTAGAATCGTGTCGTGTACAAGTTTGAAATTCGATGTCCTGATCCAGTCGGTCCATCTTTGGGCTGGATGGAATCTTGACGCAGAGCTGACGTGATTGTGCGGGATGTGCCGTTGTCGACTCCCCGAGGCGCTAGAAATCACGTACTGACGTCTCCTCCCCTTCCCGATATGGCCGCCATTCCTGGTTGATTAATCCCTACACCATGTGACATGGCCGCATCCCCATGGCCAAGCCAGAGATCCATGGCGGAGCTCACACCAGCGAGATCCGACAGGGCTCAATCCTGCGAGGTTCGGCGAAGGTCCATGGTGGACATCGCTGCATCACTGCAGCAACTGACGCCCTGCTCTCCTCTAGTCTGCACGCCATGGTAATGCCCTGCTCGCCATGTTGGCATGCCGCTGTGCTAGCCGAGGTTCTCTCTGTGTTCTCTCCATGGCACATTTGGCTAAGCAAAGCACGTGAGTTATCCATTGGATACGGATAATTACGGTGAGGGTATAGAATGGATAAAGTGTAGATGAATTTAGATATGGGCACAAACTGGTTTGTTCAAACCCTCTCCAACGGCAGGCTTAGTCAAAACAGTAGCGTCGTTGATCGCCCACCAAGTCATGGTCAAACATGGATGTGTACAGTGTACCGTCAAATGCAACAAAAAATAGTCAACGATGGATGTCCAGTCACGTGTGCCTCCTATATCCAGGAGGACACCTACAAACTACACGTGCAGGCTAACCGCAAGCAGCTTCGCGACAGTGTCCCTTCACCAGACGGTGCTACGACTGTTCTGAACTTTCAGAATAGAACCGTCGTGAAGAACCGGAATTCGATGCGCTGATCATTCTCAGTCACTTAGAACGTGACAGCTTCGATCGATCAGGGAACATGCTGTACCAGGTCCGGCAGCGCCACGAACGGATGCAACAGCAGCTCGTCCGCCGACCGGTTGTCAGGGTCCACCCGGAGGCACTTGTGTATGACCTCGCGAGCCATCAGCGACAGTTTCATTCTTGCAATTTGGTAGAAAACCGATACTAATTTGCTTTGAATGAATAGTTTCATTCTTGCAGTCAAGATACTAGTATGCATTCGCTAAAAAACACTAGCAATTAAAACTGCTGGAGAGTGGAATGAGTTCATATACCTCAGGAGCCATCCAATACACACTTCCTGCACAGGATCTTTTTGCTTCCCCAATTTGATCTAGCGTTAGATTAAATTAAATTAAATTGGTTAAACACTTTCAAGTTCGCAACTAATCAATTACTAATATTAATAAAATGCTATTTGAAAGAACAGAGGGAGACCTGCTTTGCTAGTCTAAAATCAGACCTGCTTTGCTAGTCTAAAATCCACCTTCAGTGTTCCATTTAGGTCAAGTAAAATGTTTACGCATTTAATATCTCGGCAATGGGAAGCTATTTTTACTATTTTTAGTTTTATTAAATATGACAAAAGCTTAGCTGTTGTTAAGAAAAAAAAAAAAAACGGGCTCAAAAACCTTACAACTGTGAGATGGGAGCTACTCAACTAAAAGGAACTCAACAAGCTTTACACACTGAGAGCAACTAAACACAAGCTAACCAAACAACTAGACCACTCACCCAAAGGATCAAACTACATAAGAATAAGCAAGCACCACAACTGCGACGGGGAGACTAATATTACAACAGTTGCAAAATATACTTCACTCCAAAACAGGTGCACGGAAAAGTGAGCAATTCTTTATAGTAGGATGCAAGCAAGACTAACCATACTGACTAATACTGAAACTAATGTTTTGATACCAAAAATTGCAGGCAAGACATCGCAGACAAAAACTGGAGAGAGAAAGTTTGTAAAACAAGTTTGCAGGGGCCTGGATTTTGAAACGCACCAGGCAATGTCTATTTGTATTCACATTAACAAATCAGGAGATGAGTTATTATTATTTGGGCACAACTAAATTTTTCAACACAGTAATCTCATACATTAGAAAATGTGAGCGGTTTTGCTGAATTGCCAAGGAAATAAAATTACTATAGATGACATCTGATCACCTATGCATTACATTATGATGATGCAGATAGGCCAATCCCATGAGAATCTGCCTCGTATATGCAGAGGCCATTGATTTTTCTAACTGACGCTTCCCATGTACAGATACCAAAGAACCATCACTGACAAATTCAATGAAAATACTGAGGACTGTTTCTTCCTGCAGCAAACCCAGATCTGCAATGGTTTTTTTTTTTTTTTTGGAAAATAAAAAGATACAATATACCCCAGAACAAAAACTTGAGGCAGTTCATTCAAAATAGAGTGATGATCATTGCTGAAAATTTCACATGCAGGATAAGAGTGCATGGTCACATCACATCTCAAAATTATGTGTGCAAACCTGGCAGTGATCTACTGAACTGATTGGGAATATATTGAGGCAAATGGCTATTCACTAAACCAGTGACATCACCCTTTTTTTTAAAAAAAAAATGACAACTGGATGATTAGGGGCTGTTCAGTTGTGGATAAGGTGGCTGATAAGCCGGATGATGTTTTGTTGTGAGAGAAAAAACATTGTACCATGGCTGATAAGCCGGACTAATAAGTTTAAACGAAAAAAAATAACTTCAACTTCTCTAGTACCACGCTACATTTAGATTAGGTCACACTGTCGCTTATTTGTTTGTTTTTTTTACTCTAGTGAAACATAAGAAACAAATGTCTAGGTATGGTTTATGTCATCATGGCTCTTCTTGTTCTTGGCATAATAGCTCTCTATGGTATTGAACCAATTCCATTGGAAACAAAGTGCCACAAACCGCATGAGTCCGGCGCCAATCACCTCTATGAACGCCATTAATGGGGAGCTTTGTGGGGATAAACCAGCAGTGGCTACAGCTAACATTGTTCCTTCGAAATTGCAGGGGACAATGAATTTTGCAGATTTGATGCCGTCCAAAGCCTTTTTGGCAACATCACCGGCCTTCATTCCACCAGACGACCCCCACCATGATGTTTGTCAATTCAGGCCTCCTCTTAAGCTCTGAAATTAGTCAAACCACATACCCAGCATTCAGTAACAAAACGAGATCATACTACGAGCCATGCGCAGAATGAAACAAATGTGAGTGTAAAATATTCACGGTGTTAACAAACCCTGTGAGCCATGCACCGAACGAAACAAATGGGAGTGTAAAATATTCACTTTAACAACATTCTTTGGTCTATGATTTTTAAAAATACGGATTTATAGGTCAGTGTTGCTGATTGCTGGGATCAGTTTCTGAAATGGGCAATAAACAATATTTTCATTAAAAGGTAGCTCTGATATTTTCAGTTTTGCTAAGTTGAAAAGCTTGACTACCATATCGAAGAGGACAACTCAAGCATTCATGGTTTCATTTGTTAGTTGCTACCAAAGCAGACATGAACAAAAATGTAGTTGGCCAGTTCATAAGAAGCACATACCCTCTTCAAATCCCGGGGTCTCAGTGTCAGGAGGGAATATCAACGAGACATGAATGTTATCCGCGACGACCTCATGCTGCAACGCCTCACCCAATCCCCGAAGAGCAAACTTGCTCGCTGAGTACGCGGTGTAACCATAAATGGCAACCTGCAGCAAAGATGTTATCAGCAAAAAGATTAGTCTCCCAAGCAAGCAGCATTACATCGAACACCTTAGCTGCATGACATGCAGGCAAGGAAGCAAACAATTTCGCGCTGTATCAACCTGGCCAGCCTGGGAGGACATGATCGCGATGGACCCAGGGAGGCGCGTCTCGCGGGTGCGTGCCTTCATAGCGGGAAGCGCGGCCTTGATGAGGTGGAAGGTGCCCATGAGGTTGATGTCGACCATCCACCTGATCTCATCCATGTCCTGCCTCTCGAGCTCCTGCGGCACGAACACGCCGTGGTTGCAGACCAGGACGTCGACGGGACCGGCCTCCCGGAGCGCGCGCGCGCCACGGCGTCAGCATCCCGCACGTCGGCCGCGTGGACGCCGACGTCGTCGCGGCCCGAGTCGCGCTGGATGGCGGCGCGCGCCTCCTCGAGACGGGCGAGGTTGCGGGCCAGGATGGAGACCCGCGCGCCCTCCAGCGCGCCGCGGCCGTGGCCGTGGCGAGCCCGATGCCGCTGGAACCGCCCGTGATGAAGACGTGGCGGCCTTTGAGCGGGATCCGCGCGGCGCGCGGCCGAGCGAGGAATGCGAGCGCGGCGAGTAGGCCGACGGGCGGCACCAGCAGGAGGAGGAGGAGGAGGAGCGCCGCGGCCATGGCGATGGGACTGTTGGCGGCTGGATCGGGGTGGCGGGGTTAACAAGGCGGGTCAGCCGTCGGAGTGGACTGGGCGGGGAAGACGAACAGGTCATGGCTCTGTGTTCCCGCGCTGTCGAGGAGCATCATGTGCTCCATCGCTGTTCAACAGTGCCGTTTGGATTAAATTACGGCCGCTGCTTCCGAATAGAAAAGTTCATACACGACGAATGTAGTCGGCTTTTAACTTGGTTTCTATTTAAACCGGCTTTAACTTGGTTGAAACGGCTAAATTGTGCTAAACTTTAGCTGGCCTCTTAGCTGGAATTATTTGGATCTCTACCGGCAAACCAACCACTAAAATCTCAAATTATAAGTCGTTTGACTTTTTTCCGACAACAAGTTTGGTCAACTTCGCCTTATTCAAAAAATTTGTGTAAAATATCACTTTTTTTGCCGTTTTTTTTTATTAGTATAAGTTTTAAAAGAATGACTTGAATTTGACAATATTTATGCAAATTTTTGAATAAGACAAAATGGTCAAACTTGGACCAAAAAAGTCAAACGACTTATAATTTGGGATGGAAAAAATTTATTCGTAACACCAACGCTCAGACTTGGGCTTAAGTCCAAGGGCACTAAATCGACTAAGACGGTATTATCTACGAATATCGTGGACTTAGAGTGTAAATAAGACTTAGAGTCTTATTTTTTCCATCTCTCTTTCATAGATATGCTGCCACCATCATCGGCAAGATAATAAATATATTTAGTCCTCATGATAGAGTGCGCAGCAGCGCTTGCTAACGATAACGATTGAACACCCACGCTACGGCAGCTAACCGTCCCTGCCAATCAACAAAAGCATCTTCTCTTTAGGATTCGTATTTGACTTTTTTTTTTCACAAGACCACGGCCGATGATTTCTGAGGCTAAAAAACACTGTTCGGTTGATTTATGTGAGAAAAAAAATTATTCCAAGCTGAAAAGTAGGGCTGATTCTGGCTAATAAGCTCAAGACTCAAGCGAACATTGTGGGCTTCACCGTGACGCTCATATGAGCTCATATCAGCTGGAGTCATTACTTCTTAAGTATGCACGGGTGTACATGACTTGTGTTTAATGATTCTAAACAGTAGCAACCTGAACAAACTTATTGCAAACCACATAAATGATAACATCAGTGGAAAAAAATTTTTTTTAGCAACTTACTCATCGTATATTTTACGTTTACACAAGTTGCCGGCAAATGAAAATTCTCCAAAGCATATATCGTCAAGGGTAATCCTCAAGGGTCTTGTTTTATTGGTCCAGAAACAACGGCCGCTGGTCCAATGTCCAGAACGACCACCTATCTGGATCGTAGTGGAATTTGGCCCATAAAGAAAAACGAGCCCGTGGGCCTCCAGTTCACATCCTGGTCCTCCCTCTCCGCGCTGCCACGGGCCGCGGCGCTTCCGAACTCCGAAAGACGAACCACCTGTGGGCCGAACGTCCAGGAATTGATGCATGTCGATCGATCTCGTCCAGGTCCAGGCACGCAGCGACGCACGCACGGCACACTGGGCAACATTGGCATGGTACAACAACTGTTAGTGCCCCACACGGCATGCATGTGTTACTGACTGACCAGCTCCTTTGTAAATTGCAACATGCTCAAGCCGTAGCTTTCGGAGCTCGGGGCCGAAAGACAGGAGATTCGGCTAAGAAGAACCAAGGAACCCCAGAGATACCGAAATCGCGGCGGCCTTCGGTTGAGATGCCGAAGGGCCCTTGATTCGTCCCATGGGGCTACGTTGCGAGCAAACCGACAGCCGAGGACTTTCGGGTTGAGGTACTGAAGATCGAGCTTCGGGTCGGGTGCCTGGAGGATGGGGACGCCGGGCGGGGAGCCGATAGGAGTTGGTTTCGGCTCCAACATTACCGAAGGGTCGGACTCAGTGACGGAACGGAGATAAATTTTTAGGGGGGCAGCCCTCCACACAAATGTTTACGGGTTAAAAAAATCTAACAATTTGTCGCTATATTTCAAATATATACTAGTTAGTCATGACTATGACAATTTAATAATTAATTACGCTTGCAGTAGCAATACATAAAATAGAAAATATGAGAATATAGTCTAAAGAAGTGGTCAATATATCTGCTAATTACAAAGGGGTACTAAAAAATTTTTCCAGCATTGAGGGGGGCCATGGCCCCTGTCAGCCCCCCCTCAGTTCCGCCACTGGTCGGACTTTCAGCTGGTAAACCGAAAGGCTTACATTTTGGTTGTTTCCTCTGTTTAGTCCGCAGGTGGTCCCTAACGGTGGCTGGCATGGCCTGGCGGGTGGAAAGGACCATGAAGCCCCTGACGCTAAGCAAGAAGCCTCTAGAAGTGGAGCAGGTGGAAGGGTATTGTGGTCATGTAAAAGTCTACAGACTCTTATAAATAAGCCCCCTTGGGGCGTTGTAAAGACAGAGTGAAATCAATTGAAAGAGAATTCTAGTTTCGTATACATCTGAGTGTTTAGTTTTTGCTTGTTGCTGGTGTTTCGTCCTACCGGGATGGCTCGTTTTATGGCCACACCAACACTGATGATGTGGAGTAGCTGGCGGCGCGTGTATCCCGGCATGTCTAGAGAGTCAAATTGAACTGGCCAAGGTAGACAAAAGAAAATAAAAAAGAGGATTAATCATTTGTGCTATCGACACACTCGATTTACTGTTGATATGTGGACAAGATTTCACATCTTCAAACAAGTTCTAATGTACAGACATGTATGAAGTAAATACAAAAGAATGAGTTAGTGTTTATCGACTTGTAAAACTTGCAAACTAAACAAGACCACCTTAGTTATAAGGTGTACAAGCGGAATCCCTCTCCTCCTTTCCCCTGCTATCCTCCTCCTCCTCGCAAGAATTAGCTACAAGATGTACAAGCGGAATCCCTCTCCTCCTTTCCCCCGCTATCCTCCTCCTCGCAAGAAGCGTCGAGGGCCCCCGAGCGTGAATCCTCCAATTCCGGGACAACAGCGATGCTTGGGAAGAAAGCTTCTAGCAACTTCCTACATGTCGCCGTCCCCTCGGGCGGAACAGGCGCCGCCGTGAGAATATCAACCAGATAGACGAAGGTATCGCTCCTTGACGATATCCATATGACGGACTTGGACAGGATAGCCCACACACGGGTCAGTAGCTCGGCTAGCATGGCTGGCCTCATCAGCTTCTCCGCACCTCCACCAGCGGCGGCCTTCTCAACGTGAAAGACACACGATTTATCAAAAGCAATCCATCCACGAGCATCAGAGATTACCACCTCCAGCCGAGTGTGCTCCTCAGAACGGACCAGGTCCACGGCAATAAAGCCAGTAGCGGGAACTAGGGATGAAAGTGGTATGGATAATCCTCCGTGATCGATCCGCCCGAATCCGATTTTTAAGGATATGAAGATGTGTTTTTTAAAATCCGTGCGGATGTGGATAATCCGAATCCGACTATATGCGAATGCGGTGTAGGATATGGTATTGGCAAAATCCGATGGGTATGGATTATCCGATAATTAAACGTGGATTACCCTATGTCTATAATAGGATATCCGAATATTTTAAGTAGCTCAAACGGCAACAATAATTTAAGTATATTTGGTATTCCGGTGATTGCATATTTGCCTAATTTAGGTGTGTTATTAGGCAACGGCGATGTCGCATGTGATTGTCTATTTTCCTATTTGCCTAATGGTAATATACTAATAAGGGGAATTTAGCCGGACATTCAAAGTGGCGCCAGTTTGCTGACGGACATCGTCTTTCTCCATATTTGCCTAAAGACACTACCGTTTGGGGTATTTTGGCCCATATGTGATTTTGTTTCTTCTCCAAAGCTGAAATCAGCTGATATTATCCTGGGGGCGGAGGCGGAGGTGGAGGCAGTGGGGCGAGGGCGTCGCGAGGAGGAAGAACATGGGGGCGTCGGGGAGGGCCCTTAGGTGGGCTGGCCCAGCCCAAGTGGACAGCAGCTAGGTTCCCCCTTGTTTTATTGGTCCAGAAACAACGGGCGCTGGTCCAATATCCAGACCACCTATCTGGATCGTAGTGGAATTTGGCCCATAAAGAAAAACGAGCCCGTGGGCCTCCAGTTCACATCTTGGTCCTCCCTCTCCGCGCTGCCACGGGCCGCGGCGCTTCCGAACTCCGAAAGACAAACCACCAGTGGGCATGCAGAGCTCCTCGCCGTCCAGGAATTGTCGATCGATCTCGTCCAGGTCCAGGCACGCAGCGACGCACGCACGGCACACGGGACAACATTGGCATGGTACAACAACTACTAGTGCCCACACGGCATGCATGTGTTACTGACCGACCAGCTCCTTTGCAAATTGCAACATGCTACAAGCACCGCACCGCTGGGAGCCTCTGGGACGTACCCGATCACACATTTACTCAGAAATTGAAGTTGCCCAGTGATGACTGATGACTGCATTGCCATCTCTCTCTCAGTCAGAAGCTAGTAGTAGTACCGCAGATTCCACACACGAACAAGACAATAATACTACGGCCTGACGCCCCTGGCGCCGTTGCGCTGCGCGGCTGGAAGCCACTGAACTAGAATGTGACTGGAATGGCGTGGTGTCAAGCGGACGCCGGCGCTGGCCTGGCCGGCCGAAGACTGAAGGCAATGGATCCAGACCAGTAGTCCCCTACCACCTACGAGTAGGAGTAATAATCATCTGCGCCATCATTTGCCCATAATTGCCATGCCACACACACTGACAACATCTCCCGGACGGACGGCACCATTGATGGGCTACCTGACATCCAGGGCATCCTGCCCGTGGCACATGACCATGACCCGTGTCTCTGTCTCGGCCTCACCCAGGCATCCTCTCTCTGGCATCGTCCTCGACTCCAGTGTTCCCGTGCGTTTGCAAGTTTTTTCTCCGTCCGCAGAAAAGAAATTGACAATTCAGTTTGGCGGTCGGTGACGTCTTGTGTTGTATACTCCCTGTTGACGACATGTCAGGTACGTAGATCTATTTTATTGGTATTCCGCCTGACGAAGCACCTCAGTGAAGCTTTATTTTTTTAAAAAAAAAATGGAGTAAGACACTTCTCGCTTGCAAACAATGTTTGGAGTACTTGTCGTTATATGGTTTTTAGCGATATCGTTAATGAGTCAATAACAAGAAATGCAATAAAAAAAAATGATAAGCGAATAGCTCCAGCGCAGTGGTCTTAAGTGTTTTTTCTCATTCTCACCTTGCAACAGTGCCCAAAACCGTAGCCGGTGTGTTCCATTGAAAATGGTGTGCATAGAAGATGTATGTTTGCAATTTTCAAAAATTAGATTATTACGACATCTCCAAATAGCCCAACATAAAGCAGCTACCCCAACTAGAATATCGTCTTCTCTTTTAGATCAAAATTTTGAAGCCAACTCCCTAAATGTCGAATATAGAGTTAGGGGGTAGTCATATAATCAAGATTAGTTCGGTAAAAAAAATATAATCAAGATTATCTTGGCATGATTTCTTGTTAGTTACAAAAACAACACTTAGTTAAGTTATCCTTTGTTAAAACTACCGCACTGGAGATACCAAAGGAAAAACCTTGATGTTAAGAGAATTTTTTTTAACTTCCAAATGAACTTATGACAGAAGGGTATATTCTAATTTTTTTTAGGCCAACAGGAGGGGCTTCCCCTACTGAATTTTACTTATTAACAAAGAGGGGTTACATGGCATCTTTAAATCATCTAGGAAACAAAGAAAGTAACAGAGAAAATAAGCAAGATTACACAAAGTTGTCTAGCCATAGTTGCAACTGAATTTTAAAATCTTCTCTGACCCTGAGCTTAACGCTGGTCAATTCTTGCTTGAAGTAGAGCTTGCAGGCTTGGATGGAGTTAAATTGCCATAAATTGTTGCCATTGATAACCACTATATTCTAATTTATCATATGAAGACACAAAAATGGACTGTAAATTTTCCATTGATATGTAAGTTTCAAACAGGAAAAAACTGGGGTGTGCACCATGCACACACATGCTTTGGTGTGCACCCACGGTAGATTGGCGCCACGTGTCATAGGAATCATTGTGGCCGTCCGCATCCCATGTAGTACACAACAGCTCATCCTCATCCTTTTACATGCGTGCATGCAACGGCCAACAAAGCGGAGCCGGTTCCCGGAAGCGTACGGCCACAATGATTCCTATGACACGTGGCGTCAATCTATCGCGAGTGCACACCAATGCATGCGTGTGCTGGTGCACACCCTAGTTTTTTCCTTCAAACAAATCTAGCTCTCTTCAGTTAAATTGTTGCGAGTGATCTTGGCTGCTAAGACTTCTCATTTATCGAGTTTATCCCCCACCTCCAACTAGAGCTCTATTCGGTGGTGTTCGTCTCATAATATTGGCCACTATATCATGCAGACGACTTGCAGTATCATATAGTGTAGGATAAATGTCTTTGAATATTCAGTTCACTACACATGTGTCTTCTTGCCAATATCTTGTTTGTGAACCATTTATGATTGAAGGAACCACAAGCCAAATCATGATCTTTAATTTGGTTGTTGTCAATTATGTGGCTGCCACCGCTCTTCCTAGTAAAAAAACTCGCCACTGGTGTGGTGGTCAAATTCATCACCACAGCTCGCCACAGGGTTTGGCGCTCTCCGTCATTGTAGCATGGCAGCCATGCAAAGGCTGGACAGGACAGCGCCACACTTGGCGTGGCAGGTGATGACCTGCATCCAAACACGCCACACTTGGCGTGGCGGGTGATGGCATGCATCCAAACGCGCCCTTGGAGCAGCGCAGCTTAGAACTTCGTTCATTTCATGTAGTGCGCCACACTTGGCGTGGCAGGTGATGGCCTGCATCTAAACGCGCCGGAGCAGCGCAGCTTAGCAGCTTCGTTCGTTTCATGTAGTGGATGTAGAAAAAAAAAAGGAAAAGGCTAGGTGTGGAGTTTTGAGTTTTGGGCCTCACGTGTAAAAGAATCACAGGTTGCCGCCACATAGCCAGAAGAGGGGTCAAGCCGATGCTTTCTCGCCTTGCGTTCACCGCGAAAAGCAGCCGTACGACCGGGGGAATTCCGGTCTACAGTAGTTTACACGCCTAGTACAGTACAAGCTACAGTAGGTCTAGGTGCAGCAGTGCAGAGGTCGCGTGTGCATGTTGTTAAATTCTCAGCCGTCCGAAACGCATCTTTACAGATCTCGTGGAGGCTCTCTGTGTCTGTGCGTTTTGACTCGGGACTCGGGAGTGAGCGCCTCCGCCTGGTCCTGGAAGCACACCACCAATGGGCAGTGCCTCAGTTCCAAAATCGTACTCGCGGGCGACGACCTCCCAAAAGGCCAAAACCACCCCTCCATGGATGGACCAAAGCAGACGAACTGTAACATTTTGACAAAGACCAGTCATTGACACAAAGAGCCAAGAGCGAAACTCACGCAGACAAACCTCGACACTATGAGCAGGCATGGTCGTACTAGTTCATTAAGGACACAAGGAGCAAGAAACAAACCTCCTAATCAGACCCGATCACCACCTGCGATGTTTTTTCAAAGAGTCCGGCACCGGCATACAGACGCACAGAAGAGATTGCAGGTGTACAGGGCACAGCATACAGCTATATCGGCAGGTACGGGCGCCTAGGCCTAGCACCCACCGCACCGGCCCGAGAGAACGGGCGCGCCCACGCCGCGCCTCCTTGGAACGCGGGTGCGACTCGTGCGAGCGCCTGGGGTCTGGGGGCCCCGATCCCTCCTGCCTCGCCGACACCGGCTGGCAGGGCAGTGGGCACTGAGCAACGCCAGGCCCGTTCCGCCCATCACCCCCGCGCGGTGGAGGGGCGCGGCACCCGTCGGACCGTCGGGGACGGAGGATGGCTGTGGCCTGCAGAGGCTGCGTGTTCCACGGGAGGGGAGAAGCAGGAAACCGGAGCTACCCGGCGTCCCGGCCTCGGGCCTCGGCGCGGCGCTTGCCTTGTGCTGCTGGCTTCCCCGGCCGGATCGCATCGCGCACTGGTCGCGTGTTCGACCAGCCCACGGACGGACGGACCCCGCCCGCGCGCGCCGTGCTCGGGGAACGGCCCGGCGGGCGAGGACGTTTCGCACAGACGCGCCGGTCGGGCAGGACGACTCCGCTGCGTGCTGTACAGGTTGTTGCAGCCTGCTGCCAAGCTTTACGCTGTGTCCTCTGCTGAGTGCTGCTGCTCAGAATCAGATACCCCTCGCTTGTTTTTATTGTGCCACCTGCCCGAATGCCAAAGGAGTTATGCAAAGGCTGCGCTTCTCTCTCGCTGCATCGCAATGCGGTGACGTGAGGGCGACAGGAGAGTCGCTGCTCTAGCTTGTCGTCTCGACTCGTCCTGGTGACCATTTGGACGAGTGGCGCTGGTGACCATGTCCATTCGTTCTAGCTTGTGTCTTCTGAATGAGAAGTTCTGATGCAGTAGTAATGTGTTATTCATTTCCTTTCCAGCTTCTTTACCAGTTTCAGAATTAAGATCAAGAGACACTACTAATAACTAAGGCATTACAGCATGTCCACGGAAGATGCGAGTATATGCGTAACGTTCTCTTCAGTATTTAGACTCATCCTCGGTTGCCCTTGAAACAAGGGTACGCAGAAAGCGTGCACGTACAAGCAGTGGACATGCTCTCTACGCTCCGGTGTCTGTAGTACTCGTGTCGTGTCGTTCTCTACAGACATCCCAGATCTCAAGTCATGGCCGCATGGGCACATGTGTGTGTGTGTTTGTGTTTCTCGCTCGTATTTAAGGAGGCAGAAAGGCGAGACGCAAAGGCAGAGCGTGCTCAGCCCGCCCTCGCACCTTTCATCTGGACTGGACGAGACGAGCTGAGCCTGACCTGAGTAACTAGCAATGCAGCAGTGTGCAGGAGTAGCTGCTCCCACAGCCACATGCCAGTCAATCCGGTCTATGGCACGTGCCAGGGCGAGGTCGGGGCCAGAGCAAATCAACGGGTAATGATGGTGTGATCATCGCGGGCTCTGTCGGCCTACGTGGGGGACCCAAGCCAGTGTGTGTACTGTGTACGCAGCGGCAGTGCGCACGGCTACGGACGGTCAGCCTTGCGAGGTTGACCGCGCCGGCAACAACCGTGCACAAGCCACTACTGTGCGTACGCGACGACACCCTCCCGACCGTTTGATTCAGAGTTGGATTAATGCGTAGCCTGCTGTTTTTTCAGAACTCAGATCATATGGATGCATGCATGTGACAAGGCTCTATCTAGTCACGTACTACATCAACTTTTCAGTTTTTGAATTCTCAACACCAGTACAGTACCACCAATCCACATTTTATCAAATTTTAGGGGCAATTTGCTGTGGGACATCATGAAAACGAAAAATTTGGTTGGTGGACACTTTAGCAGGTAGTACCCTCCACTAAAAACAACTGCTATTTGTAAACCATAAGGCAAATGACTATGAAATTTTAACAACAACACCATATGACAGTGGTTTGTTGCCCCATAATATCTCCCCTTCTATAGAAAACCTCATTAAGGACATGATTTTATGTCCAATAGAGACCTTAATGAACTCGATTTGCTGTGGACCTAAAATCATGTCCTAACAAGGTTTTCTATAGAAGGAAGTATTATGGGGCAATAGACAACTATCATATGGTGTTGTTGTTAAAATTTCATAGTCATTCGCCTTATGGTTTACAAATGACAGTTGTTTTAGTGAAAGGTACTAGCTGTTAAAAAGTGTCCCACAGCCAAATTTGTGCTTTGGTGATGTCCCACAGCACATTCTTCCTAAATTTTATTATATCTCTCTCATAGTCATGGGCATACCAGTACCCTGTACAGATATAAAATGGTCAATAAAAATTCAAACATAAATGATCTTCTGCATCACAGTATTACCCGTTGGAAACGTATTGACATTTTGGTAATGCAATCACCATCGCTTTCCTCCCTCAAGCCAGCAAACTTGCCCGGAACGGTCTCACTCGGATTCTTAGCTCTTGTCAAGTCACAGATGTCTCATTCCTACGCTTCATTCTTTCCTAGAGGACAGCGTTTAGAAGTTTGAGCTAGCTACGAGTCTACTACTAGTAGTAGTTGTGCAACAGTAGAACACCTTTACTGGTTTTCGGGCAGTAAAAAGCAGGGCAGTAAACACGAAAGATGACTGGCTAGATATACGTATTTGGCATGGTGATTATGAGGTCTTTCTCCGCGCAAGCTTTTCGCAGACATTCCGCAGCCTTCAGGGCGTCTTCAATGGCGACCAAATAGCTAGCTAGGAGGAATTCTATTGGCTATCAATGACACTTTACAAATAGCTAGCTAGATGAAGTATAAAAATAATATAAAAGTAACATGTTGATTGGCTATCGAGGAGAGAGACCAAATAGCTAGCGACTAATAAATATCTACTCTAGCCCGCTCTCCTAGAAACATCTCTCTCACATAACTCTCAACTATAGTGTTTATTTTTTCTTATTTAGATGTCTCATCTAGCTAGCGATTTGTAAAGTGACATTGATAACCAATAGAATTGTTTCTAGCTAGCGATTTGGTAACCATTGGAGACGCCCTCATTGCACTGCTGGATTGCATTGGTGCGCGTGCGTCTCACGAGACCAAACAATGGTCTCGATCGGGATAAGTTTTAAAAAGAAAAAAAAGACAAAGCAGCAGAACATTCTTGAATGTGGCACTTCAATGCTATTCCAAAGAGAATGGTCATGATGAGACAATACATATACTACAATCACCTTTGATTTAAGCTTACACTTGCTTTAGGGACTGTTTGGATCCGTTACCTCCGATCAGTATCAAAGGTAACTTATCCCGATCGACACAGGATCCAAGCAGTCCTAAAGCAGAAACACAGGATGAAGCAGAAACACAGGATCCTAAAGCAGAAATACAGGGTGAGTGTTAAGTTTGATAGATCCCACAAGCCAATAGGTGGATGAATTGTGTTTTTACCAAAAATGTCACCACCTCTCCACAATCGTCCTCCCCACGAGAACCCACCAAAGGCCTCGTCCAAGGCCGCCACCGCCCGCCGAAGAGCTACCCAAGATTTTTTTTTGGAATAATGAGTTACCCAATATTGTTGGTAGAGCTTGAGGAGCTATCAAACAGAGGCTATGTGCAAGGCCATCGCTGCACACAGTGGTGGAGCTAGAAACAAAATTTAGGTGGGGTGAATCGTGGACAAACATTTTTAAGACATAGCAACTAAGCACATCAATAGCTAATCTATGGAAAATTTAAGCATTGGTTGATGATGGTACCTCTCATTTGAACATAGTAATCCATTAATTCAAGAAAGACCAACCGAACAAGAAAAAATGTCCAAATTAAAGACCAAAGTCCAACATTCCAAGAGCTAAAAAACATGTAAATTTGAAGAACAAATCAGTTAGTGACTTAGTGTGTGCAATATATAATATAATGTAATATAAGTATATAATACAATTATGAGGAGACATACCACTACAGACTAGCCTACTATCATTTAGGTGGTGGACCTCATATCTCTTCTCAGCATCTATAGTATTGGACTGAAAAGTACGTGAGATACTTCTTCTTTGATTACTAAGTCATCAGCACATTTTCTTGCCTTGTTATGGCAGCCATTAACAGCGACAATGATCTGGGAATCCTCTATTTGCTGCATTCCTCCGATTATTGTAACCAGTCTTACTAAAAACAACATGACCAAACTTTTCATGCTCTGCTTCTCTCGAATAAAAAGCAATAAAAACAATAGGCTGCATCCTTTGAAACACTATATTCCAACCAATCATAATCATTAAACCATACTGCTAGGAAGCATCTCTGATTTATTTGTTGAAATGCATGACCTCTAAGTTGGGTTGGACCCTTCAACAAATAAGCCCTCTTAACCTCATCTCTAATGTCAATATGAAATCTATCAATTGCTATTCGACATCTAGGATCAGCAATAACATGAAGATTTGCATCAAATTCCCTAATGAGATCAGTACCTGCACTTTCTACTTCATCCCCGTGTTTACCGCTTGCTCTTCTTGGGCTTCTGCAGATGCTTGCTCTGCTTGGGCTTCTGCTTGTTGTGCAGTTGATTCAACTTGAGAAACTATAACTATGATGTATTTCTTATTCCACAACCACACCAATTTGACTTTCATGGGTGCTTGGGTGGGATATAGAACCAACACTTATACTTCGAAAAAATGACTTCAAATCTACACATAAAGAACCAACAAATCTTAATTGTCACATCTCAAATAAATTACTAAATGCCTAAATCCACAATTATACCTCTTGTTACAAATTTTCTCTTCCCAATTACGTAAGAGGCATGACTGTTGGGGGGGTAGAGGCGCCCGTGCCGCCTCGGCCTCGGCCTCAACCTGCTCCTCCTTCTTCCTCTTGCTCTCCTTCAGCTTCTCTCCGGCCACGCCCATGCCCACGGCCGGCGTCCTCCATCAGAGCTGCCGGCGTTAGTTGTTGCTTGGGGCCGACGTGAGGCAGCCAGCGTAGCTTGGCTCCGGCCGCCGCCCGGGGCGGCGCGGCGGGCAGCGGTGGAGGAGCGGCCTTGTGCGCGGCAAAGGCGAAGAGCGCCGGCGAGAGCGGGCGGCGTGTGCGACGGCGGAAGCCGATTTATTTTTTTTATCTTGGAAAGCAAGTTTCCATCATATACCCGCTCTGGCGGGTCCCGAAACAAGATTGTTAACAAATTCGGGGACTTGGCTCATAAAGGCAACAATGCTAGAGCTAACCATGCTCGCCCCGTATGATGCAAGGCAATCAGCTACCTTGTTGCATTTTCTCGGACAATGTCGGATTGTATAATGATCAAAACAGTCTTGTAAGAAATCTCGATCTTCTTGAAAAGGCCCCCATCAACACTCTAATCCAGGACCATAGTTGTAAGCCCCTTCATGAGTTGTATTGCATCCATCTCCAGAATGATTCTTGCCATTCCCAACTGATGTGCTCTCTCCACACTATACAGCGCAGCCATCGCTTCAGCTTGTAGCGAAGAAGCCACTCTCATCAGACTACCACACCCTGCTTCAAGGAATTGACCATTGTTATCTCTTATTACAAAACCCCATCCCCCTTACTTGAATTTTCTTTAAAAGAGCCATCAATATTGATCTTGTATATATTTTCTAGGAGGCTCCCATTTTTCCTTATTAGATTGATCCTTAGGGATCATCATCTTTTCCTTCTTCTCAAATTCTCAGAACATAAATTCGCACAAGAGAACATACCTCAAGTCGTAGCCCTCTTTTCCCCTGCATTTTCCTTGTTTCTGGCTGACCACCATCTCCATAGAAGAACAATGAATTTTAGTTGGGTAGCCCAAGGAAAGGCCCAAATCTTTTGCATCATAGCTCTACCAGAATGGTATTTTGCTAAGTATTGATGACACTCCTCTAAGTTTAACACTCTCTACCAATCTTTTACTCTTTACATTTGAAAAAATATGTCCACAATCTTCATCCATCCTATGACACATGGGACATAGAGTATCCTCCTTCATTCCTCTCCGAGCCAAGTTTCAGAGTACAACCAGGCTATTACGCACTAAGCGCCACATAAACATCTTGACCTTATTTGGAACATCCATATTCCATATTTTCTCCCATCTAAAAGGTTGTTATCCATTCAAAGTTCTTCCAGAAGACATTGCATCTCTACCTCTTTCAATTTCTCTTTGTTGAATTGCTAATTTATATGCAGACTTAATAGAAAATAAACCTTTTCTATCATAATGCCAAGAAAGTCTATCCTCCTGTTCTTGGTTTAATTTTAATTTAAGAATTGCATCTGCATCAAATTTAGAGAAAACGTCCTGAACTAATTGCTCATCCCAATCTCTAGTGCTTGGGTCTAATAGACGCCCGCCACCGCCATCCCAAAGATCACTCCGTGACGGCGCACGGAGGGCTGGAGAGAGGGGGTGCCGGAACTGGTCTAGGGTTGGAGCCGCCCGCTTGCCCGCATGGACTTCTTGTTCATTTAAATTTGTTTTCAAAACAAATCCTTAAAAGGCAACTCAAACCTCTGAAAGGTCCCTTGTGGTTTTTGGTAATTGAGTGTCAACATTAGGTGAACTAATATGTGTGATTGAGAATATACACAGGAGATTAGTTCACACGTGATGATGCAATGAAGGAGCTTATTGCACATGGGACATGACATGGAGTCATGTGGCCAAGGTGGTGAAGATCAAGACAAGGCTTGGCTTAATGGACCGGTTGCAAGTGTGAAGGGCAAGTCGAGGGACTTGGCGCCGATGGACCGACGCAACGGTGAAGAGCAAGTGAGGTTAAGATCGATGGACCAAGAAGGTCATATGATGATATGAAGTGGATCATATCATTCTTGATCGTGTTGGTGCATGTGTTGCATCGGCACTTGAAGATGGAGTGAAATGGAAATGCGCAAGGCAAAGGTATAACCTATAGGGCATTTCATTTCGCCGGTCATGAGGAGCTTAGAGAAGTTTATGACCGGATTTAGGATAGATGGCCGTACTATCAAGAGGGGCAAACTTGTTTGCATATCGGTCATCTAGTGCCACTTGAGCGATCTAACTTTGCGACGTGTTAGGATCGAGTGGCGTGCTAAGAGCTAACCCGGCCTTTGAAAATGATTGTGAAAATGCTAACACACTTGCACATGGTGATGTACACTTGGTGGTGTTGGCACATTTGCAAAGGCGGCGGTGATTGCAGGGTTGAGTTGGGTTTGGGAACCGCTCATCCTCCCGCCGAGCTTGCGAGGCGGGATTCGGCGCTTTCGAGAAAATGAGTTGCATATTTTCTATTGCGCCGGATGCATCGTGGTGGTGAAAACATGCTATCCCTCGTGCTCAAGTTTGGTATACTTGATGGGTAGCATGTCGAAGAGGAGGCGTCGGTGAATCGGTGAAGTTTTCGCTGGAAAACGGTGACCGGACGCACCGACCGGAAGCGCGACCGGACGCGTGCTTTTTGACCGGACGCTCCGGTGGGTGCGTCTGGCAGAGAGCATGTTTTTGGGCTCGAGGGCGTGGCGCGACCGGACGCGGTGACCGGATGCTTCCGGTGCTGACCGGACGCATGCACCGGAAGCATGCTCCGGGTTGTCAGTTGTGGGGCCAGGGGCCTTGTCCGTTCTGACCGGACGCTCGGAAGGGAGCGACCGGACGCTTGACCGGACCCGCTGGTGGTTCCGGTCGGTGCGTCCGGTCAACTCGCAGAAACCGTGGTTTGAAGCACCAACGGCTCTATTTGGCTTGGGGGCTATAAATAGAGGGTGTGTTCGGCCATGGCTGGTGCTTAGCACCTTGGGGACTTTGTGTCCATGCTTGAGAGTGCTTGAGAGCCCTCCCACTCACATATGCTTGATATCGTTCATCCGATTGAGTGAGAGATCGAGTTCTAGTGCGTTGCGTTGAGAGATAGCATTCATGGCACTAGGTGATCGTGTTGCAAGCCGGTGTGCTTGTTTCTCTTGGAGGTTGCCACCTCCTAGACGGCTTGGTGGCAAGAGACTTCGTGAAGCACGCAAGGAAGCTTGTGCGGTGCTCCGAAGAAGAGATTGTGAGAGGTTCGTGCTCACCTCGCGGGGATCGTGAAGAGCAACTCTAGTGGAGCGTGTCATTGAGCTACCACACTTGTGTGTGGGTTCACACGGTACCCTCTGAGGGATTGGCTAGAGGACTCACACTGTGTGAGGGACTCGATCGAGCTCCCCAACCGGGATTTGGCACTGGCCATTAAGCTTGAGAATCATCACCGGGTGATTCGCCAAACCGTGGAACCACTAAAGTGTTGGTCGACACAACGAGGAGTAGGGGGAAGTTGGCAAGCTTCCCGAGACCTCGGTAAAAAATCACCGGTGTCATCTTGTGTCAACACTTCGCGGTGGTTTGCAATCTCTTCATCTCAAGCCTTGTTATTACATTCATATATACATTGTGCTTGTGCTTGAGTAGAGTAGTTGTAACTATCTAGCTTGTGTAGCTTCTTTAGTTACTTTGCTTAGCTTGTGTAGCTAGGTATTTTGAGCCTTTGGGTTAGGCGTGTGTTGCCTTGTCCATTGTGCATCTAGTGAGCTTAGGGGCTTTGTGCTTGTGCTTACTAGAATTGTGTAGGAGCTCACCCGTGCTTGAAAGTACTAGTGCTTAGGTTTGTGTGACCTTGCGTTAGAATTGATTAGGAGCTCAAGCTAGGCTTGTCACCTCACTCTTCTTGTGTAGGATCTTTTGTGAGGTGATTTAGAGTCTTAGTTAGAGGGGTGAAGTCTTGGCTAGACCGATAAGTTTAATTCCGCATTTGTTTCGGTTAGCCATCGCGATTAGTTTTAGAAGGGACTATTCACCCCCCCCTCTAGTCCCCATCTTGACCCTTCAACCTCACCCTTGTCGAAAAAAAGAAACCCTCCGTTGTTAGTGTTATAAGCAGCTCCGTGTCAGAAAAAGGGAAAAAGCAGCAGTAGCTCCGCGAGGACCAAATTACCTGAAACAACAGGTCCCTCCGAGCGACTAACCTGCGGTCTCCGCTCTATATCGTCCCCATGGCTAGCTCCTGTAATCTTTATAATCGAGCCCAACCTTTCCAAAACACACAAAAAGCTCCTCAATATTTCCTCTCCACACTTTCGTGCTCGAAGAATTCACAAACGAGCCCTCGCCGCTCCCCGTTCCGTTAGGCCTTTCCCCGCCTGCGGGGATGGGCTCCGGTTCGAGAAGGACAGAGACATCAAGACCCGGTCTATGGACCGTTCAAGGACTCAATGTTGCCACCGCGGCCGCGAGGCTGTTCTCGCCTCCCCTTGCTCCGCCCGCCGAGCTACGGCAACGGAGAGAGCACCTCCCGAACGCCGACGCGGAGGCGCGGCGGCGGCAAAGGCCGATCGGAAAGGTAAGAAGAACGTTGTCGCTACTTCTCCTTCCCCGCTGTCTTACACGGTAGCAACTCCCCGCCCATCTTTCCGTCATAAGCTCCGCGGGCAAAGCATTTCCCCCCTGGCTCGGCGCCGCTCCCCGCCGACTCCGTCTCTCCGGGCGAGGACTCGAAGTTTTGCCTTGGCGGTGGACAACCACGGGAAGGCGATGGTCTAATGGAAGGAGCCGAGGCGGCAAACATTGTGGAGTTGCCAAAGGAGGAGGCAAGGCCGATCGAGATGAAGAATGCCTTCGACACCCTTATGCAAGACCTGTTGGCGATCAAGTAGGAAGCGGAGCGGCAATTTGTGGAGGAGGAACAAGACCGCCAAGCACGGTTTCTTGAGATTCGTAGTGCATTCTTGGGTGATTAGTGAGTCGACGACATGGCGGCTACTCGCTCGGGTGCGCATAGCAAAAAACGCCACCGCCTCCTCGAGTGCGATGCGGATGCCGCCTCGGATGCTCTGTCGTTTGAATAGCTTATGGACAAGTGGCGTAGCCGGATTTATAGGGTGGTCCATTGTCTAAAATATTGTTAACCACTCAGTAAATTTAACGTGGTGGTATACAAGTATATATAAAGTACAAAACATAATTATACTGAAAAAATACATACAAAGTTTATAAAATAGAAGTATATTGAGAAACATGTTGTAGAAAGTAGGTAGAAAGGAGAATTGTCTATTCCTTTCGGTTCCTTTTCACTAAATGTTTTTATAGCGGGCACTACACTAAATGATTTTATAGCGGGTCACTAGTGTGGAATTATAGAAGGAGCCACACTCCTCAGGTTTCCCTCTCTTGATATTTTTATTGTGTACTCCAGACTCTTCTTCTTTCCTCCTCCCTTTTGCTTTTGGGATTCACCCTCATATCAATTATGTCTTAACAAAGTATAGCTTTTTTAACATAGAATTGAAATATCACACCGAAACAAATATGCCATTATTACTTCTTGTTAGGCCTCCGCCTTTTAATAGCAATGAAAGTGCTTGATGATTTATTTTTCACGCGATTGTAAGAAGATAGCCCACTTAATAAAAATCACTAGACAATCATCCAAAAGGCTATTAATTTACATATCTTATTTTTCAACTTATTCTTAATAGAAGTTATTTTTAAATATTCTTTGATGCATATTTTTAAAAAAAAGAGTGACAATATCACAACTCCTCTTCATATTTCAATAACTCTATAAGAGAATAAAATATTATTTCAATGTACCACACCAATAATCGACACAAAAATCAGATCATACAATTATTTAAATTAAATAGTCCAATGCGAACGTGTATTCTAATCATATAATCTATTAGCACAAGATAAAATAGTTTTATGGCATCCGAAAGTCCGATGCATAACTGATGCATTCTCGCTCGAGTTAATAATTTGTTTTTTTTTTCTAGCTATATAAAGAGAGATTGAAGAAGAGAGAAAAAAAACTGACTACGAGTAGGCTAATTGGATGAAGATTTTGAGACATAACTATTGTCTACCAATGATTCATGCGTGCCATTACTTGTCGTCGTCCAGCGCATGCGAGTCGCCGCTATCGTTTGGTATACCGAATTGAAGCACAACTCAACTAGACATACCGGCAACACAGAGAAATATAGTGTTGAAAAACGGACGAAAAATTTTCCGTTCCGATCTGTTCTGTTTTTCTATTTTTGTCCGTCCATTTCCATATTTGTGGATCTCGTTTACGTATTTACGGAAGTAGAAATAGGAGTTTTCCGTGAGTTTTATTTATGGAAGTAGAAATAGGGGGTTTTTGTCGGTTTCGAGGAATGCCATTTTCACTTGAAATTGACCCGTATTCCGAGGAATGCCATTTTCACTTGAAATTGACCCGTATTTATTCCATTTTTCATCCCATTTTTAATCTCCATAAGATATGTCTAAAATTTTATATGTTCATAAACATACTAATTACTAATTATGCATGACAACATGTTAACACATGGCATACCACTGAATATTGGACCAATAACCTCATACATGTATATTATTTTCTGACTTTGTTCGTATATACTTGAGGATTTTTATCACATTACTCTTCTTTCCGTACTTACGTGAATTCCAATTCTGTTTCCGTGCCCGTATTTTCCGAAACTGATTCCGTTTCCGCCAAAAAATATAGAAACGGAAGTAGAAATGGGGTTTTTCCATCCGTTTACGCCCGTTTTCATCACTAGAGAAATATGAAGGCACGCAAAAAAAAGTTGCATGACATATTCGCGAACGCGCCAGACATATGTATGTACTTCGATCCGATTTTTCCCATAGGATCACGGTGGTCCATGGACCACCCGGACCACGATGTAGCTCCGCCCCCCTGGCTGCACAAGAAGGCATCTGCCTGCCCAAGGCCACCGTGTGCGATCCATGACGATCTACTCGCCGTCGTCGTTGCCCCTGCCTTGTTGCTCACGGTGGTTGGGCAACGCTGGCGATGGAGCAGACACACATGCAAAGAAAAGGATAGCTAATGCAATTGGAGTCGATAAAGGTTGGGGAGAGAGGGGTAGAATTGTCTTTTGTTGTTATATTAGCCGATATTGGCCTAGCAAAAAAAATCTAGTATCTTTGTAGCCAGCTAATAATTAGACACTCTTGCATGCTACACCTATTGGATCCATCTCCAGCTAATTTTAAACGCTAAGTATTAGCTAGGTGTGGATCCAAACATGTCCTTAATTAATCTACTCACAGGGAGAACTAAACATCACAAGAATTAAATTGTGTGCTACACCATACTGGTATTTTAAAATAATATAAAAAATAATAAAAATGTTAAGTGGATATATAAAAATGATAAAATCTTAGTGCAAATCGTGCGGACATGTTTTATGCTTGGTCAATTTTTCGAGCAGTTGAAGATTTCCCTAAAAATAGTACTACAAGCTTGTACCCTTATGTATGTGCATGGATGATATTTTGGGGCTTCAGTTATGACATGATCAGCTAACGTTTTTCCTCACAATTCAAGACATTCCGAACAGCCTTTTACCTGACGGGTGTAGAGAGGAGTGCTCCACTTCACGAGGCATTCCTGTGGGTAAGGAATTAAAATCACCACTCGAGTCACTTGTTTCTACTCCACACCTTTCTGGCTCGCCTCTCTGAACTAGGAAAGTGAGAGGTGTGTGCAGTACAAAGATCGCTCAGATGCCCACTGACGCCTCCACCGGGCAACGTAATGGGCGTTAGGGCACCCCTGGCCCTGCGCCAAATGGGGCATGTCTCCATAAATTGCCATTAGTGCCCCTGCAGTCCTCACACCGTACCCTCCTCTCTCCGCCTCTCTCCCTCTTCAAAAACCCTCACCCCCTTCTTCCTCCACACCCACCATAAGTCCATAAGCAGCTCCCCCTATCTTTCACCATCCTGCAGCTTGCTCTCTGTAGCTAGTTTATTTCTTCTCTCTATATATACGCTCAGCAGATCGATCCACTTCGCACCATCAGTTCATCACTGTGTCTTACTAGCTCTCAGCTCGTTGGTCATGGGGTTTGTGGGGTATGTTGGCTGGCTCGAGGCATCCGCGTCCTGGCTTGCAGATCGTTTTGCTTGCTGCCGGGCACATCGAGAGGCGTCGGACCAGGCTTCATTCCTCGCAAACCGGTGCCCATCCATGGTGTGTGTCGCTTCATGGTTCTAGTAGGTAGTGCCAAGTTACAAACACATCAGACAGGTAGCTAGAGCTGCAGATTTAGGAAGCAGCAGGACAGATTATTTCATGTTTGCTTCATGCTTGGATTAGGTTAGGGGGATTGTTGTCTGGCTCGGGGTCTCCGGTCGAGATCGATTGGTATCTTCTTGGCCTTGCCGGAGTTGTCGTCGACCGGAGATTTCGGACCAGGCTTCAATCCCTTTAACCATGCGGCATTAGGTCATTTAGATCTCGGCAGTGTTAACCGCAAAGAAGTATACTTACATCATATCTCGGCAGCGGCAGGTAAGCTACCTATCCTGACTCCTGAGCACACATAAATTCTCAGGTCCTCACTTTCTCTATATGGTTTAGCACGCAAGCAACTCCGCGACTGGCTAAATTTCATTCGCAGCTCCAGATCTTCTCCTTTATTTGCAGCTGCAGATCGATCGATACATTCGATGAGATGTGTACTTGGAGCCTGGACTGCAGAGGTCGTCGCAGTGTGAGAAAGTCGTTTAGCTGACTAAGCTACTACTAATGAGTTACTAGTAGGAACTGGAGTAGAGGTTAGCGGGTGTTTACATACATGTTGCATTGTTGCTGCATGATTATGTAATCATTTGAGAGCGGTTATAGATCGGTAGGGACTAGGTTAGCCGGCGGCCGGCCGGGCATAATTGAGCGCGCGCGGTTCGGCCGTCTGGCCCGGCCGGCCACCGTGCGGTTGGCAGTGCAAGCACTTCTCCATGTCATTTCCAACAACAGTGCACTACACTGATCATATCCAGGACGGGTCCTTCTTGAGTGTGACAGGAGAGAAAAGAGGGGGGTCGCCGAGCCCTGACAAGCCCAAGTTGCATGCGTGCGATAACTTGCTTGCTCAGGCTCAGTCAGAGCATATCTCACCACTCTATGCTCTCGCTCGTACCCACAACATGCATATGGAATCTACAGATGGAGAGTAACGGGCCAGTCTCTATACTTGATACTTCGACTTGCTTCTATCTCCTTCCATTGCTCCTACCATGAGTGTGCTGCTGCTAGAAACGGCAGATCTAACTAAATAAACGTGCTCTAGAAAAACAAAAACTTATTATCGACGTAGATTCATGTCTTCGTGTCCTTCTTTTCTTGCCGCTAGAACGAATATCTTTGTACCTTGCGCTCTACATCGTGAAATTATATAAGATTATTCGTTCAAAAATATATATGGTTATGCTGGTGCTTGTCTTTATTGTGTTGCACATGTGTTTATGTGCGTACGTGTTCGTCTTGAAGAGGAGAGCATATCTGTAGCGTGCCTGTATTTGTATTTTGTGTTTATATATCTCTACTAGCATTGTGTGTGTCAGTGCGCGCTCGCTGGCTTGAGCATTTGAGGTCAGAAGAAAGAGGCTTTCCGTAGCATGGTATCTCTTGCATGGCATATATGGGAATGGCACACGGCACAACGATGTACATATGGGCCACCGGTATAGCTGTGATGTAACACATCAAGGGCCCCTTGTGTCTGTCCGGTGTATGCATCACACTGTTCACTTTTGCACCAGTACGTGCTTGATCTTCGGTTCCCTCTTCATCGTGTGGTCAATAGGGTTGTTGTACATTATGCCGTCGGATGAGACAAATTAAGCTTGAAAATATATATGCTTATAAAATTACTTTCATCAGTATTTCCATCCTTCGATTAATGGAGTTGTTTTAAGTCATCTTTAAAAGAAGTATGACAGGATTTAAAGAAAAAAGAACACATGTGTCTTAAGTAATCTGCTTAGGAGGAAAGATTTGGGAGTGACGATAATGTAATATCATAACTCTCACGAAAGCGTGACAGCGCGGATGTAAAAGCTCTTATCTTAAATACAAAGATGCGCATGTCTTTTTGCGTATCCGAGAAAAAAATATTTGACTTAAGACGTCTCTAGGGATTGATTTATTTTATACTTATCTAATTTAACGCTTATAGGAAATTATCACATTAAAAATCGTCTCCATGCCTTAATATGAGTACTCTTTCTCATGCATGCATGTTACTAATCTGAAAGTTTCATATTAAAATTGTTATTATATTTTGGCACGGGGAATTGTAACTTCATATCCATTTGGTTTAATTTGAGCTTTGACCTACTTCTCTAGCTGCCTACTTACCAGCTATATAGATGTACTAATTCCCCTCTCCCTTTTTGTAACTGTCATTCTCACTTCTGAAAAAGTCATACATACTCAACTTTAACCAAACTGTATATACAAAAACATTGTATTTGTGATACATAATAAGTACCATTAGATTAATCACTAAGACATTTTTATTACATTTTGTTTGAAGATTTAGATATTTCTAATATTTTCTATAAACCTAATTAAACTTAAGAAAATTTATCGATCACGACTATCACAGTGACACCCAAATGGGACAGAGGGAGGAGATCGACTACAGTATATTTTGCCATGGGAGTATGTTGCTTGTACATTTCACCTTGGTGCGACGGCTTCATCAGCTAAAATTATGAGCCAGCCGGCCGGGACTCCGGGTCTAGCGATACCAAAATGGTGTAGGTGTGTCAGAGTAGCCGTTACCTCATATGAGTATGTATACACGTTGTATGGTACAGGTGTACAGAACCGTACGTAGGACTGTGGCTCGGTTTGACCAAGGGCGCCGTGGACAGTGTCTCCTCAACGCTCGCAATTGCTCAGGTTTTCCATGCTCAGGAGATGGAGACTCACTCGTCGTCTTCCTCCGCGTCGCGACGCGCCGGCCCCCGACCCACCGCCATGGCCGCATCCTCCGTGGGTGACGACGAGGCCCCCGAGGGGGCTAGCAGTCAGAGGAAGGAGGGGCGCCCCCACCCACTAGAGAAGCAGAGGCTCGGGCTCCCCGTGAGGCTAGGTTTGCGTGGGGCAGGAAAGGAAACAGGGGAGGACGAGGTTGTCCTCGAGTTTTTTGGACAGCTCTGGGCTGTCGATTCTCCGCCGCCACCACGCAAACCTAGGGCTGCGTCCACCGAGGCGAAGGTTGGATCCTCATCCCTCTTCTGGGTGAGGAAGGACCTCCTTGTCGAGAAGAAGTTCAAGCCTGCAGATCTATTTCCAGCAAGGAGTTCCGATCGTCTCGGGAAGCAACCGGTGAGCTGCAGCTTTGCGGACGTGTGGAAGGAGAAGGAGAAGCGCAGTACATACTCGAGAGATCCTCAAGGCGTCCATGGAGGAGGGTGGTCGGGATTTGGCGGCCATAGGCGCCCTCAACGACCTACGAACCAGGGTGCGGCCAGTATCGGCCAGACCACCGCGTCAACCTCCCCCACACCGGTGAGGAATCAGCACCACCTCCACCGCCGCTGAATCAAGCGCCGCGCGGTGCAAGCTCCACCCCAACCACCACGCATATACAGCTCCACCACCTCCCCCACGCAATCAACAAAGAATGGCACCGGTCAGCCAGAAACGTGCAACAAAAGGGAGGTGCTCAAAGAAATCGAGAGGCCAAGGTATTGACACCGCCAACCTACCCTTCGTGATTGATCCGAGGTATAGGAAGTTGATATGCTACAACTGTGGGGATCCGGGGCATTTTGTGGGTAACTGCCCCCATCCCAAGGTTTGCTTCATCTGCACTATCCCAGGACATCATATGAATGAGTGCCCTGCTTGGACTCTAGATCATCCACATGCAGAGTACTTGGGAAGTGCCAGCCAGGGTTTGGGATTCTACCACTTGGAAGTACCAAAAGGTGAAGAAACAAACTGGCTGAATATGGGGAACTGTGGTGTGGTTAGAATCAAAACTGGCTCTGTGACAAAAAGTGAGTTGGAAAAGGAACTAGCCGATATCTATTGCAAGATCCGCCTTGGCGGATTAGGGAATTAACCCCCGGGCGCTTTCGGTTAGATTCCCACCACATAAGAAGGTTGAGGATATTAAAAATTACCCATCATTCAATCTCAGAAAAGAAGGGGTCCAAGTTGAGGTTCTGGAGTGGAAAGGTGAATTACAGCCATACAGTGTCCTGCAAGATGCTTGGATTCAGATATATGGAATACCCCCAAGTATTTCCATTGGAAGACATTTGCTCGTTAGCTTCAAAAGATTTGGATTACCGGTAGAAGTGGATTGGCCATCCGTGTTTAAGTCTTTCTTTGACATGGTCAGAGTCAGAATCATGTGCAAGGATGCCATGAAAATTCCTGATGACAGGCTGTTTGAGTTTAACAAAGAGATTCATGTAATCCAATTTGTAGTAGAAGGAAGAGTAGAGGGAGAAAATAATGGAGATGGCCATGATGGCAATGATGATGAGGATAAACATGACGATACTGGCAAAAATGAGGATCAGGAAGAGGAGAAGGATGATGGTGTGGAGAAACCTCCTATAGAAGAATTTCAAGCTGACAACAGTAACAAATCTACACCTAGCTCAAGCAGAATTATTCCAAAAGGAGGTTCCAAAACAGTGAAGACAGTAGAAGAGTTAAACCAGGAAAACCAACTCATTATGAGTATGAGTGGAGTTACCTATGGGATGCCATCATATGCAGAGTCACTAGACAATGAGATGAATCAAGAACAGCAGCTAGTCCTAAGCATGAGTGGAGGCTTATCTGAAATGTATATAGCATCAGAGATGACTAAAACTGGTAATAATAGCACGGATGTTAACATCTACGTATGATTCAGGAAAGGAAAAACTTGACTGAGATGCTGTCATCTCCAACAATGGCTTTTAAAAGCAATAGCAGTTTGACTAGTCTGGTGGGGTTAACCCTAGATCCTGTGATGAGCCAAGGTGGAATGAGCAGTAAGGGACACATGAGTACTGTTGAGGGACTTACTGCTGCTGACAAAGGAAGTACAATTCAGAGCAATGGAGAGGGCAACAAGTATGTGACCCCTAATATGACAAGCAATAGAGACTCTGATGGTGCTATTGTAGGCAACAAGTTCTTTAGCCTAATAAATGATGAATCTCAACGAATCTAAGTGGGAAGAATTTAGAAGGATGGCACATGAAGGAAATTCGGATGAGTGCTCCCAACTATCAAGAAAATGGAACTCAAGATTCAGAGGATGAAGACTTGGCCGGATGATGAAGTGGAAGAAGATAAAACGAGGAGGATAAAACTACTCTTGCTGAACTGGACTGAATATTGGAGGAGAGGAAGTTAACACTTACAAGATTGAAGAGTTGGTTAATAAGAACAACCAGAAGAGGAAGCAAAAATGGGGCCCTGTTGAGAGGATCCCAAGGCCAAGAAGAGGTAAAGAGGATGGCAAGACAGCTCTGCAGAAAGCCCAGGAATTGATTTCCATCAAGAATCTTGAGAAAGGTAAACCTACAAAATCTTTTGCTTTTGAAAGCAATGAGCATTTACTTTTGAAAGCTCAATGTGTTAACATTAATTTGGGAAGTTCAGACTTAGAATCTATGAAAGTTATTGATAACTTGAAAGAAAAAGAAAAGTTAATGAATGATCAGTTTATTAGTGATAACCCTGAGGTTAATCTTTCTAGTAGTATTGATATTGAATGTGACTTAGTAAGGGAGTTGCAAATTAACGGTGGTGATAATCTGGCTAACCAGACTATGGCAAATGGAGTCTTTGAAGACTCTGCCAACCAAAACCAACATAGTTATCCATGTTAGGTGCATTTTGGAATATTAGAGGTTTAAACAAAGAAGGAAGATTGCAGTGTATTACTGATTTTGTTACTGATAACAAACTAGATTTTGTGGGGTTTCAGGAAACTAAGAAGGAGTCCTTTGATGACTCTTTCTTGAAATACATACATAAGGATTATCTATGGAATTTCCTCCCTGCCACTGGTACAGCAGGAGGTATTCTAGTAGGCATAAATGAAAGAAAGTTTGAAAGTGTTGCTTGGAAATGTGGCAAATATAGTGTAGCTGGAATAGTAAGAAATTTACATAACAAAATGACATGGAGAATAATTACTGTTTATGGATCTCCATATGAGGAAGGGAAAGCTGAGTTCCTACAGGAGATTGAGGACCTCCTAGATAACTGGGGGCCCAACTATTATTGGTGGGGACTTCAACATGATTTCAACAACAGAAGAAAAGAATAATGGCGAGATTAATCAGAAGTGGGCTGACTCATTTCTTGATTTAATCAACAAATGGGGGCTGATAGAACTAAAAAACTCTTCTAGGTCCTTTACTTGGACTAACAACCAGGACACACCCATTATGGCTGCCCTTGATAAAATTCTGTGTACAATTAATTTTGAACAAATGTATCCCCTAGCTTCTGTCTACACAAAAGCTAGGGGTGTCAGTGATCATGTACCTTTGTTGATTGATCTAGGTGTTAGGGTGCCTAAGAAACCTAGCTTATTTAGGTTTGAAAAGTGGTGGCTAGAGCAGGGTGATTTCCAAGATCTAATTAAAAAGATTTGGAACACCAGTTGTGCCTTTGAGGACCCTTTGGATATTTGGCAGTTCAAAACTAGATTAGTAAGGAAAAAAGTCAAAGGATGGGCTAGAAATAGAAATGCCAGTATTAGGAAAAAGAAACAAGAACTCCTTGGAGAGTTTGATTTTTATGATATCATACAGGAAGAAAGATCCTTGAGTAGTGAGGAGAAAAATAGGATGAAGGAGATTACTGCTGAGTTAGAAGCAATTTGGAGATTAGAAGAGATCAAGGCAAAGCGAGAGATCCGTAGATAGGAATATAGTTGAGGGTGATAAAAACACTGCCTATTTTCAGGCTGTGGCAAATCAGAGACATAGAAAGAAGAAAATAGTAGGGCTAGAAACAAATAATGGTTGGGTGGAAGAAAATGATGAGATGTTAGCCCATGCAGTGGACTTTTACAAGTCCCTGTTTGGGCAGGAGGAGGATAGTAATGTGAAGTTAGATGAGAGCTTTTGGGAAGAGGATGAGAAAGTCACAGATGAAGAGAATGAGCTGTTGGAAGCTGAATTCTCTGAATCAGAGATCAAAGAGGCTGTCTTTGGGTCCTATGCTGATGGGGCTCCTGGACCTGATGGTCTCCCTTTTATCTTCTATCAGACCTTCTGGGAAACTATTAAAGTTGACCTTATCAGATTAGTTAATAGCTTTGAGAGAGGTAACCTTAACTTAGAAAGACTGAACTATGGGATGATTACCCTCATCCCCAAGGAGACAGATGCCAAAAATCTCAAGAAATTCAGGCCTATAAGCCTTCTAAACTGCAGCTTCAAAATTTTTGCAAAGTTGCTAAATAATAGACTAGTGACTGTTGCTAATAGACTAGTGGCTTCTAATCAAACTGCCTTCATTAAAGGCAGATATATTTTAGAAAGTGTTGTAGCTGCACATGAGATTGTGCATGAGGTGCATAGAAGAAAAGAGAAAGGAGTGATCCTAAAATTGGATTATGAAAAGGCTTATGACAGAGTGAGTTGGAATTTCCTTGAGGAAATGCTAAAATCAAGAGGATTTAGTGATAAGTGGATTGGGTGGATTAGAAAGGTGGTAAGAGGAGGGTCTCTTTGCATTAGAATTAATGATGAAAACAGTAGCTATTTCCACCCTGGCAAAGGTTTGAGACAGGGGGATCCTCTTTCACCTCTTCTCTTTAACCTGGTAGCTGATGTCTTCTCTAGAATGCTTATGAAAGCAGCTAGGTTGAATCTCATTTCTGGGTTACTCCCACAAGTCAGAGAGGGAGGCATCATTAGCTTACAATATGCTGATGACACCCTACTTTTTCTGGAAAATGATCTAGATAAAGCCAGTACACTTAAGTGGCTACTGGTCTTGTTTGAACAAATGTCTGGGATGAAGATTAATTATGATAAAAGTGATTTGCTAACTATTGGTCTTGATGAGGATGAAACCAATGATTTTGCTAAACTCTTTTGCTGTAAGAAGAGTGAGTTCCCCATAAAATACTTAGGGGTGCCTCTGCATTTTGCAAAACTGAGAAAACAAGACTTACAACCTGTTATAGATAAGATTATCAAAAGAATTGCAGGATGGAGGGGTAGATTACTATCATATGTTGGTAAATTGACTTTACTAAAGGCATGTTTGTCAAGTATACCTATATATCTGCTTTCTGTGATTAAGTTTCCAAGATGGGCCATAGATATGATCAATTCACAAATGGGTCATTTCTTATGGAATGATAACATTGATCACCACAGGTACCACCTATCTAACTGGAAACTGGTGTCACAGAGTAAAGAGATGGGGGGTTTGGGGATCCTGGATATGAGAAGTCTTAACCTATCCTTGCTTAATGCTTGGATTTTTAGATATCAGCTGGCCAACAATAGCATTTGGAAGGACATTATTGACTACAAATATAACACTGCAAATCCAAATGTTCTTTGCTGTAATGATACAAGAGCCTCACCTTTTTGGAAAGGTGTGGTTTGGGCCATGAAAGCTGCTTTGTTAGGAATTAGATGGATAGTTGGCAATGGCAGGAAAGTGAGATTCTGGGAGGATGTTTGGCTAGGTAATATTAGTCTAGCCACAACCTTCTGGCCTCTGTATGTAATCAATGAACAGCAAGGTAAATCTATACATGAAGTTTGGGATGGACAGAATTAATGCTGACTTTTAGAAGAAATGTATCTCCCCAACTGATGAATCTCTGGTATGAATTAGCTGGTGCCATGGAATCCATTCAGTTGACTGAAGAGGATGACCATATTCTGTGGAGTTACTCCTCCTCAGGAAACTACTCTGTGCAGTCACTGTATGCTGTGATCAACCACAGAGGAGTTACACCAATGTTTGTGAGTGCTATTTGGAAGGTGATCATACCTCCTAGAGTGCAATTTTTCATGTGGTTACTATCTAACAACAGGATTCTAACTAGGGACAATCTGGCCAAAAGGAGACCTGTACAGGACCCTTCTTGTTTATTTTGCAGTGATAATGAATCTGTTACACACCTGTTTTTTGAGGGCTTTGTGGCTAAACATATTTGGACTATTATTAGTGAGATCCTAAATGTGCAAGTAGGTGACTCTTTTGAATCTGTTGCTAGACTATGGGTGGCCCATAAGAGATGTGTTGTTATTAATGCAGTTTGTGCTGCCGTTTTGTGGTCAATATGGAAGCTAAGAAACGAAATGTGTTTTCAGGGTTTGGTGTGGACAGGTATGGAGAGATTGCTGAGAAGAATAGCAAGAATGCTGAGAAGGTGGATACCTATTTTCAAGCTGGAGACAGGGCATCAAGTGGAGGTCTTTGTGCAACAACTGGAGAGAAGAGCAAGCTTGCTTCCTCAACTTCAGTGGAGGACGGTATCAACCAGCTCGTGATCAGGGTCGGATCGATTGGATGCGCGGCGTTAGGATTCAGCCATTTCAGTTCAGCTTAGCTATTTGATGCTTTTTCTTTCTAAGCTGTTTCAGTACTGTCAACTTTGGCGGGCGCGCCGTTACGCTAAGCTGTAAACGTTTGAATGCTTTTGGTAATACAAAAGCGGGGTAGAACCCTTTTATCTAAAAAAAAAAAAATTTGTGCGAGCCGACCGACACGTACTCCTGTATACATGACATCCGTACGTACGTACAGCGCTGGTCAAGACCATGTAATTATGGGATGCATGTTAGTAAAACTGCTAGTTTGACATCGATCGTGTTCATAGTGAATAGTATTATCAGTATCTCTCCAACTAAATTTATTACAAAGAATATATATAATTAAATTAATAGTACTTATTTTAGATTATAATTGTTCGTATTGTGAATTTTGTTAAATTTTAAAATCATTTGGCTTCTAAAACCAAGAATTGCATTCTTTAGTGGACTGAGCGAATAATTGGCAGTGCAACTATTAAATTGACAAGGTGATATTATATATGACAAGGTTTGATTTGCTAGCTATACTCAGGTCGGAGTAGGTCAGTATGTATAGAGTCACGAGCAAGGGATCCAAACACCGACGTTCCATCAGGCACAGTCACAGTGATCACTCCGGCCGCATCACCCTCGCGCGCTCGTGATTTGACTGGGATACTGCCCTGCCGCGCGCTCCGACGAGACGCACGCGCTGACGCCCTTGCGGCTCGCCGGTTGCCGGTCGCCGCCCATACCTTGCCGCACTGCACCCCCGGCCCAGGCGTACAGGCCGTGCAGCAGTGTGCTAATTGACGTTGCGACGGCGAGAAAGACGCCGGCCGGGAACCGCATCGCGTCGATCGGGATCGGTCAAAACCTTCTTTCGCCCTCACTATTGCGTTTTTTACGCTGCTCGCGTTTATTTGCATAGGAACTGCAGATTCCACGATCGAACCTTTTTTTTCGAGCACAATAGATTCCACGAACCTAGCGTTTTACAAGTTTACTATACGGTACTGCAACACGTCATTTGGACTTCGGAGCATCTTCTTCGATCGATGCCGTCTGGAATTATACAAAGGGTGTGTTTAGAGCCACTACCACCTAAAAAGATTTTGAGTGGCGGGCGTTTTAGATTATTAGTGGCGGGTGTTGACGATAAAATCGGTAACACACCAAAAACAAGAGCTAGATCGCTTCTACGTAGGGCAAGCCGAAAATCGGGGATCGGCAAGCACCTAGAGATATCCACACCTGGACCTTGTGCCTCCAACGATGAGCGCGATACGCAAGACACGCCGTCGGAGGAGCCTCGCCGAGCGCGGGTGCGCAAGACACGCCGGGCGAAGTCTCTTGAAACCCCGAACCCCGCGACGCCCGGACGGACCCGTGGAGGGCGCGCGAGCAGCTATGGGCTGCCCTAGCCGGCCCTGACCGCTCTAGGGCGTTGTTGTCGCCGATCTTCCGCTCATGGCATCGGGCGGCGAAGAAGGAGGGAGGATGACCTACAAGCAAGACGGTAGTAGATGTGTTTTTGTCGATTGGATGTAGATGGGATCAAATCGGCCATAAACCTCTTTATTATATAGAGGGGGTGGTCTTATCCCTTTAGGAAACCGTCCCTTGGACGTTTCCAAGTACCAAAACCCACCAAAACACGATTGGAAACAAATCGGTTCGGATCTCGTGACGGACACGGAGCCGCGGCCGGGCTGACCGGACGCTGGTCGAGCCCCGACCGGACGCCCCGGTCAATGCGTCCCCGCGAGAAGTCCGAATTTTGCGCTGGTTTAGCCTATGCCATTTTTGGGTGTCAACACATTCCCCTGTTTTCGGTGAGAGGTGCACGAACCTGAAAACAAAAAACAAGAAAAAAACTAAACAACACGAATGCCCATCGTATCGGGTTGTCCAGTGACTAAGGGCGATACCATGTATCGCCATTTTATTCTAAGGGCGATGCATGCATCGGCCATTGTTTGGAGAGCACTAGGCCTATTGCCAAACACTAGGGAAATACTTTTTCAAATATCTCCGTTAATCGCCTTATCTTGGCGTTTTCCATCACTTGTTGACTCAAGCACGTAGGGAGTTCCCAAATATCACTTTGACCACCTTGAAAGGACCTTTCCAATTGGGTGACCACTTGCCAAATTGATTGCTCTTCGACCCTATCGGTAATATAGTTTGCCAAACTAAGTCACCGATTTGGAACGATTTGCTCTTGACTTTCTTGTTGTAAGCTCTTGCAACACGGGCTTTGTCTTTCTCAATCTCCTTTAGAGCTTGTATTCAGCTCGTAAGGAGTAACTTTAGTTGCACCATGCCTCGATATGCGATGAGCCCACAAAGCTTCTGACAAGATCTCATGCCACCTTCTTGGATGTTCTATTATTTTCTTTTTAATAAGCTTGATCAAAGTTTTGTTAGTTGACTCTGCTTGACCATTGGCTTTAGCATAATATGGAGATGAATTGAGCATCTTAATCTTATATGATTCGGCAAAATCCTTCACTTCTTTAGCCATAAATGACGTCCCTTGATCCGTAGTTAATGTTTGAGGAATGCCGAATCTATGAATAATATGCTCGTGATGAACTCAATTACCTCCTTGTGTGTCATGTTCTTCAATGGAACCGCTTCCGACCATTTAGTGAAGTAGTCGGTAGCAACCAAGATGAACTTATGCCCCTTCGAAGATGGAGGATGAATCGCCCAATGAAATCCAAGCCCCAACCACGGAAAGGCCACGGTTTGATTATAGGATTAAGCATAGCAAACGACACTAGCTGAATATTCCCAAACCAATGACACTCTTCACAACCTTTGTAGTAACGAAAAGCAATCGGCCATCATAGTAGGCCAAGAGAAACCAGCCCGTCTCAACAACCACTTCATCTTCGGAGCCGATTGATGCGTACCACAAATGCCTTCATGTACTTCTTCCATTGCCACTTTTGCTTGATCAGCCCCTAGACACTTTAGCAACAAGTCTTCGGCAGTCCTCCTATAAAGCTCACCATTATGTAATGTGTACTTGGAAGCAAGTCGCCGAATATTCTTGTCAACTTTAGCACTAGGATCCCGCAAAAAGACAAGAGAGGAGTTCTCAATCTTCCAAATCGGTACTACCATTGTCCAAAATAGAAATAGACCGATTTAAAAGAATTTTACATTGCTGTCCCAAATTATTAGCAACATCGGTTTGTCCAATTAATTTTGGTTGAACCGAACTTTTACTAGAATCTGAGACAAGCAAATCTTCATGCATCGGCAAATGTTGTAAATGAAAATATTTTCTTTTACCTCAAAGCCGATGCCTCTCGAAAGCAAGCAAGTTTGCTCCTTGCATATACTTTACATGCAAGTGATCTTCTTCTTGCCCCTCGGGCCTTAAATCATCGAAATAAAATTCCCTAGGGGCCTTTCATATAGCACGATGGTTCTAAACATTCATCGGCTATATTGCATGCCGAGGGCGATAATAAAGTATCGGCCATATGAATTCACACACGGGAATATGCATGACCGAAATAAAATATTTCGCTCTTGATCATTGATAAGCGTGATAATTCGACATCCCTCCATAATATAAAGACCCATACCAAGGATCAACATAAGAATATGAGGGATAACCATGCATACCTTGAGGTGAATTCCACATATGCACGTGCAGAGAAAAAATGGATGATGCCATGACCAATGATTCTCGATGATTTGGTGCAAACCTCCAACTTGGCAATTGTGTCCCGTGATCTTTTTCCTTCTATTAGTTGTTTGTGATGCACCACTTGCTTGATCATCATCCTTTCGATCTTTAATGCTTCCTTTTGGGACCCATGCTAAGCCCCTTTCTCTCAGCTTCTCGCACTAAGCTTCGCAATTCCTTTTCTTGCCATCTTGGTAAACCGACCGAGCATATCGGTTTAGTCTCTCTTGTGGACAGCAGCAATTCTCTTTTTATTTTTAGGCACTTGCACCTTCTTTTGTTCAGATTTTGACACCTACAACATCAATAGATGGTTTCCCCACTTCTTTGCTATTGATAGCCGGATTTTTCAACAAAGTAATCGGCTTTTCAATAGTTGAATTCAGATCTGAACTTTTCTTTTTCCGTCCATCATACTTCACGCGGTAAACTTGCTTTACCACCTTCCCTTTTGGTAGAGCTCGGACCGATTTCGATCAAATCGGTCTTTGTAAGATGATGATTCTTTCAAGCCGCTTTGAACTGCATACTCCACATGTTGTGGCTCGAATATGACGGAACATAAACCTTCCTTTGCCAATGTTGATTTTGAGGTTTATGTTTTGGAAGCAACTTTGATGCTTGGGTTTTCTTCAATCGATTTGCTTCCCTATCTTTGTATATTTGGCTAAGAGCTCCTCGGCTAAGCTTCGGTCTCCTATTGCCTCTTTTTCTTTGTCACACTTCTTGCCTCCATTAGCTTTATGAGCATCCTCCTTTCCTCCATCTTGATGGACATGCTCCAAAGAAAGACCTCTAGCCGCTTCCCCTTGCTCAATGGAATCAATCGGCTTTTGGTGGAGATGGAGAGATTTTATTTGCCCCCAAAGGTCTTGATTTGAGGATTCTCCATCTCTTTCTTGGGCATTGAGCCTTGATCTTTAAGTGAATCGGCTAGTAATTCAAGCCGATTTGGAAACTTCCCGCCATCAGGCCCGATTGAATCTAATCGGTCCACTTGTTGAGCTTCAAAAAACTCAATCGGTCATTATCAATGTCCGATTGATCTCATGATGAAATACATTGCAACTATGAGTATTATGATCAAATGAATTACACAACTTGCAATATATAAGCTCTTCCAAGTTCTGAATTGATGGCAAAGCATTGTGATCAATATGCCTAATAAATTTACTTTTTAGCAACATGTTCAAGACATGATCACAAATGATAGAACCAAAGGTGAGCATTAAATTTGTAAGCCGATTTTTTGTAGAATCGGCTTCAATGCTTGGCAAGCTTAAGAGATTAAATTTAACACCAATCCATTCGCCGCACCTTTACAATCATCTTTCATGCCAGAATTAAATGTAGAACAAACATCGGCATGAGCAATATTCTTCAATCTTAGCCCCGAATCATAAAATCCAAAGTAATTGCAAAACTTATATCTCATTCGGGACCAAATATGAATTGAATTTAAAATAAGTAAAGCAATCCACATATATGTATAATTCATATTAAGCATCGGGGAAAACTTTAACTTCAACAACACATTATCATCGGCCTTCCAATTCAAGACAACATGTAAGCCGATATAATCTTGTACCTTAGTGACGAAAAGATGTAGCAAACAAAGGTTCTCGCTTCTTGATGGTCTCATCGTTAGCAATACCTTTGGAAAGAGTTTGTGAGCTCTCTAACGCCACTAATTTCCTCATCAGCTCTTCTTGCTTGCATCTCGACACCCACCATAGCAAATGCGAAACTTGCTCAAGCACCTCCGCGAAAATATCTATTAATAATAGAATCGACTTAGCCGACTTCGAAAGTCGCCAATGCCGATTCATGCTCAATGGCAAGAACCTTAGCGCCTCGGGTCCTCTGGGGTTGGCTTGGCTAACTTGATTGGTTCTTTTTCTCATCGAAGCACGATTGGCCATTGCTCAATTGGCTATGAGGTAAGCAATCGCTGCCCATTTTGAGTTTCACTAGCACACACTCTCCTTTGGTGAAGATTTTGACACATTAATGGGCGAGGAACCAATACTTCACCTCTATGCGTGTGTCGCACCTTTTTCTTATAAATAGCTTGACCGATTTGAGCAATCGGTCTTGCTGATTTTTTTCTGCCCACTAGTTCTAAAAATTGATTCCAAAGAATCCCTTTTGGATGATGACACTAGTGGTTGACCTCGCTTGTGAATGGGAACATGAGCTTGCCCCCCCGAGCCTAGAAGACTTGATGGTGATCTTGAGGCTTTCCCCATTGTCATTAGATCTTTCTAGCACCACCTCACGATCTGAACTTTGCCTTTTTTCTTAGGCTCTCTAGGCTCGCCGATTATGACATTTTTTCCAATAGCGAATCGGCTTGCCCCTGGCCGAATTAAGATGGCCGGATTATTTTTCTCCGCACTTCTCGCCATCGAAGGTGTCTTCCCCGCAAGGTAAAGAATGTGCATCCTCTCCCTAAATTGGTCTTATCGGCTTTCGGATGCCGAAGAGACCAATTTGGATTGATTGCCGAGGCACCGGGCTTAGCCGACCGAAAAGCCGGCTTGACCGATTTAAGGCGGTAGTTGTTTCACGAGAAGGTAACAATCGGCTTATGCGCACTTTTAAAAGCCGGGTTTAGCCGATTCTCGAGGAGCATGCAACTTTTCTTTCTTTCTTGTAATCTCAAGACATTTACTATAGAAATCTTCATTCTTGTTTTGAACCGTTCTTATAAAGTTCAACAATGCATCTTTTAGTTCAAAAAGGTCCGATCGAGAAAATTTTAATGAATTCTTTTTGTCATGCATCTGTATGTCACGCTAGAACTTATAGCCGATGTATATGAATGCATTGGTTGTATGTTGCTAAAAGAATTAAAACTCAAAGAATTTTCAGAATCATCGGCTCTTGACCATAAGGTGCATAATTATAATGTGAATAAAAATCATCGCCAGTAAGTAGCCGATGAAACATGTCTAGGATCATTATATCTAGCAACATCAACATGAGAATTTATATTACTTGCAAAATAATTATTATAATTATCATATGAATTCGCAGTTGTACCTCGTGATAATTGAACCAAGATTATGATGAATTATCTCCGCATCTATGTATATTCGTAGATATATATTAATTCACGTGCAAAGAGCGTTGAGATGTGCAACTCGATCCCCACCGCCGGCGCCACCTGTGGTAGCAAACAAGATTGTAGATTTATTTTCTTCTCCTCGATGCAAGCGCACGTAGCTTCCAAACTCCACGTGATGAGCTAATGTGTATGCTTGTGTATATATGTAGAATATAATAATCCGATGCACAACACGCCAGCCTAGTAGCAACCGAAGGCAATATACGGCTTTAGCAATTTGGATGAGCCGGGGCCGATTTGACGCTTACCGCAAGCTTGTAATCACGACAAACACAATCGGGTCTTGAGGGACCTGATTCGGTCGCCGGATTTGCACCGAAGAACAAATTTGCAATCGACCCTAAGGTCAATGCAATGGCGATCGCACCAAATAATTAATAGATCAATTAAGATTATGGCTAAGGTAGAGAGATTCGCCGCAAAGTAGAGCCGGCAATCTTCTTTCCCCAAATGAGTCGCCAAAAAAGTGTGTTGACGATAAAACCGTAACACACCAAAAAAATAAGAGCTAGATCGCTTCACGAGGGGCAAGCCGAAATCGAGGGATCGGCAAGCGCCTAGGGATGTCCACACCGACCTTGTGCCTCCAACGATGAGCGATACGCAGACACGCCGTCGGAGGAGCCTCGCCGAGCGCTGACGCAATACACGCCGCGAAGTCTTTGAAACCCCGAAACCCCACACGCCGGACGGACCCGCGTGAGGGCGCCAGCCAGCTTATGGGCTGCCCTAGCCGCCTCGACCGCTCTAGGGCGTTGTTGTCGCCGATCTTCCGCTCATGGCATCGGCGGCTGGAAGGAGGGAGGATGACCTACAAGCAAGACGGTAATAGATGTGTTTTTGTCGATTGATGTAGATGGGATCAAATCGCCATAAACCTCTTTATTATATAGAGGGGGTGGTCTTATCCCTTTAGGAAACCGCCCTGGACGCTTCCAAGTACCAAAACCGACCAAAACACGATTGAAACAAATCGGTTCGATCTCAGACGACGACGAGTCGCTCCCGGGCCGACCGGGACGCCGGTCGAGCCCCTCGACCGACGCCCGTCAATGCGTCCGGGCAGAGGGTCAGCGAACACTCGCTGGCCAGACGACCGACCGGACGCCGTGGATCGGATTTGCCGCACCGGACGCGACGGGCGCTGGCCGGCCGATGTCCCGAATCCGCTCGTTCAGCAAATGACCGACCGACGCTGGCCGGACGCTGACCGGACCGACGCTGAGTCCGGGCCACATTCCGTAAAAGCCCTTTTCGATCCTCCTCGAGAATTTGGCCAAGTCCGAAATTTGCGGTGACTTGGACCTCCAAAATATGGCTAAGTCCGAATTTTGCAAAGGGTTTAGCCTATGCCATTTTGGGTGTCAACAATGGCAAGACGCCCGCCGCTGACGAAAAGGTCATCAGAATGGAGGAACACCCGCGGGCGGGGTTAATAAAAATAAAAATAAAAATAAAAAGCCCGAGCCAAAGCTGCCCCAAACGGGCCCGACACCGAGCCCAGTTCTGCGGCCGCCGATGCACCGCCGCCCGATGCAGCGCCCGCCCTTGGAATCCGCGACGAATCGCCGCTGGGGCACGCCCGGCCGCCGGATTCGCTCGGGGCCTCAAGCCCGCCGCCGCACCTGGGATTCTCGCGAGATCTTGCCGCCGGGTGGATCTCGCGATCGCGAGCGCCGCCACCACAGCCGGGAGGTTGGGGAGGGGTGTTGCGAAGCTCCGCCTCCACCGACGGCCGGATCGCTGCGCCGAATAGACCTCGCGCGCATGGATCCACCCAGCCGGTCGATCGGATCCGCCGCCGGGAACCGCCGGATCCGCCCGCCTCCATGCCAAGCCCGCCGGAACCGCCGGATCCGCCGCCTCCATGCCCGGGCCGGCATGGGAACCGCGGATCCGCCCGCCTCCATCGCGCCGGCCGCCGGGAACCGCTGATCCGCGCCCCATGCCGGATCCGCGCCCGCGAGAGGAGGGGGAGGAGGAGGATGGCCGGCCGGTGGGAGGGAGGAGGAGGATGGCCGAGAGAGTGTGGGAACCGAGGGAGAGCCGGCCGGTGGAGAGAGAGTGGAACGATGGCCGGCGGGCCGTCGCCACCTGAGAGGAGAGTCGGGTGAGAGAGGGGGAGTCGGGTGAGAGAGAGGGATGAAATGAGATGTGGAAGAGAAAACCCTAGGACTCGGTTTATATATGGGGCCCGATAGGGAGCCCGGTTTGGGCCTGCCTTGGGCCTCGCCTTTTTTGCGTGACGGGCTTCTTAACCGCCCGCCACGCAAAATAAATCCCTTTCGCGACGGGTTAGTTATAAACGCCCGCCACGCAAAAATCTATTTTATGTGACAACCAAAAGATACCCGCCACGCAAAAAGAAACGGGATGTGGCGAATATTTTCCGTGACGGGCAAAAAGTGTCCGCCACGGAAAAGATTGTGCCGGTGCTCGCAAAATCATTTCAAGATTAGTGAGCCCAAAATTTGGGCCCGAAAAAAATTTTGGGCCAAATTTTTAGTCTGAAAACACTGTTCAATCAAAAAAAACACCGTAGCACGCTTCGCTTTGTTTGTGGTAAATATTATTCTACCATGACGTAACTAGGCTCAAAAGAATCGCCTCACAATATACATCTAAACTGTGCAATTAGTTTTTTTGTTTACCTAAATTTTATACTGGCCGACAAGCTTTCTTTGGGTGCATTGAATGTTTCGATGTGATGGATGTGATGGGAACGCAGAAAATTTTGGAGGGAAGTTGGGGCTCTAAACACACCCAAAGCAGAAGGATGCTCTGGCGCGATCGAGTGGCACGAATATGCAGTGCGCGGTAAAAAAATTGATGTCATGTCCTGGTATCATAGCTTCTTTTCCACGTCTGGTCTTTTCGCCGCAGGGGTCTCTGGCGGGCATCTCCCATCTGGCACACCTGCACGCTGCACGTTTAGCCGTAGAATGCAGATGTGTACGCTGTCGGCTCTGAAGCTACGGGTCAAACATCTTGGGGCGCAGTACACTGAAACACGCTTCGTCGTCCTACCTTACCTGTCAGTTGTGTACACCACGGTGTTCCGGTGCTACTACTACTTCACATCTCTAGAAATGTGCTACACTACAGTTTCGACTACTAGCTGTCAACCAGTGTGTAGTATGCGTGTTTTCTCTTTGTAAATAAATAAAAAGTTATAAAAAAAGATGAACGCGTAGAAGAGAAGTGTTTTCCTCTCAGGCCTCAGCCCAGCCCACCGCCCACGGACACGGACAGGGCCCATGCGATACCCTCCATAAAACGGCGGCCCTAACATTCCACAGGCCTCAGCCCAGCAATGGGATGGCTTAATGGAGATTCAAGGACCTTCTGAAATTTTGTGCCATGAGCATGAAGTTATGAGCTGTGGCCTGGCCTCATTACGGCTTTCCTTACAAAAAGCCGTGCACTTAACCAGCCGGTATTGATGGAGGTATTCCCTATGCTAGAAAAGTAACAAAATCGTATATACGAATTGATTTCGTATTCATTTTCCAAAACACTACTATGACCTGCATAAAAGGCACATCTAACTACCCAAGTATCAAATAATAACACTATCTCTCTAAAAAACAAAATTGAAGATGAACTGAAGGGCTACTGTATTATAAGATAAGATGGTGTAGCGGTAGCTGGTAGGCCTTTTGCCATGGTGCCCCGTTGCTGCTCTCGTCGCTCCAAGAAGCCGTCATGTTGCACAATGACGTGAGATAGCTGGGTAACTTAGGTGGAGTCGTGGAGAGGAGGTGGAATCCATACTAATTAAGATGCATGGGCTCTTGTTTGGTTGTTCAATTGGTTTACTAGGCACTAGGCAAACAGAGGAGTTGTACAACGATCAATTAAAACTAGACACATGGTGTGCGTGAGTATAACTACTCTCTTAGTTCTAATTTAAAGGTTCTTTTTGACCTTTCTAGACACAACTTATATTATATATCTAGATGTGTCTATCTAGGTGTAAAACATAGCTATGTACATACGTTTTGTCGACAAAAAAAAGGTATGTACATAGAAAAACATAAAGAACCTGTAGTTTAGCACAGACGGTGGTACTATGTAATTGACTTGTTAGCAAAAGAGTTGTGTATTTTCTTATAAATTCTCAGTCATCATGTTAGTTTCGTTCCTGGACTTAACATTTGTCATGAATACACGGCCTTATTCTAGAGTAGAAGAGCGATTGCATTAATACACGGCCTTAATCTCATAACTCATGTATGGAGTAATATATAGTGTGCATACGAATTTTTATAATATGGAAGAGAGGGAGAGAGAGAGAGTAAGTCGAGAAACGTGTAATCGTATTGTGATGAAGCAACCATCTCATAATCTAAAATTACGTTTTTTCCTATTTATTTATTTTATATTATATTGTTTATATGATTATAAGGTTATGATCATTGGATAGTAATTACAAATATTATGATTTAAGTTTGTTTTACAATAGCTAAAAAGTAGTTGATAAAATTATTGATCACGTAATATTACACTAATGCCTTATAAAATACAAATTTTCCTTGAACAAATTTAGAATCCACTACTATGCAGCTAAATACTCCCTTTGTCCCACAAATAAACGCAATTCTAAAATTTAAACGATTCATGTTTGATCCCTAGTTTTTAAAACCGAACCGGCCATCGAACCTTTCATGGTTTATTGGTCCAACCTATTAGAACCGCTTTGAACCGCCGGGTCCGATAATAATGGACTGTTTCATTGAACCGCCGCAAAAATTTTTTGAACCGGTATATATATATATAATTATATAATTGACAATCAAGCAATATATATATATATATATATATATATATATATATATATATATATATATATATATATATATAATTATATAATTGACAAATGCAACAACATAATTTAACTGTACTATGGCTCACACTCATAGTACACAGAATCACACATGAAAATATATAGCCATATAGGTTGACATTGTCTTAAAATCCAAAATACAATGTGTCTTAAAAATCCAAAATATAACACAATTATATATTTTTAGTGTCAATTGAGTTGAGTGTACAATTTAATCGCACAACAATAAGTTTGTACTTATGCAGATAAAGATTGACATGTTATTAAGTTGAAAACATAAGTGCGTGAACAATCTCGTGGTGATAATTCAAAATAAAATGACTAGAATAGTAATAGAAATATTATCCATTGCAAAACAATCTCAAATGCTAAAATGGAGTGCACCATTGTAAAGAGCTCGTCGCGATAATCAAAATAGATATATTATTTATCAAATTTGGAGCTTGTATGAAAAAGATATACAATTTTGAAATTTATTATATATTAAATTTGGTTACGTAAATTCAAAGTCACCTACATGTACTCAGGCACATAAAACAGCCAAGGGGGCAGGCCAGCGGGACCTACCACAGCAATTGCATGCGCACATGCCACCCATGGACCAATCGGAAGCGAGCTGCAGTGCCCCTGGCCGTGCGCACCTAACAGACCGCTCCGGTTCAAACAAAACCGCCCGGTTCACCGGTTCAATGAAAAACCGGCCGGTTCAACCGGTTTTTTCCGGTCCGATTGCATGGCCGATCTTTTAAGTGAACCGACCGGTGGAGGCTCGGTTCGGTCTTTTAGCGGTCCGAACCGCCCGGTCCGGTTCGGTTCAAAAAACTAGGGTTTGATCGCTTATTTTATTCAAATTTTTTAATATATATTTTTATCACTTATTTTTTGTTAGAAATATTTTCATAATAATTTATTTACTTTATTATTTGCTAAAAAAATCTAAATAAAACGAATTGTCAAAGATAAATAGTAAATGTCCTAGAATTATGTTCATTTATGGGACGGAGCTCAACAAAAGGCAAGAAGAGGACGTTAAATCCGCAAAGATCTACTCCCTCCGTTCCATAATATTTTGTTTTTGATTTCATATAAAATCGTGTTTGATCGCTCGCCTTATTCAATTTTTTTTTGTAAATTATAAAACAAACAAAACGCCATTACAATATCTTTAGTGATGTAATAAGTCATAACAAAAAGTAGTAATATTTATTAAAAAAAAGTTGAATAAGACGGTGGAGGTCAAACACGCTTTTATATGAGTCAAAAGAACTACGAGTACTTGTGTAACGGAGGGAGTACGTACTCGGCCGTATCAAGGTGACCCGGCACGGCAGCCAAGGCAGACGTCGTCACTCCTCCGGCCTGCCACTGCCACGCCCGCTGTGCGCCCGTGCCAGTGTCGCCGATGCAAGTGCCGAACACCACAGTCCGGCCCCGGCGCCCGGCGGAGGGCGGACCACCACCTGACCGTCTGTTCTCTCCCATTCCGAGGCTCCCCTGCCAGTGCCAGCCAGCCTCCGCCGTGGCGCCGTCTGCCCTGCTCGCCGCCGACCGTTACGTGGCTCCGCCTCCGTCCTCTTTTTTTCCAAAACAAACCAAAACCCGCTGCCCTTACCGACACACTGCCCGCCCTGTCTCCGACGTCTGGGTCCAGTAGATTTCCGGTCCCACCTGTCATTGGGTATATCTAAAACAACGAGTGGCCGCGGGAAAGACCTGCGGCCTCTGCTACCTTTCCCTCCTCCCCTAGCTTGGCACAGATTCCCAGCGCTGCCAAAAGCAAACAACACCTCCTCTCCCCTCCCTCCCGCCATTACTCATCACCGGACACCGACGCATCCTTTGCGACGTCTGGCTGGCGCGATGGCCCCACCTCTCGCCCCCCACAACAAGCTTACATACGACGCCTCTCAGCTCGCCCATGCCCACAGAGGCGCAGAGTACTCTAGTAGTCACGAGCTCCACAGTCCAAGCTCGCACTCGCGAGTTGCTACTTGCAGCATAGCATCTCTCGGGAATGGCGGAGCCGCGTGGTTTCGCGATGGCTTCGGCGGTGGCGGCGGCTGTGATCGTGGTTGTGGCCATGGTGTCAGTGGCGCCGCGCGGCGCAGTGGCGAAGACGACGATCGAGCCGTGCTCCGGCTCCGACTCCTGCACGGCGCTGCTGGGCTACACGCTCTACGCCGACATGAAGGTATCCGAGGTGGCCGCGCTCTTCGCGGCGGACCCGGCGGCGTTGCTGGCCGCCAACGCGCTCGACTTCGGGGCCCCCGGTGCGGCGCACCGCATCCCGCCCATGGGCCTGTTCGTGCGCGTGCCCACCCGCTGCTCCTGCACCGACGGCGTCCGCAAGTCCGTCTCCGTCCGCTACGCCGCGCGCCCCGCCGACACGCTCGCCACCGTCGCCGACGTCGTCTTCGCGGGGCTCGCCTCCTCTGACCAGATCCGCAACGAGAACGGACTCACCTCCACTGACCCTGACGCGCCGCTCGACGCTGGCCAGAAGCTCGTCGTCCCGCTGCCCTGCGTCTGCTTCAACTCGTCCGATAACAACCTGCCCGCCGTGTACCTCTCCTACGTCGTGCAGGTCGGGGACACCGTGCCCGCCATCGCTGCAAGCTACGAGACCACCGTTACGGATGTCATGAATGTGAATGCCATGGGGAGTCCTGTCGCCGCGCCAGGCGACATTCTCGCCATCCCATTGCCAGGTACGAGTTCATACTTTGCCCTGACGAATTCATATATATATATGGTGAAATAGGCAACTCGATCGTCTTGTTTATTGCAAGTTTTCAACTACTATTGTCTATAGGCGCCAGCAGTATGCACTCGATGCTGGAAGTGCACTGAAAATGCCCTAGTATACAATGTGCATCTGGTCTTTGGAAATTCTTCTGATGACATTGTGGAACGAAACACAATTGGTATTAGGTAGTTCCAGTCTTTCAGGTCCATGTAAGTCTGTAGACAAAATTGGGAAAAGAAAATTGTGCGTTGCATCAGTTAGTTCTGATCCATATTCCATATGCAGACAAGTGGTTCGGCCAGTGTGTTTTGTTGTGAATAACCAATTAACGAGTATTTCATAAAAATACAACTAATTAACGAGTAAAGTTACATGCTAACATGGGTCACATAAGTATCTCAAGTCACTACTTGGTTGATTTGAGGCATGGATAGTTGTGTTAGATGCTTACCTCCCTATGTGTTAATGGATTCATGTACATGATGTAGCCCAAATATAACTATCATGTCAGATTGTTTTGCTGCAGATCAAAACCTATTTCAAGAGTCCATCTCAGATGGTTGTAATTAAATGCAATAAAATAAATACGGGTGTAATGAAACATTGTCCTAGAACGTTACAAATAGTGGAATAAAAAAAAATTTCAGATTTCACATTTATGTAAGAATCAATAAGAGTAGTCTTTTTTCGAACAAATAAGAGTAGTCATTTGTTAGAAACTTATCTTCAATTCAATTGTCACCCGCTTCCAAAATGAAGGTGTAGTATCCTACTGCCAGAAATCATAGCTGCTTGGTAAGCTAGCATATCTAGCCCATTATTCTGAATGTTGACATGTTTAGATGTTCTTTGTTATTCAGTTTTTGAGTTTCAGTGAAGTGTGCCCAGTACAAAAACATAAGCACCATATTGGTGAATGATCAGTTATTCAGTACATGTCTGTTTGACTAGTTTTTATCGACACTTGAGTCGAACTGATTCTGCGATCACAGTCCTTTTTTTGTTCTTTTCTGAACATCGGCCTTTCCCAACAATTATTCTGATGGTGGTTGTTTATTTCTACATCAGCATGTGCATCGACATTTCCAAAATCTGCGTCAGATCATGGACTGATTGTAGCAAATGGGACTTATGCGCTTACCGCTAGCAACTGTGTGCAGTGTAGCTGTGGACCTGGCAGTCTCAAGTAATTTTTAAACTAGTAACATTTCATTCTTTCCGGTTCTTAGTTTTACTTCTGGATTAATTATAGAACCCATTATGTCAGTTTATATTGCACACCAACTTCGTTGTCGGGATCCTGTCCAAGTATGCAATGTCTTAACAGCAATGTGATGCTTGGCAATGTGAGCACCCATTCAACCAGAGCTGGATGCAATGTCTCTACTTGCAGCTATGGAGGTTTTGTTAATGGAACTATAACTGCTTCGTAAGCAACGTGTTTCCCAATATTTTCCATTCTATTCCCATCTACTCCTAGTATTAAGGTTCTTATTTTTTCTGTGCAGGCTAAACGCAGGCCTCCAACCGAAATGCCCAGGTGATTATTGTTACTCCCTGCTGAATGGGGTGCCAAGGCAGTGGTAGCTATAGACTGTATCTGTCACAGCCATCTGTGTCTTGATATTCACTATCTGTTTTGCGCCCCCTCATCATTTAAAAATGTATTATTGGAGTAACTGACACATACTTTCTGAATGACTACATCAAGAATTTAGCTAGTCACTCTGCTTTCTTATGTATGACCTTGGTAAGGTTGGTGATCTCAAATTTGAATTAATCAACATCATATTATATAATCCCTCAAAAAAAAAAAAAAAATCATATTATATATAGAAAATTGAGAGTAGTAGTAACATATATCAGATTGTTCAATAATATACCTGTGGCATAATCTTTACAGTTGAACTATCCAGAAATTGGCAAATTGGCTAAAACATGTTTAAGTTCTGCAGTTACTGCAGAGAAGACTCATATGATTATGTTCTGCTTATGATCATGTATGTATTCATGTGCTATCTCAATTCAGTGTTTCTGAATGTTTCTTGATGCAGCACCACATCAGTTCCCCGCGCTGACGGATCCACCAACCACAGTGAGCCATGACTCAACATATCTTCCTCCGTTATCAGCGCCAGGACCCGCAGAAGCTGGTGGAGTCATGCCTGAACCAGGCTCGCCAGGACCAGGCTCATCGGTGCAAGCAGGACCCTTCACTGTCCCGAAAGTTTCAAAGGCCAATGGCCCTGCCGGAAGCGTTTCAGCAGCATCGTTGATGGATAGACCGCTTCAAACTCTGCCCGTTCTGGTCTCTTGCCTTGCTTTCTACTTGCAGCTGTGAATCACAATCACATCGTGACAAATTCTATAGCTGTGTCGTCTGTAGCATAGTACTGAAAGGCAGGCGATTAGCGAGTGGTATCATGACGGCGATGCTTTTGAAGCACCAGCCAAGGGACATCATTGATCATTCCCTCTGAGTTCCTGACTTTATTTTTTCCCGGCAATTGTGCCTAAATAGCACCTCTGGAGAAGTGTTCGCTGCTTTTGTACAAAGAGACATGGCCCTATTGTGATGTGTAAAGTAGTAACTATTGTTCTTCTCCGCAACCCCAAGCCATCAAGGAACCGCGTTTTATCTTCTTTGATTGATCACATGGGATGGGATGACCGACCGACCCTGGATCGATAGGGCTGCCTTTTTCTAGAACCCCTTCTTTGGCAGCTCCAGCACAAGATATTCCTCGCTTACGGCTTTGCCTATGTGTGGTGTGGTCCAGAATTCCGAAGGTACTACGGATGAAAGAGAAGGAGAAAAGGCATCAGCAAGCCTCAGAATGAAGCTTTCAGGTGAGCACAATTTTTTAGCGTTTGTTTATGCGAGCATATAACTACGTATACTTTGGCAGGAGCACGAGCATCACATTGTGATCTGCTGATCTGCATATTTTTTTTTCCAAGAAGACGTGTTTGACTTGACCCAGTTCATGGTGCGCTACACATTCCGGGGGCCAAGTGGCAGCCATCCCATCATCGGAGCAGGACCATAGCCACCATGAGGAGCCCAGTGCAGGAGCGAGATGCCCTTTCGGCGATAGGTCACACACCCACGGCCTCACAAGTCACAAGGTCACAAGAGCGCTCTCCAGATGGCGCATTTCGCTTTCGCATAGCATCTGGGCCGGATTGGAACTGTTGACTCTTGGTGTGGCCCAGGAGGCCGAGATGCGTCTCTCCCATACCAAGCGTCGCCGTGCTGAAGATACGCTGCGACGGGGCGGGCGGATCGATCGGCGCACCACGAATATCCGGCGGAGCCTTGGCGAGGTGAGCTGCTTTCTGAAGAATAACGCTACTGCTAGGAGTAGGACGCTGGCTGGCACGAATTGCTTCGCGGAAGAGAGTGATAATAAGCACGTTTTACGGCTTCTTTAGTGAGTGCGTTTATGAGATCGAGATTCCGCCACACCCACAACGTGGTCGTTATCCAAATTTGGTGATGCTTTGCTAGCGAACAACTTATCATCAACTAGCTAGGTGAAGTCTTCGTCTTCCTCTTTCACGCCGGTCGTTAACCTGCCAAACCCTGCTGCAAAGCTAGTATGTACGGACGACGGCACTTGGAGCTCTCATCATCGGTGCGATCGAGTTGCTTCAGACGGGACGCGTACTTGTCGACTTGCTGATGCGTTTCGTTCTCAACCGAATTTCGGCAGAGGGCAGAAGGTGCACGTGACGGATCGGCGTGAGTCCGTCACGAAAGGCAACACTACACACCCCTCTACTACGCGTCGAATTGTAACCTAACCTATGTACGTAGGTACGGCGACAGCGATTTAGTACGGGAAATGGTTTCGACTCTTTTGTTTTTTGGTTAACCTTTGCCTACACAAACTCCTACTGCGGTATTGTCTCTGTACCATCTGTAGAACAGTGCAGAGCACTGTGTAAAGAAGTGGAAATGCCATTGAGGTCACTGAACCTGCCCTGTATGTGCTAATAGGTTACACGCAAGAGGCTGCCGAACATTATTATAAGACATGAACCAGAGGAAGTTACAAGTCTTCTTTGTAAGATTGTTGTTGTAACAATGCAATGTCCATATCAGTGTGAAACATACAGATGACCCCCTTTTCTTTTTTCGATTACTGAAATCGATGACTTTGATGCATCGGCGACCTCCAATCATTCACTTACAAAGTTTAGTAATGTATTTTGTATTCAAATTAAAAAACAGAAAAATATTTACTAAGGATACTTCTAAATCAGAGACTAGTTAGGATGATTTTTATGATCATTAAATTAAGGTGCTAACTACGTGGCATTTAATCTGAGGAAAAAAAAAAGATGATGAAATGGTTTCTCATGTAAGAAACTATCGACTGCGAGAATACGATACATGACTTGCAAGTACGAAAGCATTCTCATAGCTTATTTGGCCATTTTAGATAGTTTCACCCATTTAGTCAGAGAAGCACAAGCTTGTTTAGTTCTTTGTTCGCTTGTACATTTACTTTTCTATATCTTTTAATCCATTTCAGTAGGCTAATGGTACTGAGAGAAATTCGTTTTCCCGGATTAAGATTGGCTGCCCAATGGCTTCTGGCCACGCCGGCCGGGGTCCAAAATTCCGATCTCCACTTGTGCAGCAGCGGCAACTGTTAAACAAGCCTCTCGTGCTGTCACCTCTGCCGGTGTGACTCCTACTTTACCCTTGCATCACTTTGTCCAGTCGGCACTCGGCAGTGAAAGATGAGAATCCACCCATCTCCGTCTTGGTCGTCTTGGATCAGAACCACCACAGCTAGCTGCTAGTGGCGCCCAAAATGCGGCCATTATCGCCTCTTTGGCAAAAGCAAAAGCTTAAAGAGCATGGCAAAGCCAAAGCAAGCGACTCGGGACGAACGGGCGAGCTGGGTTGTACTTCTCTGACTCCCTGTTGGAGTTGAAAAGCTGGAGTTACAAGATTGGAGAGGGGGGGTGAGAGTGAGGCCTGCACTCTAGGTGATTCCTGGGCTAGTTTAACCTCATCAAGTTAGTTGTTTAGTGCTCAATCAAGGAAAAAGGGACTCAACAACGCGTACGTGGAGATTAAATTATATGAAACCCTGTATCAGTGCGAATGAGATAGGTACGGACATGTACTATACTCTCTTTGACAGTGGGATCTGATCAGTTATAAGAGTAGCCGCCGCAGAGGGCTAGAGACTTCAGTTCGTTACAGCTTTGTATAAAGGAGTACTACTAAAAATCAACTTGCATAGTGTTACCTCCAAACCTAGACCTAGCTGTTGCTCAAAGATAGACTATCTACTTGCGGATATAAGCTAGATTATCTCACACCTTGATGGCTCAAGATGTGTTTCCGTATTTTTTTTAATATTTATTGTTAGGCCGTGCCAATCAGTGGCGGAGCCAGAAATTATATATAAAAGGGGCCAACTACAAAAAAGTCCAACTTCTAAAAATGAACACAACTCAACCTGGTCTATGGTGACCTTTTTAGGCTAATTCATTGACTTGACATGGGTGCCCTGTATTTAATTTTATATGTATTCTAACATTTAAGATGCTATTTTTTCAAGTGTTAGGCACCAGTAAACAACAAAGATCATCGATGATTTCATAAATCTCATCAAGGTTTGTTGTGCTAGCTAGTCTTTCATGTGTGTTTATAGGGGAATTTTATTATCTAATGTCTTTTAGATGTGTTCATATAAGTATTTTAATTTAATATAGTTGTGCTTAGTATGATTTTATAATCTATAGGATATTAATATGTATATATGATAACAATTTATTATTCACTCTTTTAAATGTAAATAAAAATTATAAAGACATAATTAGAATTTTTGGTGCCACATGTTTGGGGGGTGGGGGGCATGGCCCCCTGCCAGCCCCCTCTGGCTCCGCCACTGCATGCCAAATGCTACTCAGCGGCACTGGCCTTTGGGGCCATGATTTTGGGATCGTCCACCCGCCAGGGCAAAAGCAGATATGGAAAACAGTCGTGCCACCTCGAGTCAAAATGTTCTTTTGGCTCGTGATGCATGGACGTTGTTGAACGGGCGATAGAAGATTCTGCCATCGTCTCTGCAGAGTCCAATACCTGTGTCATCTGTGATCAAGAACAGGAGACGACAGATCATATCCTGTTGGGCTGCTCTTATAGCCGTGAGGTTTGGGATTTAGTGGTACATATGACTGTGTAATCGTGTGACTAAGCACTTGATGACACATCTAGGATGTTTCTCAACTATCATGCAAGATTTTTTCTTCATAGTGATGCCATGAGAATGGTGTCGATTAGTTTTTTATTCTATAAAAAATTAAAGCTTACCAATTTTGAAGGAAAATTAATTAGATACAATTTAATTTAATTTTTAGTGCTTGCTGGTTTTGCCGCCTTCTATTTTCTCGGAAGGGTTGCTTGTTTCGCGGTAATAATGTCTATACAGAGATGCAAACAGAAGACAACGAACGGTTCCACCGATCCCACTGGAACTGAACGGCCGAATATGCCATGTCTCTGCGTCCATCTGCCGTTTGCCTGACGCAGTAGATGGCCTATCATCAGACTATAATAACCCCACGTTGAGCACGAAGTGGTAGGGAATAGAGTGTCAATTCTCGTACAGGCAGAAAGGCGTCCCACACCTGAAATTGGCCCACAGTAGTCAGGATCCGCGTGCCTGTCGTCCTCTTCTCCTCACACTCGTCGATCCATGACTCAGCACTGAACTGAACCCGCCCTCCTGGACGAGACGAGACACAAACGACACGACATGAACCGGCAACAGGAGAGAGAGACGACTGATCTGATCAAATCAACCCGACAAGTCAAGAGCCAAATCTGGCAGATCATCGATCATGATTAGCATTATTAGCCGTGCAACGCGTAGGAGAATAATTGACGGAACGTACGTGTAACAAACAAAGAGAAAAAGATATCTGAACTGAAAGCACTCAAAGCCATAGCCTGCCGCTCCACTTTGAGAATTCAGACGCATGCCTGAATTCAGAATTCTCGTGAATTGTTCGGTCTTGGAAGAATCTTGGCTGATGAACCGTCCCACGTTCTGGCACTCCTCAATTCCACGCCAAGCAATCGTCTTCCTATGCCGATACGCATCGTATACATGATTGTGTGTCTGGAACTAGTAAGTAGCTGAATTTCGAAGTGACCAGTTCTGAAAGGAATATCATGGCGAGATATACATGCATGGACGGATGAACAACTTCAAGCAACTGTGTGGAGTGGAGTGGAGTGTTAACTCATGAGCTACGGTAGTAATCATACACCGATCCAATCCATCTGTTAATTGTATAGTATAGTACATGCGCCTGCGAAATCAAACGCAGAAATGGAGAAGGGCAACAAGAGCCAAAACTGGAAATCAAAGGGGAAGCACCGCCTCGATCTGGGCTAGCTAATCTACGACTACTGCCTCTTTCCCCTCAAACTCTATACACCTCCATAAAGACATGGGCTCCTCCTTCCTCACGGTCGCCGGCTCGCCGGTCGGCTGTGACCGAGTGACTGATCATGAGGTGACCTTGGCGCGGGTGCACGGGGACAGGGAGTAGTGGTGTCCATGTGACCCGCTACCGCCGGCGTGCACGCGGTGCGAGGACGAGGACGCCGACGACGCCTGCTGCGTCGTCTCCCGGTCGACGAGCGCGCGCAGGCGGAGGAACTCGTCGACGGAGCAGGGCAGGCGCAGCGGCCCCGCCGAGTAGTCGTAGCCGTAGGCGTCGCGCGCGGCCTCCAGCAGGCGGCGGAACAGCGGGTGGTACAGGTACGCGATCGGGATGACGAACCGCTGGAAACCGCCCTCGTCGCCCTCCGCACCCACGCGCACCGCCAGCCAACCTTTCTTCACCTTCCCCTTCTTGTCCTCGCCGCCGTGCAGCATGGCTCTTGGCTCCCGGCGGATTCCTCGCCTGGGTCCTTGGCTCCGATCGATCGATCGATACTCCGGCCGCCGTCCCTGTATGTACGCGCGCGGCGGCGCCTGGCTTTCTTGGCAGCGCAGGAACGGCCGGTGCAGTGCAGGGTAAGTACGGCGTTCGTACTAGACGCAACTAGAGATTTTGTTAATCCCTGGGTGTGGGTGTGGGTGTGGGTGTGGTGCGAGGTGTTTCGTGGCACTCGTGGTGGTTTTTATAGGGGACGTACTCTGAGTGAGTGCGGTAGTGCCTAGTGGCCCGGGTGCGAGTGCACGTACTAGTACGTCCTTTGTTACGGAAAGCGGGAAAAGGCAAGGCGGACCTCGGTTCGGCTCGGCTCTGGGTGAGACAGATCGCACTAAGCTATTTGTTCCATCCGCTAGCTCGCTGTGAACTGACGGCCAGCAGGCGGGGTCGAGTCGGTCACCGGTGCCGTGTCAGCGTCAGGCAGGCAGGCACGCGCACACCGTGCGATGCAATCGCGTCGGGCTGGCTTGTCGACTTGTCGTGCGCGGTGGACTGGCCTGGTGGTGGTGGCTGCGACGGACGCCGTGACGGTGAGGATGAAGGAAATATGGTGGGGAGTGAAGCAGGCAGCCGGGCTACCTGATCGACGCTGTGGCCGGGCATTTGCCATTTGCTCGGATGGACGGGCGGATGGGTGGCTGTGGATGGATGGGATCGGAGCCGGAGGAGACATGGTGCGCGCCGTGCAGGACCGGGCCGGGGGTCGTCGTCCTCCTGTCCTGTGGACCGTGGGCCACGGGCGGAGAGAGGGCTGAGGTGGAATCGAGATCCCGGCGAGTGGGGGAATGATGTGCCGGCCGCCGCTGCCGCATCAGTTGACTGCTGCGCGCCATCGATGGCTGCTGGTGCTTTGCCCCCACGATGGCTGGAGATTGCATCGACTGAGTGGGGTCGGCAGATGAGATGAGATGAGATGATGATGATTGGATGGATCGGTCGCTAGCTCGAGCCAGAGATACGAACAGGTCTATCCGATTTTTGGACTAATCCTAGCTGTGGATTTGGTTGCTTTTTACGATCGATCAACGAGGTTGGTGTCCGCTTCTAGTTGTTTCTTACTGACAGTAGGAATTTGTGTGTGCTCATCCGCAGATATTTTCTGTCCACGAACGCAATGGGGATGGATGCATACAATTTCCTCACGGCCGAACCCGACCCCCTATATGTCAACTAATTATAACTTTGGGTACAGCTTACAAAAGCATACTGACATTTATGATACTCACTTCGTTTCAAATTATAATTCGTTTGATTTTTTGACCTTAAGTTTGACCACTGCCTTATTTAAAAAAATTTACACAAAAACATCCAAATTTAAGTTATTATTAAATACCATTTGTTAATAAAATAAATAATAAAAGAAAAAAAAAGAATTGATATTTTGCAAACGAAAATTTTAAATAAAATGAAAATAAGTATTTATCAGATTAATGATAAAACATATTTACCATTGTAATAAATGTTAATACCATTATAACCTTAGTCAAACTTTAGCAAATTTGATCGGCACGATTGCAATGGTCGGATTTTTTTTTATGACGGAGGGTACGTGCTAATATAGATCTCTAGACTAGATGATAGAGTGCAGTGTGTGTCAAGCACGGGAAGAGTTGTCACAAGAAACGTTACACCTAATCAACTCCACACGGCACACGCGGGGGCGGGTCATGTCACGTTGATTCATCAGGACCACGCGCGGTGTATTTGTTTCTGTTTTCTCATTGGCCACTCTTAGTCTTCGAGAGGTCATCAAGTGAGACGAAAAACACCACGTTACCATACAAACACACCTCGATCGTTCGCACTCTTCTACTTTGGATACCACACGTAACTAGCTAGGTTTTAAGGAAAGGTACGGCTGCATATGACTAACGGTTGCCCATCTCATGCATGCACAATATCAATGCCATCATTTTTTTTTTTCGATCGGGCCATTCACCCGCTTTTCATTAAAAGCTCTTCAATGGTGACCAAATATAAAGGAATTCTATTGGCATCAATGACACTTTACATCTCTCAAATAGCTAGCGACTCTCAAATAGCTAGCCTAGCGACTCTCAAATAGCTAGCGACTCAAATAGCTAGACAAATATCTAATCTAGCTCGCTCCTAGAAACATCTCTCTCACATAACTCTCAACTATAGTGTTTATTTTTTCTTATTTAGATGTCTCATCTAGCTAGCGATTTGTAAACTAAATAGAAAACACAACAACCATTGAGACAAAGAGGAGGAAAACCAAACCAAATACAAACTACCGCCGAAGACAACCCGAAAGAGAAAAACAAAACTAAACAAAACACAACACAACACAAAGCAAGAAACCTAACTACCGGAAGCAACCCGAAAGCCTATTACAAGATAACCGGATGTCGCGACTAAACCGCGTCAGCTCGACCGGCCGGGTGCGCACCGATGCGCCGCTTCTTCCCCCGAAGAAGGAAGACCTCCATGGCCTCCGTGTTGACCTCGGCATTAGGGCCCGTGGAGGGCAGCCCTGCGGCTTCGGCAAAGGAGACCGCATCTTCACGCCGGCCTCGACCTCGATCCCCATCTTCTTGAGCAAAACCTTCCTTGCCCGGACCTCCGGCTTCGGAGCCCGGACGCACTTTTTTGCAAAGCAAGCCGCGACCGCGCTTCGGCATTAGCACGGAGGCGTCTTGGCGTGGGCGCGTTTTCCTCAAGACCGGCGTGGATAGAATGGGGGGCTCGAGCTGCTTCTTGAAAGTGGCCACGAACTCCTCAACCGAGGGCGCAGACACCGTGGGTCGCTGCCACGCAGCCGTCTCCATCATCCACACCCACAACCGGGATGGTAGTGGTAGCTCGTCCGGCGCAAAATCCCGAACGGCGACCCCGCCGTATGGCGCAAAGCATAGAGGTCGATGGCCGGCACCTCGGACACCGCTCGTCCGCAACAGCATGGCGTAGTGCCAACTGTCCGCAGCATACCGCCAGGCACCATCGACACGGCGCCTCCGCCAAACCGAGCCGAACGCGTCGTGGTGGCGTCCACCAACGATGCCCCGCCGCTAGAGAGGAAAGCGGGCGCACGACGAGATGCCGCGAGCTCGTCAAGCATCGGGTCGACCAACGAGGGAGGCATGGCGGCAAGACAGCGGGATCGGGGAGGCCAAACGATGCCCCCGCTAGAGCATCCCCGAAGGCGGGCGCCGCGGCGTAGGCTTCCTTCCGTGGTGGTGGTGGTCAAGTGATGTGGCGGGGGAGAACCGCCGCCGTGGCGGGGCGATCGACCGAGCACGACTGCCCGCGAGGTCTGGGCGCCACGCTTGGCACGGGCGTGACGCTTTGGCGGCGGCGACGCGCTGGTGGCCCTCGCGGTGGCAGCGTAGCAACGACGAAACGCGCAGTGCTTCTTGGAGAGGTTGAAGCAGCGCGCGATGAGCGGGCGATGCCCGAGGCTCGGCCGGCCGGAGGACCTCCCGCCGGTGACGTCGGGAGGGGAGGCACGCGGTGAGGTTCGAGCCGCGGTGGACCGGGGTCATGCCTTGCCGCCATGCAACGCGTTGCGGCGGACCTAGGCGTTGGTGGACGGGACACGGTTGACCCGGGAGCCCGAGGGTCGACGCGGTCGCCGCGGCTTCCTCCTCCCTGGCGGGCGGGCGGCGACGTTGGCGGCGCCATTGCCGGCCGAGGCCCGGCCCGGTTGGCCTCGCCCCGCCACCGGTGCATGGTGGTCCATCCCGGAGGAGCTCCCCAGCGACACTCGATCCGTCGCGGCGGAGACGGCGAGACGGGGGGGTGGCAAGCCCCCCCCGGAGGAGGGTCGGTGCCCCAAGGCCAGCGGTGAAAGATCCTAATGGCGAGGGGGGGTGAATAGCCTATTAAAAAAATCTTGCAACAACACTAAGCACCGGGATTAGTAAATAAGATGGCGGCGCTAAATAAGCGGTGCTACAAGCTATCTATGCAAGCCACAAACAAAGGATGATAATTCTAATATCTCTAAGTCCACACAAGAGCTAGGTCACTATATTACTCCTAGGTGAACAAGCAATTCTAGCTAGTTTACCAACTAAGAGCTAACAAAACTAGCAAGGTAAGTAACTAAAACAACCTAGGCAATTCTACACAAGTATATCAAGTAAATGCTAGAGAGGATGATCGATATACCCGGACGATGAAGTGTAGAGGTGGAAGCCAATCACCGTGATCAATATGAAATCTCCAACGAGCAAGCACACAATTGACACGATGATTTTTTACCGAGGTTCACGCGCTTGCCGCACGCTAAGTCCTCGTTGCGACACACTCACTTGACGTGTGCTAAGCAATGGCGGTGCCAAAACCCCTATGGGCGCTCAAGCAAACGATCACAAGAGAGGGTCCAACAAGCCACGAGCAATCCACTAGTGCTCCTTTCGCGAATCTCCCGCGGGGTAAGGAACGACCCCTCACAATCACCACCGGTGTGGCCTCAAACAAGCTCCACTTGAGCTCAACACCGCCTCTTGCTCCAAGCCGCTAGGGAACCGGGCAAATTCCCAAGAAAACAAGAATCCCGCGGCTTCTCCAAGGATGAAGTGCTCTAGATGCAACCGGAGCAATGCAATGCACTTCTATCACTCTCAATCTCACCAAGAATTCGAGTTAGAGTTGGGGAGATGAGTGGAGAGGAGTATCAAATGCTCACTAACAAGTTAGAAGCTTCAAATGTGCAAGAGAGAGCCTAAGGAACCAGCCAACCAAGTATATATAGGGCTCCTCTCGAAATGGAGCCGTTGCTCCAAAAAATTTGCTCTCCGGCGGGGTGACGGGATCGGAACCACCACCGGGTCCGGTCGCGAGACCGGTCATCTGGAGGTCACTACCGACAAGGGTCGGGCCCACCACCGGCACCCTTCCTCCGTGCGTCCGATCAGGGATCCGGTCGACCACCGAAGCATCCGGTCAAGAGTCCGGGGAGGGCAAAAATGCGGGCCGGGGCTCTCTCGCGGGGGAGGAGCCACCGGTCGGTGGGGTCCATCGAGCCAACGCTCGTCCGGTGGAGGGTGCTTCTTCCTTTTCTTTGCTCTTTGAAACTTGCTTCGCGCCTCTTGCCATGGGTTGGGCACGCCCAAGATGACCACGTTATCACCAATGTTAGCACGTCGAGATGTTAGGCAAGATCGGACTCTCATGTCCTAAATGCAATATGCAAGTCAATTGGACCTAGAAGCACTTCATGCAAGGATTGTCGCGGCATCCCCTTGATAGTCGGCTATCTATCCTATAATGTGATCACACCTCGAAGTCTTGATCACCGAAAGGAAAACCCTATCAAGTATACCTTTGCCTTGATCTCCCGGGTTCCTCTCAAGCCGATCACCGAGCTTGACGATCCATCCTGTCCACCATCATCGTCCATGTTCATGATCATCATGCTCCTTATCATCCACCTAATCCTATCTCAAGTCATCCACTTAGAGCAAAGGATTAGTCCACAAGTGTCGCCATCAATTTTCAAAACCAAACATGAGATTTTAGCGGGCGGTGGAGGGTGCGGAAGGTAGCGGCCGGGGTGGGCTCCCGAGGCTCGTCGCGGTGGAGGGGAGATCGACCAAACGCTCCTCCCTTTGTCCCGACAGGGGAGGGAAGAAGGAGCAAGCCTCGGAGAGGCGAAGGCGTCAATGCCATCATCCACCAACTCGCCCTCCTCGATGTCCCCACCGACATCCGGCGGCCTCCCTCCACCCGCGGGCGGATACGGGCGGGATGGCGTCGGGGGGAAGACCGCGGCCACCGGCGGCGGTGGAGGGAGACGACGACAAGGACGGGAGCGTATGGGCGACATCCGCTCGGGGCGACCCGACCAGCCGCGACGACATCCGCGGTCAGTCCGGGAAGGCGAAAGGCGACGGCGCCGTGGCGCCCTTGCGCGCTCCCGGTCTTGGGCCGGGGGGGGAGAAGACGAGGAGGACGGCCGCCATGGGGTCGTGGTGGAGTCGGGCGAGCACGCCGGCGTCGGGGACTCTCACCCCGCCCCATCCCTCCCTACCCCGGAAGGAGGCACCGAGGGCCGCAGGCAGCGGCCGGTGCGACGCGGGCGGAAGTGGCAGGCCGGGCGGCTCCCCGTCACTGCAGCCCGACCGCAGGCCCGGGTGAGGACGAGGAGCAAGAAGGCGACGGGTGGGGACTCGGACACCGAACGGGCTCCCGCGGCATCTCCTGTTGCGGAGAGCCCCCGCGGCCGCCCCCGGCTCCAACACGACGGCGGCGGGGCGGTGTCCGGAGCAGTACGCGCTGCCCCGACGGTGGAGAGGTCGGCGGCGGCGCTGAGCACCGCCAGGCGGGAGGTAAACGGTCCTCCCGACCGTGGGCGGCCGCAGTACGACGGAGGAGGCGGGGGGGGCCGGGCGCGGAAGGGTGCACGGGAGGGCGTCCATCTCCACGGAGATCGCGACGGCGGCAGGCCGTGGTCGCCGCACGGCTTGGAGGGGAAGCCCCGTGGGGAGGTCGCGCGACTCCACCGCTTTGGGAAGGACGCCGGCACGGAGCAGCCATGGGCGCCGGAGGCGGTCGGAGGCTACCTTGGTACACCCATGGAGTAGATCGGGAAGTGAGGAGCTCGAATTTGGGGTCGGATTGGAAGGAGGTGAGCTGTGGAGGGAGATCGGCGATGCGGGCGCCGGGCGCCGCCGCCGCCGCCGCCCAGGACGGGTCGGGGCACGGGAGGCTCCAACGGAAACATTTCCCCTTCGTCGTGGGGTCGGTAGTCGTGTGTCCAAGGCGTCTCAATGCCATCATCATGAGTAGATTGTCATTTTGGACCATTGGAGCCTTATGCTCTCGTTCATATACTATATCGTCCCTGATCTCGATAGACTATGAAAGCTTATAGTTCGGAATTTGATTCTCACAACATAATGATCACAGGATGACGTTATACTAGTCGTATTTTCTGTCTCTTGGTTTCCTAAGTAGTAGAGTACACGTGTAAAGCACTAGACCTAGACAACATACCCTGAAAATTAGGAGGCGCCCTTTGTACTAAAACTTTCTGTGATAGCGAACAATATGATAATATGGAGTATATTCTTACCATATGCCTCCTTGCTGTAAACCGCTACGACATTGCCCATAGATTTGCTCATAATATATTAGGTCATTCTCAATGGAGAGTTTCATTGCACTCTTTTCAAGACTACAAGATGAAATGAAACTCGGATGAAACACCATCCCTCAATGTAAAGTTTCATTGTAAAGTTTCATATGCATTTAATTTCATGACTCATAGAGAGTTGGTATTCGTGTCAAGAGAGTTTCACCAAGATAAAACTTTTTCTCTTCTCTCTCCTCGTTTTCATGCAAAAAGTGTACTTTTGCTAATGTGGCATCCTATTTAATGTGCATGAAACACCTATGAAACTCCCATTGAGACGGACCTTAGTACCATGTTTTGAGTTATGCCAAGTTCGGTCAATTTCCAGAAACTCTGGTTTTCTTCCTTTTCTTAGTGATACTATAATATAGTTGCTCCTGCAGTCCTGCTAACGTTTCAAAAAAAAAAAAAAAAGTCAATGAATTCGATTAAAAAATGTGATCCAACCGCAATAACTTTCAGGAGAAGGGAAAATGCGTTCACTTTTTGCGCACTATGTATGGATATATCATGTCAAGGCTACTTCTATCTCCTACATTTCTACTACCCCCCATTTTTCATGATAAGGACAAAGATGAGAGGCACCATGAAAGAACCCATGCCCCTGATTTCATCGAAACGCATGCAAAAATCCACACGATTCCAGTCACGTACTATTTGTTTTTTGTTTTATCATCCATTCATCTCAATCACCTTTTATTATGCGCAACACCTATACCCATATATTATTGGCCGGCCAGGAGAAAGCCTCTTGAAGAAAAGGCAGGAGGAACCCCGAACCCGCTCAAAAATCCCGTCCGTTCTACGCCCGAACAGACAGAAACGACGCAGACGACGACCCTGCGTGCATGCGCCCATGCCACAGCCACACACGCACGCACGCACCGATCGAGCCCTTTTTCCTCCGGCGAGCTAACCGGCCGCACCCGCACACCGCACCTCCGACGGCATAATCCACGGCCGGCGGGGCCAAGTGGGATTCGCGAGCGCGTTGCGTGATTCCACGCCCCAGCGCAACGCATCGCCAACGAGCCCCGCACCAACCGCGCGCAGCAGCAACCGCGCCACGACACGATCACCGCGAACGGCGCGGGGCCCGTACCCGTCGAACGCCATCCGTGTTGCCGGTACGAGGAGATAAGGCAGGCAGGCACGAGCGCGATGGGAGGACGACGACGCGTGTGGCCGTCGCGGTCGCGGACCCTGAGCCGGCGGACCCCCGGACGATGAGGGGATCGAGCTTGTGTTGTGTCTGTGTGTCCGGGCATTTTCTCCTTCGCTTCCCTGATAGACTTGCCGGGGCCTGGGAGCCACTCACGCCCGCCCCGCGCGCTCGTTTTCGCTCGTTTTCCTCTCGCGCGTCGGGTGGCGGCCGGCTTCTGAGTGGTGCAAGACTACTAGTACGTACTCCGTACGTGTACTTCTAGTAGAAACAGCGGCTCCTGGGAGGCTGGGACCTGGGTGCCGATCCGTACGGACGAGCGGGCGTGGGTCCTGCAGATTTCTCCTACTCTATATCCGTTCACCCGGTTGACTGATTCAGACTGCTTGCTAGGCTAATTTCTGGAAGAATGAGAATCCTACAGTCTATGCGCCATGCTGTGGTTGAGCCATACCTCGTGCAACTTATTTGCTTGGTCCGGTACTTTTGGCCTTCTGTAATGGGTGATTTCCGCAAGCAGCCAGCAGGCACCACACGCGCGGCATGGGCACGCCGCACGCGGGTGGCTGATCGATGCTGATCCGCGCACGCGTGAGGGGCACCATATCTCTCGCCCACGCGCTAACGGTACTACTGGCGCATAACATGACTTTGTGTGAGATCTTGCTAATGCGACTGTAGATCCATCATCACACTGCGCGTTCGTGACACTAGCTAGTTCCTATCATTCCAGTTGCGACGATGACAGCATCCCATGAAGTTCTATGACGACCGTGCCGTGCAATGTGCAACAGTGCAAGTTGTTTATATTTACAGAGCTGTCTCTGTCGCGGATGATATTCGCTGTTGCTTTAGGAATCCAGACTAGTAACAACTACTGAATATAAATAAGATATCTTCTACATAAAGGCGAGTAAGTACTACACATAAGATAGCCTCGGTTCAGTTGCGAGTACACCTGCTTTGGTACTTGCTTATCTAGCTAGCTCGCACGGGCACCACGTAAGTGGTAAAGCAAATGTAGTGCCACTGAGTGAGTGGGAAAGCCAGCAATCGAACTTCATGTGTGTATCATTACAAACTGCGTGAGCTTTTAAAGAAGAATTAACCAATCAAGGTGACGATATCGTCCTCCCATCGATCCTTTTCCTACTCCAATCAGCCTCTTGCTACCTCGTTGTTCCACTACTAGCTACTTCTCTTCACATACAAGAAACCGGCCGCAGGATTATATTACACCGTGTCCATCCAGAGTACGGAAAACACAATAAAATATGTAATCCGGAGCAGAATCCTTTCCGTGATGAACTTCGTAGCTTAGCTCTCAAATGATGATTAAAGCAGCACACGAGTGTGGAACTCAAACTCCAGCATGCGGAGGTGATGGTAAATTGCTTCTGGAACTGGGAGAAAGCGGCAGCGCTAGCAGGGATGACGAGAACCAGTCGCCGACGACGACGAGTCCAAGGAAATGCCAAGCCAGCCGCGTGCATGCGGGGGTGGGGAGCCGATCGAGCATCCACGCTCGACAACTTGTGCACGCGCAGACCTTGTAGATTGCATGCGAGCGAAAGAAAGGTACGCCGAGCGGGCGGGCAGCGGGCATCTCCGGCCGTTCCCTTCCCTGCACGGCTCCCGTCCCATCCCAGCTGACGCTAGCTAGTCGATCTTGGACGCAACGCAACACGATTTTCAAACGACCCGCGCCTGCTGATGCCCCACCAAAACCCGCCATGAACACCGCCTGCGACGGCAACGGCAACGGCGACGGACGTGTCTCGGCGCGGCGCGGCGCGGCGGCACCTCGTCACGCCCCGCATGCATGCTTTGATCGCAGCCAGAGGCAGATCGCTAGCCAGCCAATTAAGAACGCGAGGCGAGACCAATGCAAACCGCGCGTGCCGGCCAGCCGGACCTGGACCTGTACGACCGACGGTGTGCCGTTAATTGTTGCCTGACTCTGGTGGCTTCCGAATCATCGCGTAGACGGATGACGAGACGAGCGCCTGCCCGAACAGCGACCGTGCTGAATGCTGTTGCGCCAGCGTCTCCAAATAATTGCGCGGTCGCGCAGGAATAGATGGAGGTAGGCCGGGCGGAGGCGGCATCGGCGAGGCACGCGGGCCACCGAATCTGCGGGGCTATCTGCTTCGCTTTTGCGCTGAGGGCGACGGAGCCTCCACACGCGAGGACGATGACCGGCCCAGGAGGAGCCACCCTATCGCCACCATCCACATCTGCGGCGGGAGCAAATATTCCTTCCAAAAGCTACTACTACTGTCCACCTGTCTTGCCATTGCCAATTGGGCGGCACTGTTCATCAGCCCCAGCAAGAGATGCCAACAAACATGGCCGGGAACACGAGAGACGAACTGGCCTTCGCTTGTGCTCCGGCCGGCCTCCCGGGCCTTTTGACCACCCTTGCGGCTCCAGTGAGCTGGGCGGCAGTGCCTGCCTGGCCCTAATCACCCGCCACTCTGCCAGAAAAAGGTCGTGGTCGCGTCTCGTAGAAGGACGAAGAAAAGGCCCGGCCTCCAAGATCACAAATCTTGACCACGGATGGACACCGCAACGGACGGAGACGGACAGTGGCAGTGAGGCGGGCAAGCAGGCCGCCGTGCCGGGAAGTGACCTGACGACGATACGATATCAGAGGCTCAGATCGCGCTTTTGCGCTTGAAAGGTGGTGCTTGGCTTGGCTGCGTCGCCGTACAGAGCCGGTGTACCTGCTTCGTTTTTCTTTCTCCACGCGCTGTAGCGGTGCCTTTCGGCCGCACGACGACAGGATTGATTGGAATCGCGTCGCACTGTCGCCGCCTGATTTATGCTCCGAAGGTTCCGTTGATATTTCTATCATGCCAAGGGACCAGGGTACGTGGCTGGACTACACACGATCCAGCAACATCTCAAGACTCAAGCTCTTACTTTCGACTCCACTCAGAAAACAGAAGTGATCCGTACGTTGAGGAAAACGAAACCGGCTCGTGATGGCGTACGGTTTTGCTCCGCGTTGTTCCCTCGGTCGTTCCTGTTACCTACTCCTACTACGACAATGGTGCGTGGATGCCACTCAATCGTATCGTCGTTCACGTACCTACTACCATGGCGGCCGGGCGGATGCCACTCGATCGTATCGTCGTACTTGGACGGTGTTAAAACTTGACTGTTACGGGCTGATGTACATTTGGAATCCACGCAACTGCCAAGTATATACCAATAGACTTAAGTTTGCAGAAAAAAAAAAACGGAAGTGATCCATGCATTTGCTGTCGACTGAGGGGGCGCCTGCTGCGCCAAGGGCGAGTTGGTCATCGCCGGCGTTGGATTTCTCATGAGAGGTCGAAGTGTTGGGTTGACATTTCCGAGCTGGCCTCGCATGTTGGTCTCCCAATTCTCCAATGACGCACCCTTGTTGATGTGTATATTCTGTAGTTGTGTGCCTTCTGTTCTGTGCTCTTGGAGGATACATACCGTATGTGTGGAGGTGCATGTTGCAGGTTGAGGAGAGATTTCGTTTGAGCAATCCACGTTGCTTGGTCGGTTGTATCCTCATGTGTTCGAGGTGTCAGTTTTGCCTTGTTCTGATGGGGGGCTACAACTGGAGGGGAATCGACCATGGTAGGTAAAGGTTCTGTAATTGAATGTGCACGGTTGTTGATCTCCTCGGTCATGGAGGGTTGTGGTGCTAACAGGTTGACAGTCATGGCGCCGATGTTGTCTTTGTTGTTTTGTTGTTCCGTTCGCGGCGGGCATTGTTGCTTACGCACGCCCCAGCGTTCGCTGGACACGTCGACACATGGTTGTTCCACCACTTGCTTTGGGTGTCGATCCAAGATGGAGGTAATGAAGTTGGTCTGGTTACCTTTTTGTGTGTTGTTCCGGATGCTGGTGAAAGGTCCTTTGTGGTTTGGGTAATTGAGTGACAACATTAGGTGAACTAATAATGTGCACAGGACATTAGTTCACATGTGATGACGCAATGAAGAAGTTTTATTGCATATGAGACATGACATGGAGTCATGTGACCAAGGTGGTGAAGATCAAGATGAGGCTTGGCTTGATGGACCGGTTGCAAGTGTGAAGGGCAAGTCGAGGCAGTGAAGTGATGGACCACGTGGCGGTGAAGCTTGGGCAAGACTTGGCGCCGACGGACCGACGCAACAATGAAGAGAAAGTGTGGTCAAGATCGATGGACCAAGAGGGTCATGTGATGATATGAAATGGATCGTATCACCCTTGATCGTGTTGGTGCATGTGTTGCATCGACACTTAGAGATGGAGCGGAATGGAAATACGCAAGGCAAAGGTATGACCTATAGGGCATTTCATTTCGCCGGTCACGAGTAGCTTAGAGAAGTTTATGACCGGGTTTACGATAGATGGTCGTACTATCAAAAGGGGCAAACTTGTTTGCATATCGGTCATCTAGTGCCACTTGTGCGATCTAACTTTGCGATGTGTTAGGATCGAGTGGCGTGGTAAGAGCTAACTTGTCCTTTGAAATGATTGTGAAAATGCTAACACACTTGCACATGGTGATGTACACGTGGTGGTGTTGGCACATTTGCAAAGGCGGTGGCGGTTTGCGTGGGGTTGAGTTGGGTTTGGGTACCGCTTTCGGAAAATGTGATGCATATTTTCTATTGCGCCGGATGCAAATCGTTGGAGAAACCTTGCTTACCCTCGTGCTCAAGTTGGTATACTTGTTGGGTAGCAAGGTGGAGAAGATGGCGGCGTCGCGGTGACGAAGTGGAGCTTCGAACATGGCGCCGGACGTTGGAGCAGCGTCAGGTAGTTGTGCGCCGGACGCGGGCTCGAGGAGTCCCGCATCCGCAGCGTGGAAGGGCGGCGACCTGGCGGGCCGGCAACGCCGCCGACGCCGGGCGTGCTGCCCGGGGCGCGGCGCCGAATATAGTCCGTAGAGCATGTCGAAGCGGGCGCCGTGCGACGCCAAGGCCGACGCTGGCACGCCGTCACGCCGGGCGCGCTGCTCGGGCGCCGCTAGCAACGGCTAGTTCCCCGCCACGCTTGAACGGCACTGGGCGCGTCCCGACGGTGGCGATCGGGCGCCATTCGGGCGCTTTGCTTTTTTTTGTTGTGCAAGGTAACGACTCTATTTTGGCTTGGGGCTATAAATAGAAGTGGTGGTCGGCCTTGGCAGGTGCTGAGCACACTTGGGACTTGGTGGCTTGTGTTGTGATGCTAGAGAGCCCTCCCACACACTTTATGATTGATAGTGTTCATCCAAATTAAAGTGAGGAGTGATTCTAGTGCATTCGCGTTGAGAGATCGTGATTCGCGGGCACTAGGTGATCATGTTGCAAGCCGGTGTGCTTGTTTCTCTTGGAGGTTTCCACCTTCTAGACGGCTTGGTGGCAAGAGACTTCGTTGAAGCACGCAAGAAAGCTTGTGCGTTGTCTCGAAGGAGGATTTGTGAGAGGTCCGTGCTTGCCTCGCGCGGGGATCGCGAAGAGCAACACTACTAGAGCGTGTCATTGAGCTATCACACTTGGGTGTGGTTCTTGCGGTGCCCTCTAAGGGATTGGCTTGAGGATTCTCATCTTGGGAGTGAT
>JADLZK010003181.1:0-76210 GCA_015847255.1 Hyparrhenia diplandra | reverse complement strand
TGTTGTCATGACACTACCTAGAGCATCTTCTCATTTGGATTGCTATAAACTTGAAGCTCTTCATTGCATTTTCATGCATTTCATAGCTTGATTAGTGCATTTGCCAACAAGGGGGAGAAAGATACAAAGACGGATCGCATTTTTCCGGGGGGAGTAGCACTTTGAGCTAGATGTGTTGAGCCTTTTGCCTCTGTCTTGAGGGTCTAGCTGTTTGTGTGTGAAAGTAATTGGTTTGGAGCTATGCTAGTGGTGTTGAGCCTGTTCTACCTCTTCTTGAGGACTAGTTTGTTTGTTTAGCTTGGTTGTGTCGAGCCTTTTGCCCATGTCTTTAGGAACCAAGTTTTTTTTACTCCATGTTTGCTATCCAGTGATTTTGTCTTAGCTTTTGTTCACCCGGATGTGCTATCTTCTACCTTCTTACGTCTTTGTGTTGAATGTTGACAATGCACTCATCAAGGGGGGAGATTGCGAACACATGGTTGATTTAGGTCACATGTGTTTAGTTTTGTGATTGAGTGATTGTCAACAGTCAACATTTTACTTCTATTTTCATTTATTCTTTATGCTTCGGCTATGTTCACCGGCACACGTGGAGTGTGTCGAAGACGTATCTCTTGGTTCGTGTTGTACGGGTGTGGAGCTCGGAGATGGTAGCCGACGGCGAGGTGAAGGGGCCAAGGAGGGGCGTCTTTGGGCCGACGGGACCGTGGAGGTGAAGGACGGACGTGAGGCTTGGACCGAGGGACCGGATCGCCGGTGGCTAGCCATGGTGGCCGACATCCGGGACATCGACGAATGCAAGAGGACGGGCGGGACCGTGTCGATCGGGTCAAGACGGCGAGCGTGCAGGCAGGGGAGCTCGGATGACTTGGCGACTTCGGGCGGTCAAGACGGCGATGACACGTGTCGATGAGGTTTGGTGGTTTGTCCTCAAAACCATCGGCGCAGGTTTCGTGGTTTGGGCCTCAAAACCACGGGTGCGGGTTTGGTGGTTTGGGCCTCAAAACCATCGGCGGGTTTACGGGTTTGGGCCTCAAAACCCGGCGGCGCTCCCGGTAGACGGAAGGACGGCACGTGACGGCATCCGGAAGATTGCGCGGAGCAAGGCTACAGATGAGGAGGCGCGGTGGCCGTCGGATCGACAAATTATCCAGAGTCGACCAAAATAGCCCTAGGGTTAGAAGATCGACTCATGTATCTTAGGGGTAGTTTAGGAAGAGGGAATATTGGACTATTTAGTGGAGGCTTACCCCTCCATCCCCTCTTGCCTCTCTTATTTTCGTTTTTATTTTTTCCCATTTTTAGGGTTCTTGTTTAGAGGTCCAAGAACAAAAAATTTGTGTGGATTTGCTGTGATTTTTGTTCGTAGGAAGAGTGGCCCTAAGTCCACTCATGCCCTCTGGGCTTTTGATTTTGGAGCTGTGTTTCTCGTTCTCAGCGGACTGCACTTGTTCTTATTTTCGTTCATGCCTACGATCTACTTTTCCCGGAGTTTGAGTTCTTCTCGGGTCATGATCTTTTGGGATCTTGTTCGTAGCTAGTTCAATTTCACCTGTGCAAAATCTCAGATCGAGCTGTTTTGATTTGGTCCATTTTTCATTGGATTTTTTGGAGCGGGCGCTTCTCTGTTCGTGCTTGAGTTCGTTGGCTTTCCTTCTTCTTGCGCCGGAAAGGCCAAGGGCGTCGAGAGCCCAGCACCAATAGGTGCTTGCCCGCCGCCCAGAACCCGGTGAAATCATAGTGATTTGGTCGTTCCCTTGGGTCGATTTTGCATCTGTCGTCGCTGCTTTCTCTCTTGGCCGTGTTCTGTTCAAACAGCAGGGAGCAGCTCCTCTGCTAGTTTCTTGCTTGGTGTTTCGTGCTCGAGAACACTTGCCGCTGTAGCACGCCAGTCTTGCTGCAGGTCGCACTTGCTTTTGAGCTAAATTTTCTTTGGTCAAGTTTGCCTCTTACTTGTTCATGCATGCGTGATTTTTGTTTGGCTAAAATGATTAGCTTTCCCTGCTTTGTGATTTGCCGAGAGTAGCACACATCAGGTTCTTGTTTGATTTTGGTTGTCTCAGTTAGCGCACGTGGAATCCCTGCCTGACCCTGTCTTTGATTTGCTCGGCAATCAGGTAAGAAGGTAAGCAGGCAGCTAGCTGCCATTTTCATTTGCTTAGCAGCAGCTTGCAGCTAGACAGTTCATACTCTACATCTTTCTCGAAGATGCACAGCAGGTCACAACTTCGATGACGGCAAGGTAAAAAGCAAGTCAGGTTGCTTCATTCTCTAGTATCTAAATTGGTATTTTCAGCATTAGATTTCGAGCAGCAGTAGCATGTCCTCGATGCTTGAGCTTTGATTGGATTTATTTAGCTTGGAGTGCTCTCAGCTTGGAAGCTGCCGGTTCCTGGTTGTTGCTTGTTTCTGTTTGGTGCACTTGAGTGCGGTGCTAAGCTACAAGAGAAATTTTGCTGAACAACTTCAGCTAGCAGGTGCTTTGGTTTTGGACGTGTTGCTGTTTTCAGCATTAGAAGCAAGCAGCTTTTCAAGTTTCAGTTTGGCTCAAGTCTCCGTCTTGATCTTTTGTTCGTCCGTTCGAGCTCCGATTCGATCTCTGTTTCTTTCGTTGGACTCGTTGTGCCTAACTCTTCACGCTTGATATCCTGCTACCAGTTAGTACGTGTATCACTCGTTTCTTTGTGAGTTCGCTTTTTTGAGGTTGGGGGTTGAGCCGATGACCCAAAATTGAAAAGGAATTTCGAGGCTCCCATTCACCCCCTCCTCCTCGCCGCTTGGTCCTTCGCTTATATATGTACTATTTCTACGGTCAGAAGCACCTGTCTTACCGGTTGTGTTTTTTGCCCTCCAGATGCAGCCCCATCCCAGTGACTGGCAATTTAGGGACAATCACCATTTTTTTTTTTTTGAGAATTATTTAGGGACAATCACCTGCATTTGTTTTGTCAACGATCATGTCATTTCTGAAACAAACGAGTGGTACTAGCATTGGGTACAGAGATTCTTCCTCACTTGGGCTGACATAGAGCTTAGAACTCAACGGGCTGAAATGAAGCGCCGGGCTGGAGACCTGCCGGTTGGAGCATGGGCCGAGAGGCAGCGCGCCGAACACCGGCGCCCACATCTATCTACTACAAATTCCAAGGATTTATATATTGATTTTGTCAGAAAAAGGATTTATATATTGATAAATAAATATTAACCTTTCAATTGGTGTCTTGCTTAACATATACTGTCGAGGCAGTGCTGTGGTGGTTGTATAGGTTGGACGATCCTGTGCCTTTCTACATGTAGTTAAGCTAGTGTGCTTGTGTTGCATGTCCGGGTTGTGAATCTATCATTGTAGTATTCTGCTGTGGTTTTTCCTCTCTACTCAATTTGTTTGCCTTTGGTGGTTGGGCTGGACTTGGTTCTTGGGACACCTTTTGTGCTATTCCTGTCTGTTCAACGCCGAGCTGATTCAGGACGGAGTTGTTTCTCATTTGACCCGACCATACGTTACGTACATATCACCGCATGCCGTGGATGAATTGTTACTGCAAATGTAACTTATATGCTTCAGTTCATGTTTCGGAGGTGGCAGGTTTTGGATGAAATGATTGAATTTCTTTGAGGTGCTGGCCAGTTTACTGTTGCGCTGCTGTTTGGTCACGTCCCAATGCATAATACTCCGTAGTACTCTATTTGGTTAGATCACATGCCTTGCAAAAGCCCAAACTGCAAACGAGATGTGCATTACTCCCTCCGTCCCAAAAAGATGTCATTGTCGTTTCCCAAAAGTCAACTTCTTTCAACTTTAACTAATTATATATAAATAAATATTAATATTTACAATACATAATTAGTATCATTAGATTGATGGTTGAATGTACTTTCATAATAAATTTATTTAAAGATAAAAACATTGCACGTTTTTTTATAAATCTAGTCAAAATTAATAAAGTTTAAACTGGTAAGCATCCTATAACGTCGTTCTTTTTAGACGGAGGGAGTATGTTTTCCCCGTTGACCGCCGAGTCTCCGTTGCCTTTGAGTGGGCGAGGTCTCCATCAAAACCACTCGATTGCACCGTGGCCTGCAAGCTTCCTCAAAATATGTCATCCCAAACGTTGTGTTCCTCGGCGACAAATCCTTGATCTCATCACTTGCTACAGCATATGTGTGTATCATACTCCACTAGTGTAGTGTAGGGGATGGGTGGGGAGCAGGAGGCATCTTCGTCCGTCGCTTTTCTTTGTCCAGCTCTCTTTGCGACCATTTTCTCCTCTTTCCCTGGCTTTCCACGGTGGCTTCGTGTCCTTTTCTGTTTTGTTTCCATTATTACACAGCGCACGGAGCGAATCGGCAGCGGTTGCTTCGCATGGAAACCCCCTCTGTACGCGGTGCAAAACTGCAGGTCAAGTCAATGCTCCCCATCCAGTGAGTGAAGCAGGAATCTGGGGCCACGACGGGATGCTTCGTCACGAGCCTTTTGGCCAGCTACTCGTGCAGTCGCAGTATTCCCTCCATCTAGCAAAAAAAAAAAAAATACTAATATTTTTTATATAAAATAAGTATCATTAGATCAGTTATAGAATATATTTTTATCATAAATTTATTTAAAGACATAAATGGTAATACTATTTAGAGGTAAATGCACCCTAGGCCTCGAACTTTGCATTTTACGTGTCGAATAGGTTCCACGAACTTGAAAACCGGTCATCCAAATTTTCGAACTTGCAAAAACCCGTTCACCCCAGGCCCAGCCGGTTTTACATGGCTGCATGGTACTGTTGTGGACGTGATTTGCTTCTGATAACCTCGGATTTACTACAGTAACCACGGTTTTGTTTTTTTCCTTTTCTAATTTATTTCGGGCCGAATCTTGAAAAATCATAACTCTTCGATACGACATCGGATGAAGATGATTTTTATATAAAAATTATAGCCCTCGACGAGATCTATAACTTTTAGTTTTGAATTTTTAATTTTATGACGTTAAGGTGCTCAAAAAATTATATAAAATTACAGCACCATAATAATCGCGTAATTACGCTTGTCGCACTATAAAATTACGACACCATAATAATGCGACAAGCGAAGTGCGTGATTATTATGGTGCTGTAATTTTATATAATTTTTTTGAGCACCTTAACGTCATCAAATGAAAAAATTCACGAGGATATGCTACACGTTATATTACGGTACGGTTTCCAAATTGACACTTCGCCTGTGCACCAACACCAACGTGACACGCAACCACACAAAAAAAAAACACTTAACGTGATGTATTTTCTATTTTATTATGGCTGTCAACATCAGACCACGAAACTAGACCCATCAAATGAAAAAATTCAAATGATAATTTTTTTGAGCACCTTAACGTCATCAAATGAAAAAATTCAAAACTAAAAAGTTATAGATCTCGTCGAGGGCTATAATTTTTATATAAAAATCATCTTCATCCGATGTCGTATCGAAGAGTTATGATTTTTCGAAGATTCGACGAAAATAAATTAGAAAAGGAAAAAAAAAAAAACCGCGGTTACTGTAGTAAATCCGGGGTTACTGTAGCAAATCGCGTCTCGCAACAAGAAATGCAGCCATGCAAAACCGGACGACGGGCCGGAGTGAACGGGTTTTGCAAGTTCGGGGGGATGACCGGTTTTCAAGTTCGTGGGCCTATTCGACACAAACCGCCAAGCGCAAGTTTAGGGGCACGGGGTGCATTTACCTCTACTATTTACTCTAGATTTGGTCAAAACTAAAGCAAGTTGACCGGCACAGATCTTATAATTACATTTCTTTTGTTTTTTGACAGAGGGAGGACTAGCATGTCATTTCATTTCACTGACGTGAGGCTTCTTTGGCCCCTCGTCCTTGTTCTATGTACACCGTACGTAAGAGAGAGGTTTTGAATTGGGGGCTGCTGGCCGTTGCCTTTTCGTTGTCGATCTTGGATTGGTGGAAACGCGCTAAATAACATGGCTATCAACTCATTGTTCGTCTCGGTTGCAGATGGCGATAAAAGCGTTCGGGTCGCATTCTCCTTGTTTTTCTTTTGGAATAAGATGCGACTACTTGCCAAGAATTTATGTTAGGCTTGTTATTACTAAGAATATCTTCCAATAGAGAATTTCCGAGTCTTTCCTCTTGCTACAGTAGCCACAGGGTGATTTCGAGGGCGAACTCCATTTCCTTCGTCTATCCGCCGGCCCCCTCTCTTCTCCGGCGGCCCTCGGGCGCGAGGGTTGAGAGGGGAGCCCGGCCCCGGCGGGAGGTCCTTGTATGGCGGTAGGCTTAGGTCTTGGGCGTCGTTGTCCCGGCGATGGCCCCGTGGCCGCCGCCTAGGGTTTGGTTTCTTGCACTTCTTCGGCGACGGCGGCATGGTCGGCGCTTCCTCCGGCGTGGTGGAGCTAGAGTTCGGGTGGTGGTGACTGCGAAGCCAGCTGCGCCCGGGCGAAATAAGTTCCTCTCCGGCGACGACGGCGTCTTCTCCGGTGAGGCTTTTGCTCGTCCTGGGTTCTTTGGTGCTCCGGCAATTGCGGGATCCTTTTCCGACCCGGCGGCGCCTTGGTCGTCGGGTTGGACCTTTTCCGTTCTTTGTCCGTCGTGCTAGCGGTGCCAAACTTGCCGCTTTCGTCGGAGGGGTGTGGGGGGGGATAGTGTTCGTTCATCGAATCGGATGCGGCTTTGGCGGATCCGAGTCGTTGGTTGTTGATCGTCTTCCATGCGTTGGGTTCCCTCATGAACTCCGGCGAGCGGGATCGACGGTCGGCGTCTCGGCTAAAGATGGCAGCGGACCGGGTTCGGGGCGGCTATCCGCGGGTTTCGGTTTTTCGGGTTTTGGGTTTGGTACTGGTTTTTCGCCCACGGTTTTCGGTTTTGGGTTCGGGTTTGGTTTTAGTTTTTCATCCGTGGATATCCAATGGATATCCGAAATAAATCATTTGGAATTAAAACTCATGTTTTGTAATATGTTAATAATAACTTGTGTACTTAGATTATTAAATTTATTCAAATTTGACTCATGAAAATATTTATTATTTGTTGCCTCTTGTTTATACATGTGAATATGTGCATATATATCCGCGGGTTTCGGGTATCCATTCGGGTTTCGGGTATCCGCTCGGGTTTCGGGTATCCGCGGGTTTTGGTTTTGGTGATGGATTTCCACCCGAATCGGTTTCGGGTTTTGGTTTTGGGTGCACGGAGACTCCACCCGATCCGAACCCGACCCGTTGCCATCCTTAGTCTTCGTTGCGGCGGCGTGAAGACCGACATTTTCTCTGGAAGCCATTGGATTTTGCATATGGGTCCTTAGTGTCCTTGTTTGTAATTTCCTTTTGTTTTCGGGGTTTATCTGTAAAAGGGGATGTACACTTTTTCTATATTTAATGAACCCCCTCCCTTTTCGAAAAAAAATACTAGTACAATCTTAGGCTATGTTTGTTACAGAGATTAGGATGATCAAACATACTCTATGCTTCCAGTCTCACGATGTGTATTACTCGTTGTGTGATGCATCCTATATCCAAAGGCTTTTCTTTTTTTTTCCTTTCAAAAAAGGCTTCTCTTTTTTAAGCATATTACATGAGATTGTACATCATTTTTTCCAACACCGTTTTATGATCTTTTTCCAAAATACTCAGCACTCGCAAGCATTATATAGTAGCTATGAACGCGAGACAAATTGAATTATACACAACTTTTTGCAATAAAATTTTATGGCCTATTAAGGCCCTTTTGGCACGACTCCAGTTTCACCATCTTGCTTTAGAGATTTGTTCAACGACCATCTAAGAAACGGCTCTTTGCAAGAAGCTTAAATGAGCCGAAGCCATTTTTGTATTGAGGAGTTGGAGCCACGAAAACATAGCTTCTCCCGATTTCTTCTCACAAACTTGACATAAATTATTAGTAATATGCCATTGCAGTCATTTTGCCAAACATTTTCTAAAACGGTTTCATCTCCACCAGATAAGCCACTCCATATGCGGAGCCAAAGCGCATCCTAAGAGGCCTACCAAACGGCTCTATGGGCACTCTCAACTCGAAAACTAGATGATTTCTATGTTCATTAATTGGGTGCCAACTAAGTAAAAAAACGATGATGTGATATTGGAATTAAAGAAGAGAAAAATGAAATTGTTTCTTAAATAAGAAATTATGACGATACGAGAACCAAGATATACAGAGATTTGATAAGAAGACGACGAAGATAGAAAACATAATTTTTAGATTTATCAAGTTTTTTTTTATCTCATCTTCTGCATTGCCCCGGAGATTGTTGCTATATATACTCCTCCTGTATATGACCATTGACCATTGAGCTCTTCCAATTTCCAAACTTTTATCTTCCGTGGCAAGGGGGCAAGGGCCCACCACAACGATCACGATCGCACGCAACCCATCGGGATCCTCCCAGCACGACTCTCAGAACAAAATCGACGGCGCTGCATCTCTCTTCAACTCCATAGGAACCTCTGGACCCACCATCCCGTCACCGTTTAAATGTTACGTGCACATTGACCGACTCCCCACGAGTCTCCTCCTCCGCACTCGCCATCTCCGTCAGAAACCATCGCACTCTCGTCGGCGAGCCGCGAGCGGCGCAACAGAAGGTGCGATCTCTTGCTCCAGCTCCCCACTTCTCGTCTCCGCTCCTCGCCGGCTCTCCGTCGAGCGCACGCGGTAGAGCAGTCTTGTCTCCTTCTCTTCGTGGGGCGTGCGATCGTTGCCTTCGTGCGCTGCTGCAGATTGTTAGGTTGCCCCTTTTTGTGTCTGTGGTTTTGTTGCGGAGTTCCGGGCCTCTTCCGTCCTTCCGGCTGCGTGAGGAGGGTTTGTTTATTGGTAATGCTTCGTTGTTTTGTGGAGGTTTACTGGGCTGATGGAAGGGTTTTGGGGAGGTTTGAGTGGGTGTCAGTTGGAGAGTTGCTAATAATAGATGCGTTGACGTGTTTCATTATTTTTGTAGTTTTGTTTATTTCTGAGTTGAAATTAAAGCGATGTGAAGTTGGGGGTATTGCGCGTGTCCTATGATGATTGATGATCGTTTTGCCTGGTGAAAGTTTTCTGGCTGTGAACGAAATTTGTTTTCCTGCTCTGTTCATGCTTTACCTGACTGGCTTCTGTTTGTTAATGCTTGCTAAGAGGGATGTTTCATGTTTCATTTCTAGTCATGTTTGTGCTACTGCATTGCCGTGATTAGGCTCATCGAGGGCGAAATGAGATGCTTTTATTTTTTACATTATAATTGTGTATGAATCAAGGTATCAAATCAGATACTTCATTATTAAAAAAAAAGATCGATTCCCAGCATAAACAATTCCGGTGAACTATTGAGGGTCGAGCCTTGAGTATTTAGCACCGCTTATCTTTCTCCTCTTTCATATGCTCTTCTTTTTGTTTAAAATGTAACAGTAATAAGAGAGGATAAAATGCGCGTGTCTGAAGACTGAACCTGCCTTTATATCTCGAGCTTTGTATCCTTCCTTCCTAATGACTAATCGACTTTGTCACGATATTGTTGTAGTTGTGATATGCACAATGGTTGGCAGAACTATTCAAGTCCAAGGATTTGCTCTAACTGACAGTGCCGAGACTGTCAAAGATTTTTGGAAAGAATTGCTGGCACTGGAACCATCTGTGCTGTCAAGCTCAGGCCTCCAAGGAACATCTCTGCCAACTCAAGGGCGTTTGCTATAGTTCAGTTCCAGACACAGGAAAGTGCTTCATTGGTAGAAGATGCGGCTCGAAGAAATGCTCTCCGTATTGGACGATTTTATCTGAAAGCCAGACCTGCAGAGCGGGACATTGTTCCAAGACCAAGAATTCCAATGTTTTCTCTGGAGGACACTGTGCTGCATTTGGGATGTTTGGTTAAGGAAAATATTCTATCTGCTTTTTTTAGAGCAAGTAATGTTGCTGTTCAATTTGGATTTGATATGAAAAAGATTTACTTCTACCTCTCCTACAACCTTACTAAATATAAACTTGAACTTTCTTACGAAAGTATATGGGAGATGCAGCTTCGCCGTCCACCTGCTTATAGGTCACGGACAAAGTTCCTTTTGATTCAGGTTGGTTTCTCATACAATTTACTCTCCTTGGGCATTTTAGCAGATTTTTTCGATTCTACCTTTTAATCCTCTTGTCGGTGTTTTGAACTAACACCAACTAGTAATCTAATGCTTGCGCGTCAGGGCTCGAATGGTGTGCAAAGATGACACGATGATGTATACTGGTTCGGGCGGAGTGTCCCTACGTCCAGTCGGTGCTGCTGACCGTGTTACTTGCACAAGTTTGTAGTAGGGGGTGTACAAATGGGCGAGAGAGGGAGAGCTCCCAAGTCTCTGAATGCGAGTGAGTGAGTGTGTGTGAAAGTGATGGTCTGTGTTCAGGTCTCCCATTCCTTGCCCTGCATGGGGCGCGCTGGCTCCCCTTTTATAGTCGAAGGGGAGGGCAGGTTACAGATGGAAGGAAGGAAAAGGAGGACAAAGAAGAAAGAGAAAAACAAAGGAAGGGGTCTTGTACAACGTCGCCTTCTCCTCGTCGTGCGGGTCCCATAGGAGTCATGGGACAGGGACGTGCGCCATGCCCTGGTCTTGTTCACTACTAGAGCAATGTGCTCCCCCGGTCAACCCGGGTGAGGCGCCCCATCCCGTTATAGTGAATGGGGTGGACAAAAGGGTTGACAGGGATGTGAGCCGTACGAGGATTAGGCAGCATAGTTCCGTCCTATTCCACGCCACGGGCCGTCGTAGGCCTTTGGGTATGGCTCGTCACTGTTCCCTGTCCTGTCAGGGTATGCGCGTTGCATCGGAGCGGTTGATGCGGGTCCCTTGCGGCGTGTCCGCCTCGTCCGAGGGTTTATTTGCATAATACCGTCGGGCGAGGCGGAAGTCTCCTTCGCGGGGTCGGATGAAGCAAGGCCCGCACCTCTGGGTCGGGCAAGGCGGAAGTCCCCTACGCGGGGTCGGACGGTGCGGGGCCTACTCCCTAGGGGTCGGACGAGACGGAAATCTCACCCTGGGGTCGGGCGAGACGGAGTGGCCACTCGAAGGGTCGGATGGCTCTATTTCGCTGTCCTTAACCGTCGGCTGGGTTAATATTTACACTTATTAACCCTTTGCCCTTAGGTACCGTGGTATTTATACCCGACACCTCTGAAAGATTCAGAAGTAGATGATTTAAGCATTACTGACTACAAGAATGAGCTATTTCTTATCTTATTAGTCTTGTCTTCACATCTTTCTATTTTCTTTGTATAAGTCTATGAATTGTATGCCTTTTCATTCCGGCTACGTTTTCCTTTTCATGGCTATATCCTTTCAAGTATACAGTATAATGTCAATCCAGTCACATAAGATTTCTTAATCATCTTAAAGATAAATTTATTGATTTAAACATTATTGACTACAAGAACAAGTTCTTTCTTATGTTTTTCTTGTCTTCGCATGTTCCTATTTTCTTTGTACTATTGACTCCTTGCTATGAATTGTATGCCTTTTCATTTAGGCAACCTTTTTATATCCTTTCTAGCGAGGAAGGTTGAATCAGACGATTCTGTTAAATGAATTTTAGCATATTTTTTGAGTTTTGGTGGAATGGAAATGACATGTGTTGGGTATACATAATTTCTTATATTTCCTGAAAATTCAGTATACCTATTCAAGATCCACCAATAGCCAGTTACTGTTTTTCAATTACTTAGAAATGTTGCTATTTGCTGAGAATTTTTGAGCTTTGGAATTCATATAGACTAAAAAACATGTCATGTTTCAGGTTCAGGCAGCTCCTAAAATTTATGAACCGCTCCCATGCCGCCCAGGTGTTTGAGGATCCTTTCTTCAACTGGTTGAGGGATGACGTAGATGAAAAATGGACCAGGACAATTGACTTTACTCCATCAGCTAGCATCGGGCAATCATCTATTTTCTGTCTGGAGGTGCCACAACAGTGTGAGCTCCCAAGAATTGGCGACTATTTTTTTACTATAAAGAGAAAAATCTTGACTTTGAATGTCGGAATGGGTATTCATATTCCTGTGGTAACTGCCTTGTTCCAATTGTGAAATCTCCTGATTACATAGAGGTCCCTTATGAGATACTCTTCAAAATCAACCATTTGGTTCAGAATGGGACACTCAGTGGGCCAACAGTTGATCACAGTTTCTTCTGTCATGTTAGCCCAAAATTTGAACCTATTGATCATATAAAGCGGGCACTTTTAAAGATGTCATATTTGAAAAACACCTGCTTGAATCCAACAAATTGGTTATCTGTACAATATTCAAGAATAAGGAAATCACGCCATGCATCCCAAAGATCATCTAATATATCTCTGGATGATGGCTTGGTCTATGCCCACAGGGTGCAAGTTACCCCTGCTAAAGTGTATTTTTATGGACCTGAGATAAATGTCTCCAATCGCGTCGTGCGGCGTTTCTCTACTGACATAGATAACTTCCTTCGGATTTCATTTGTTGATGAGGACTGCGAAAGCTACGTTCACTTGATTTGTCACCTCGTTCTACTTCTGGAAATGATGCAAGGAGAACTGCTCTGTATAATAGAGTTTTGTCAGTCCTTTCAAATGGCATCAATATTGGTGACAAGCACTTTGAGTTTCTTGCCTTTTCTTCAAGCCAGCTTCGAGATAACTCTGCATGGATGTTTGCTTCTCGGCGGGGATTGACTGCAAGTGACATAAGGAAGTGGATGGGGGACTTTCGAAATATCAGAAATGTGGCAAAGTATGCTGCAAGACTTGGGCAATCTTTTAGTTCCTCAATAGAAACTTTAAAAGTACACAAGCATGAGGTGGAACAAATTCCTGATATTACAAATGGCACAGAATACATATTCTCTGATGGAGTTGGAAAGATCTCAGCTAATTTTGCAATGGAGGTGGCTATGAAGTGCAAATTGAAACGCTTTGCTCCTTCTGTTTTCCAGATAAGGTATGGTGGTTACAAAGGTGTCGTAGCTGTAGATCCAAGATCAAACCGTAAGCTTTCTTTGAGAAAAAGCATGTCAAAGTTCCAGTCAGAAAATATCACTCTTGATGTCCTTGCATACAGCAAGTACCAACCGTGCTTCCTGAATCGGCAGTTGATTACTCTTCTCTCAACACTTGGGATTGGCGATAATGTCTTTGAACTAAAGCAGAAGGAAGTCGTAAGGCAGTTGAACAGAATGGTAACCGAACCACAGGCTGCTCGTGAAGCGGTTGAACTTATGCCCATGGGAGAAGTAACCAATGTAGTTAAAAAATTGTTGTTATGTGGCTACCAGCCTGATCATGAGCCGTATCTTTCTATGCTGCTACAAACTTTTAGAGCATCCAAGCTTCTAGAATTGAAAACAAAGTCAAGGATATTCATCCCACAAGGGCGAGCAATGATGGGTTGCTTGGATGAAACCCGCACACTAAAGTATGGCCAGGTATTCATCCAAGCTTCTTACCGTGCAGATGACCATCACAAGTTCGTTGTAACTGGAAAAATAGTTGTTGCCAAAAATCCTTGTCTCCACCCTGGTGACATACGGGTTCTCCAGGCTGTTGATATTCCTGCTCTGCACCACTTGTTTGACTGTGTTGTCTTTCCACAGCAGGGACCAAGGCAAGTATTTAACAATATATTGTCATATGTTTTCTAGTAAATTTCAACAAGCTCTTTCCTTGGAACATGTAATTTCTTGGTTTGATATGTTTGTACCAATGGAAATTCGTTGTCCATTTTGCCTTATGTGGATGCTAATCCTTTTATTGTGACCTTTCATCTCTAAACCAGTTTCAAATTCTGGTATGCATGAATGCAGGCCACATCCTAATGAGTGTTCAGGGAGTGATCTTGATGGGGACATATATTTTGTTTCTTGGGATCCACATCTTATTCCAAGTCGTTTGGTGGATCCTATGGACTACACTCCAGCTCCAGCAGAAACATTAGATCATGATGTTACTATTGAGGTATTTTCTAATTGAAACAGTTCATCTTCCATGCCATTGAATGCTGTTGTTAAGTTGTGTTGGTCTATGCGTTGTTTTCTCATTGGCCTGATTCTCGTTTTTCTGAACAACAAAGTATAAAGTAGTATTTCTCATAGTTTAGTTAGTGATATGCGAATTAAACAGATGGAATCAACTTCAACTTATGAACAAATCTCGTAACATGCTTTGAAATGATCAATCTTGTTATTTTGTGCAGGAAATAGAGGAGTACTTCACAAACTACATAGTTAATGAGAGTCTTGGGATTATCGCCAATGCACATGTGGTCTTCGCAGATAAGGAATATCTGAAGGCTGAAAGTCTGACGTGCATTCAACTGGCCAAGCTCTTCTCTATAGCTGTTGATTTCCCAAAGACTGGAGTGCCGGCTCTGATTCCACCTGAGCTACATGTCAAGGAGTATCCTGATTTTATGGAGAAGCTTGACAAGGTCACCTATGAATCAGAGGGTGTGATCGGGAAGCTCTACAGGGAAATAAAGAAGCACACACCTCGCATAAAGCACTTCACGAGGGGAGTGGCAAGGCGTTCTTATGACACTGATTTGATCGTTGATGGCTATGAAGATTACATTAGTGAGGCTACAGAGTTCAAGGAAGAGTACGATTTCAGGTTGGGTAATCTTATGGACCACTATGGCATAAAAAGTGAAGCTGAGATAATTAGTGGATGTATTCTAAAGATGGCAAAGAATTTCACCAAGAGTAGTGATGCTGAAGCAATTAGAAAGGCGGTGATATCTTTGAGGAAAGAAGCTAGGTCATGGTTCAATGAGATGAGCACAGGCGAGGATGGCCAAGATGCCATAGAGGCCAAGGCCTCTGCTTGGTACCATGTTACTTATCATCCACAGTACTGGGGCAGGTACAATGAAGGATATAATCGACCACATCTTATTAGCTTCCCATGGTGCGTATATGACAAGCTTTTGACCATCAAGCAGAGGAGGAATTTTTCAAGCAGATGGATCCTAATCTGACATGAATCAAAACTTGAGATTGCATTGAGCATTGCCAGCATGGTTTGCTCTTGTACATATCCTTGATCGTTTGCAATCAGCACTGCCAGCAAGTGTGCATGAATGATCTGATGAATTAAGACAGGCAAACTGCCAGAAGCTGACGTCTGGCGTATGTGCGTCTTAAAACTTTCTGATGCTGCTGTTTAACGAAATGGATGTACCTTGATTTCCACTGGAACCTTGGGTTATTGAAGTGTGTAAATTTTATGTCTTTTGCCTAGTACGAGTACCAAGAAATACGCTGTTTATGATGTTTTTAGTATTGGATAACAGGTGTATCTGTGCTCTCTATCATGGGGTCGACCGGTGTATATGTGCCTTTTGGTTTGTGCAACATTGTTTGGTTACCCTTTAACAGTTCTTGGGAGCTCTTGCCGCTTTTCTAAAAAAAAGAATTGCTCTTTGTTAGATGGGCTACATTTTGGATTCAACCAAATGAGTCCCAAAATTTATTGGCTTGCCCACGTTTTGGCTTGCTCATATTTTGGCACTCAACTAATCAGGCCCTTTTAAACACAGAAAGTTCGATAATATTATTGCAGCTGAAGGCTCCGATGTAAACGCTTCGTTATTCTCTCTCTTGAAGCATGAGTCCGTGTCGAATTCGTGCAGCGTCGGACTCGAGCTCGTCCCGCGTGTCAACGATTAGGGGCTATCTCCAACACCTCCGTCGTCTCCATCACGGCTTGTTTAATTCATCTCCTCGGTCTTGCATGATGGCGGCCAGGGCCAGACAATCCACGCCATGGTCTGACCTCCAGCCGGAACTTCTGGGCCTAGTCCTCAGCCGGCTGCCCTCCCTAGCCGATCGTGTCCGGCTTCAAGCGGTCTGCCACTAGTGGCGTCGCGCAGCTCGGCTGGCGGAGCCCCTGCCCCCTCCGCTCCCGTGGGTGACCCTCCACGACGCGACCTTTGTTAGCTTTCCGGCCGGTGAAACTCACCGCGTGCCTATACCGGACGATGATGCTTGCCACTGCCATGGCTCCGTGGGCAAATGGCTCTTCTTCCAGGACAAGATTGACGGCATGTGCTCGCTCATGGACCCTTTCTCCAGGGACGTTGTGCAGCTTCCTCGGCTGGACTCATTTGCAGCCCTGAGAGCACAGATTATGAGTTCGTTCTTCAAGCTGGTGCTGCCCTCGTCCAGGCGCGTATCTCCAGATTCCCTTTTCGCTGCGCTGATCACCTGCGGAGGTCAAAGTACAATTTCTGTCGGCTAGGCTTCGACGGCAGCTGCGTCATTCAGAGTGCCTCTTGATGAGACCCTATCTGATGCTGCATTCTTTGACGGAAAGCTGTATGCGATCTCACACAACAACAGACTCTTCGTCCTTGACATTTTTTTTTAGATAAAAGGGTTTCCCCCGCTTTTGTATTACCAAAAGCCAAACAAGCGTTTACAGTACTGGCATAACGGCGCGCCCGCCATACAGAAATGAAACATTCAAAGTCTTAAGACTAGATGTTCACATGACTACGATAACCAGCACTATGCTCAGTCCTGGTCGAAGCCAAATGCTGAACAGCCGATTGAGCCGACCCTGATGATGAGTTTGTCCACCCCGGCGTCCACATGATTTGTGGCAGAAAGCTTGCTCTGACCTCCAGTTGGTGATCGAACTCTTGCAGCTCTTTCTTGTTTTCCTCCTTGAACAATGACTCCCATCTTGTAAGCATTCTTGCAATACGAAGCAGCACACCTTTCATCCCCATCCATACTTTTCCCTGAAAACAGATTTCATTTCTTAGTTTCCATAATGACCATAAAACAGCAGCAACAATTGCATTGTTTACAATATTTCTCTTCTGGGCAACCCAAAGGCGCCCTATTGATTCAAAGTCAGCACCAATATTCAAACCTGTGGTTAGCCACAAAACCCTAAAAGAACAAATGCATTATGGTTTCATTTTCAGAACAAAATAGACATGATGGATCAGCTATTGGCCTCCTTTTAGCAAGGTTATCTCTTGTCAGGAGCCTATTGTTAGCCAGCAGCCAAAGAAAGAATTGTACCCTAGGGGGAATAGTTAGCTTCCAAATAGCACTAACAAACATAGGCACCACACCTCTGTGATTAATCACAGCATACAGTGACTGCACAGAATATCTTCCAGTTGATGAATAGTTCCACATAATGTGATCATCTTCTTCAGTTAGGGAAATAGATTCCATAGTAGCAAAAAGTTCTTCCCAGAGATTCATATCTCTGGTAGAAACCGTCCTTCTAAAGGTTAACATTAAATTTGTGTCATCCCACACCTCAGAGATGGTCTTTCCCTGTTGCTCATTAATCACATAAAGAGGCCAAAAGATGGTAGCTAAACTAATGTTTCCCAACCAAACATCTTCCCAGAACCTTATTTTTTTGCCATTTCCCACAATCCATTTGATCCCCACTAGAGCAGCCTTCATAGCCCAAATAATACCTTTCCAGAAGGGAGAGGCACCAAGGTCCAGAAGGGAGAGGCACCAAGGTCTGAACTTCGTCCTTGACATTGATTCGAGCGACCAAGGTAAGCCCAGAATCCAATCTACGAAATGCGTGGTTGACTCCATCAAAGGTTCGGAGACTAAATTGCGACCCTCTCGTGTGGATTATGACTACACATATCGGTGATATCTTGTTGAATCTGGTGGTAGGTTGTTGCAAATAAGGCGGCTGGTTACGATCCCGTGCTTTCACCGACGTTCTAAGAGAGTGCGACGGTATCTTACTATCTCATTTGTCATCTTTGAAGCAGACTTGACCGATTCACCCGTGGTCAATGGAGACCGGTCGATACTTTGGGAGGGCATGCTCTCTTTGGGTGTGTTTAGAGCACCAATTTTGGTCGGATTTTGACCTGAAAAACACTATTCCAAACTGAAAAAGCATCGTAACACGTTTCGTTTGTTTGTAGTAAATATTATCCTACTATGTCATAACTAGGTTCAAAAGAATCGTCTCGTAATGTACATCTAAACTGTTCAATTAGTTTTTTTTATTTACCTATATTTTATAGTCCGGGCACACGTCTTTTTTGATATACATTTAATGCTTCGATGTGATGGAATTTTAGAAATTTAAGAGAGAAGTTGGTGCTCTAAACACAGTCTTTGTTGGCACATACCTTGAGTCTCTCCCAGCTTCTGAATGCGGAGGATTGTATTTATTTCATTTGCGACTATGGCCGTGGATATTACGATAAAGATCGTCCTTTGTTTTGAAGCAAGCCCCCCCGCCGCCTCGCCCCCAAGGCGTCGTCGCGAGGCGACTCGGGGCGACCACCCCACTCCGCCCACGAAACGCCGCCGGCGGCCATCTCCGGCCGCCGTCGGCGCTCCGGCCAAACCGGCGGCGGTGGCGCCCGCTGCGGGAGCTCATAAAGGCCCTCCCGCCGTACCTCCACCATCCCCCTCGTCTCCCTCCCAAGGCGTGGAATAAAAATGGTGCCATGGGATGGCCGCCGGCGAGCTAGGAAGCCGGATCCGGGCCTCCAATGGCCGAATCTGTGCCCCACCCCGGATCTAGGCCTTGGTGGAGCGAGGGGCGATGTTCCGACCACCTAGGTTTGGAGCGCTCGTCGCCCGGCCGAACGGAGCGGGCGAGGGGGAGGCGGTGCACGTCGTCGCGGTTGCTCGTTCCCGGTCGCGGATGCGGCTTCGGGCGCCACCGCTGAATCTGCGGCCTCCCCTTCTTGTTTTGACCGCGAGCCGCCTCGCTACGACCCGATCTTGATCTGTGGGCGACTGCGCGGCTACTGGTGCCGCACCTCGTCGGCCCGCCTCCACACGTCGTCGATCCGGCCCGCGGCCCGCCCACTCCCGAGGAGTGGTCCCACCCGCGTAGTTAAACTTTAGACCGCGTTCAAAACGGTTAACCGGCCGCGCCCCTGGCCCCCTTTGAAACTCCGGTTCACGGTATGGTACTAAACATCCGGTTGCTCACGGCGTGATGCACAGTGAACGCCCAGCTCCACGCCGTCTCGGTGAACGATAACGTGGTCGCTACGAGTCCGGATGTCACAGCCCTTCTGCTGTCCAGTCCAACTTTGCGTACCTCAGCACCATCGCGAATTGGGCCCACTTTGGCCATTTTGGGATGTTACAACACGGTGCCGCGGCACTCGCCTGCGCCGGCGTGGCGGCGGTGCCCGTGCTTGGTGGTTACTCCAACTGCTGTTGGTGGTCGGCCAGAGCCGGGCGTATTCGCAGCTGGGATCCCCGACGTTCTCGCTTGCGGGTCACCAGCGGACTCGACGCTGGATGCCCCAACGTTCTATCTCGGGGCTCAACGAACGCCGCGGCGTTGCGCCGTCTGCGGTCCCCGAGCGGCTTCGCGTTGGAACCGCGGGTTGGTCCGTCCGATGTGGCTCGGCTCGGAATGCCCCGCAGGGAGAAGGTGCAAGGTGTGCGGTTCGGCCGCGGACAAGCCGGCGGCGGGGCAGCATGCCTGTGTTTCTTCTTCTTGGGCCAACAAATGCCGCAGGCGCATAGTTTGGCCGCGGGCTTGCCGGTGGTGGGGCTGTGTGCCCTCGGGCGCCATCGAGAGCTATTGGAGTCCTGCTCTGCTTCTTTGTGAAGGGATGGCAACCAGGTGGGCACGGGTATCATCCCCTGGATGAAAATCCCCATGAGTACTCTTACAATGACGATGGCATTTTACGGACGTCATTCCCCTTCCTGGCCGTCATTGGAGCGCTCAAAATGCCTTTCCCAATTGCCCGGTTTGCTTCTTCCCCTTCCGAGGCTAGGCTCGCCATCTTGTAGGTCTCGGGGCGAAAGCCATTCCGAGCTTGGTGCTCGGTTGTCGATGGTGGTGTCTCAAGGGCATCACTCCCCTTGTTGAAGGCATCGATACATGCACGCTGCTTCCATCCATGCATGCTCGGCGTGGTCTCCCCTTGTGTTCTCCTCTCTTACTCTCCCCCTCCTTGTTTTGGCTGTCAACCCTCCTACCTATCTGGGCTTTTGCACACATTACTCCCTCGCGAGTGCTCGCCCTCAACGACTTGCTTTGCCGTCTTCCGTTGCCGGGTTGCTTTGCCTCATCATATCTTTGGGTCACGGGGCCTTGATCTCCTTCTCTGGATCCCCTCGTCCTCCTTCTAGTTACCCTCCCCTTTTGGGGCTTCCTTCCCCCAAATGGCATAGGTGGGCGTCGGTTGGAGCCCAGATGCGCTCATAGGCGGTGCTGCTCCGCGGTTGTCGCCGTGGCTCCCGACTCAATGCCTCACGGCTTTTTGCTGTCGTCTGCCGTCGGATCTCACTCAATACCTTACAGACCCGCGTGGTTTTGGAGCTTATCGAAGCCGGTCTTTGGTGGTGGCATAAGTTAGGAAGTATTGTGTGCACTCTCCCCGCTGGTAGGTTAAATCCACGTAGGGCTGATTCATGTTGTTAGAACTGGTCGAGCGTTGCTTCATATAAAGAACTGGTCGAGCGTGCCTACATCTCTATAGAGACGAGTTAAAGCGTGTCTATTATCTACAAAAAGTGTAGCTACGGGGGTTTTCTAGTAGCGTGGAGCCTGTTGACGGGTTGCACAGCTCTTGACATATCTTTGCTGCCATACTCTATGCAGCGCCGGGTCATTCGGATGTACCAAGGCTTTTCTCGATACGTGTAAATCAAGAACTTCGGCCAATTGCAGGTGGGAACGCCACTGCTCCACGTCGATAAGAATCGCCAGGTACATCTGTCACATGCCAAACACGGGCTGTATTTCCCGGAGAAGAGGTACTGTCACATGCCAAACACGGGCTGTATTTCCCGGAGATCACAACGGGCCAATTGTGGCCCAAGGAGGAGCCACCGCCGGCGCATGCGCTAGCAGGGGCGAGGACCATGGTGGCAAGGTATGGCAGCTGCCATCCTTGAATACAGTACAACAATAGCATCTTAAATGTTTTTAACATCCTCTGCCATTTTGTACTTGATTATGATGGTATTTCTATGCGTATCTTATACCTTATTATCTATGCGTATCTTATACCTTATTATCTATGTTATTTCACCATACCTAAAGATGTTTCTGTCCTCCGCCACTGTGCGCTAGGCTGCCTGGCCTGCCCTAGGCACACGCGTGGAGAGAGGAGGAGGAGGCGCCCACGCTGACGCAATGCCGGCCCCACCATCGCTACAATCTACCACATGCAGTCCTTGTCGGTTTAGAAAATAAGTCGTTAAGTTAGGAAGATTGCGTTTGTTAAAGGAGAATCCGATTCGATAAGTATCTCCTAGTTTGCTTAGGAGTCAAGTCTTGATAGGACTATAAATACTAGGAGTTGTAATCAATTAAACTGAAGTAACAAAAAGCGCAAAGGCTCTCTATTCTCTCTCTCGCGCGCTCTCACTGAGACCCTAGCCACCACGCTGCCCCTGCCCCAGCGCACGCCACCTGCGGTGCCCAAACTTGGCCGCTAGCCGCCGCCGTCGGTGAGCCTCCCAGGCTGCTCGCGAGGGCGCATGGATTCTACTAGTCATTTTTAAAAGGCAGGACCGGAGGAGTAGTTTTAGAGCACCTTCGCATAATGTTGCTTTCAATTGTTACGAAACGTTGTTTTATCACATCATTTCTTGCAAGGAATAAATTATTGTTGTCATATATCCATTGTTAAAGATGGTCTCTCTTGCTTAATTCCCAAAAAAAAAAGAGAAGATGTTGAAATGAGGGATTCATGTTCAAAATTCTTTATGAGATTTGTCCAACTGATGAGTCCCTGCAGCCAGAGCCCAGCTATTGCAAGCTTTGCCATCGTCACTCATGATAGTCATAATTACTTTTGATGTACTTTAATTGCGCAGCAGCACCGAATTGTATCACTCGTGCAATAATCCCAGGGGGTAAACTCCGTATACCCCGACGATATACAGTACCGCTGGCAATTGCCAAGAGTGCACATTGGCATGTTGTTGCAAATCACTGCAAAATGAGAAGAAGAAGAAAAAAAACTTGGTCATGATTAATAAGCCAATATCCATAAACGCTATGTGTATGACAGTTGACATACGTACCTTGAATGCCTCCTGCTTGCACAAAGGTGTTGGGTGACAGGTTCAACACCATTGACGTGGTGATGACCATGAACAATAGAGCCGCCTTAGTAGCAACCTTACTTTCTAGAAGTGCCATGAGAGACCTTGCTTATAGACCTTGTCTTGTTTTTTTTTTTTTTTTTTTTTTTTTTTTTTGACAATAATAGACCTTGTCTTTGATGTGTGATGCCGGCCTCTTTGGCCATGCTTATATACATAGGTACAAATTAATGTGCCAGCAAATTTATTCCAACTACTAATTCCATGTTTTTTTCTTTAGGAGTTATCTTTAAATGTCATTTATTTGATGCCTTTAACCGACTATAATAACAGGATAGATGGACAGAATTAATTAATTCTTTATTCTGGCTACTACCACTCTTTGTCATTATTAGGAGTTACCTTTAGATGTCACTAATTTGATCCCTTGTAACAGTTGTTGATCTATGGGCATAATTATTAATTCTTCCTATACATAGACTAACATAACCAAAAAAAAAAAAAAAATCACATTCACACTCATGAGTTATTGTAGCAGCAGCGGCTGCTGTTCATAACAGTCAAACGAAACCTGTTCCCTCAAGGCATTGGGTAAGTTTTTTCAGAAATTATGTGCTAAGACCTTGAAATTTTGCATAGAATGAAAGATGAAACCCCAATCATTTTGTGCAGCTGGAGGCAATATTTCCTCCTCCTTTCTTGGATGTGACGCTACACTATACTTTTTTTTTTGAACTGGTAACACGTTCTGCATTAGACTAGATTCATAGGCAAATCGCCAGATACAAGGTTCGTTATATACAAAGGCACTTGGCTCATTAATACATCTGAGCCAGACTCTAACACATAAGTTCCATGTACAGCTAAAGAGTCAGCCACCTTATTACATGATCTATTACAAAATGAGACATCACAAGAACAGAACTCTGATCGCATAATGTCTCGTATCTAAACCACTAGAGCAACAATAGAGCTTCGATCCAAATTTGGTGAACTGATAGCATTAGCAAGCACGATGGAATCCGTTTCCAAGATGATTCTTGACATTCCTAATTCTGCTGCATGGAGGACATCTTTGTAGGCCGCAATGGCTTCAGCATGCAAGGCCCATGAAGCATAGGAAATGTTCCCAGCCCCAGCTGCAAGCACCTCTCCATTCATGTCCCTTATCACAAATCCATGGCCTCCATTTCTCTTATTCGGATCAAAAGAACCATCAGAATTGATCTTATATATATCCTCTAGTGGAGGCTTCCATGAACTTTCAGCAACACTAGGTATCACTTTCGTTCCCAGATTTTGTAACTTTTCAAATTCCATTAGGTAGTATGATACGAGAACCACACAACTCAGTTGCAGTTGCCATTCTTTCACCATCATTTACCTTATTTCTTACCGACCACCATCTCCAAAGAAAGACAAAAACTTTAATTTGCATGTTCTTCTCTAATCCCCAAATCTTATTAATTACTTCTGTTCCAGATCGACAGCTCTCCAGCTCAGATCTTACATCCTCCATATTCAAAAGACGCCAACACATTTTAACATGCTTGCATTTAAAAAAGATGTGCCCACAATCTTCATCTAGCCGACTGCAAACAAGACAAATAGTATCTAATTTCATCCCATGCCTTGCCAAATTTCTTCTAACAGGAAGGCTATTATGTGCAAAAACGCCATATGAACATTTTAACTTTATTGGGAACTTTATTTTTCCAAATCTTAATCCACTGGAACTCACACCCACAACCACCATCACATCCCGAACTAGAAGCATCCTTTCCTGTTAGCGCATCTCTTTTTTGAACAGCAAGCTTATAAGCCGATTTGACTGAAAAACACTCCCTTTGCATCAAAATGCCAAGCAGGACAGTCCTCCATTTACACATTAAATTGGAATTCTTAATATTTCAGCAACATCCTTAGGCCAGATAATATCGGATATTAAATTCTCATCCCAAGAACTTGTTGTTGGATCTATGAGTTCACTAACTCTTGTCGGTATGCATGATCTCTTAGGTGTAACTGGTTTTATTGTTGTACCTCTGAGTATCCATGGATCTTCCCATATTTTCACATTTTTCCCATTCCCAATTCTCCATATGAGCCCTTCCTTTAAAAGTTCAGCCCCTCTTAATATGCTTCTCCAAGTATAAGATATACCAGCCCGAGGAGCACAATGGAGTATTTGACTTTGGAAAATATCTTGCCTTCAATACCTGTGCACAGAGCGTATCAGGGCTGGTAAGTAATCTCCAAGCTTGCCTACTCAACATTGCCAAATTAAATAGATGAAGATCCCGAAAACCTAAACCACCTTTTTTTTTTTTTCTGGTTAGCTTCTCCCAGCTAAGCCAATGATTTTTTTTTTTTATCTTGTTGGCTCCACCAATATCTGGCATTAATCATACTATGTTCATCACAAAGGCCTTTAGTAATATCAAAACATGACATAGCATAAGTAGGAATGGATTGTGCTACAACCTTAATTAGAATTTCCTTGCCAGCTTTAGACAACAATTTTTCCTGCCAACCCTGAATTCTACTCCATACCTTCTTTTTTATGTATTCAAACATTAACTTCTTCGATTTCCCAACCGAGACAGCTGGTAGACCTAAATAACGTTCACTGCTTGTTTCACTCTCAATGGAGAGATTTAATCTAACCAGCCTCCTAATTTGATCATTTGTGTTTGGGCTGAACAAAACTGATGATTTATTTATGTTAATTACCTGCCCAGATGCATCTTCATACACTTGCAAAATATGTTTAAGAACATGTGCATCGCTTGCCCTTGCTCTCATCAGAATTAAGGAATCATCAGCAAAGGATAGGTGCTGGCGAGGCCGCATGGATTCTACTAGTCATTTTTAAAAGGCAGGACCGGGGGAGTAGTTTTAGAGCACCTTCGCATAATGTTGCTTTCAGTTGTTACGAAACATTGTTTTATCACATCATTTCTTGCAAGGAATAAATTATTGTTGTCATATATCCATTGTTAAAGATGGTCTCTCTTGCTTAATTCGCAAAAAAAAAAAAAAAAAAAAAAAAAAGAGAGAGAAAGAGGTTGAAATGAGGGATTCATGTTCAAAATTCTTAATGTTGTTGTTGGTGTTGTCGTCGTCGTCATTGTGTCAAGTGTTGTAATCTTTCTCTCCCCTCTCATGTACTTCGACCTTCAAGGGTCGCATTTGTAATTGGTGCCTTTCACCCTTTTTCACCCACCGGCTTGCCGAATCAGAAAATGAAAGTAGGTGAGGATCGGTGTGATCCCTCCCAAATTCCTCAAAAAAAAAGATCGCCCTTTTCATGATTGTGGTTTCTTCCACATAGGAAACGGGTGGATCGCGCCTCTATTGCCAAAGATTGTTGTCGTGCCGGCACCAGGTAACACGGTGTGCAAGGTACGTCCAGCTTGGTTTTTCCATACTGAATCTATAATGTGTAACACCCTAAAATTTGCATTTTTCAAAATTAGGTCAAATTGAATTAGTTATGCATTTTGTGAGCATTTAAAATTTAGTAATATAAATAAATTTTGTGAAGTTAAAATCAACTATAAGGTCTAGCTACATGTTTTTGCATCCATGCTGCTGCATAAGAGTTTATGTGATGTGTGGATTTTACCAAATTTGAAAAAAGAATTCCAAATGCCTTTGAAATTGTATTTGCAAAGTGTTTAAACAAAAGAAATTGGAAAACCATTTCTTTTTCTCCTTTTTGGTCCAGCTGGCCATTATTCTTTATTGCCGGCCCATCTCTCTCTTTCATTTTCTATTGCTGGTCCGTGAGCTAGTCATCTTGGGCCACGGCCATTTTTCCCAGCACGCACCCCATGCCTGCCTGCTCCTTCCCCTTCCTTGCGATGCGTCGTACGTGGATGAACGCCGCACCCGGCGTTACTGCCGTCTTCACGCACCCCGCCTTGAAGTCGATTGATGGTGGCCATCACACCCGCCTTGAAGCCACCAGTGGAGGCGTCGAGTCCCCTCCGCTGCCCTTCCTTCTCCTATAAATTCCATCTCCCGAGCTCCTATTCTTCCTTTGCTGTTGCCGCACACATACATCACCCCGTCACCACAAATTCGTTCGGTTTGGAGCCTAATCGACGCCGCGGTCGAGCCTTGGTTCCTCGCAAGGTAAAACCGAATCCGTAGGTGACTTCCTTCCTCGATTTCGTCATGTTCTTGGGACTGAAATTGACTCATCGGCGGCAATTTTCTGTACAGTCCGCCACCGCCCGTCGTCCGTCATTGCCGTGGCTTCCCGGACATCAACAACCATCAAATTGACTTCGGGGTATACTCCGCATCCTCCCCATCCACTTTAATTCGAGTTGCGTAGTTGGAATCGCTGCTCCGGCGAGTTCCAGCTTGCTGTTCATGGCGCCGCCGTGGGGCTTCCGCCCCGGGCATGTCCCCGTCCTGGATTGGCTTCCCATCGAGTTCGCAAGGCCACCAGGAACGCTCCGGTGCAATCGGTTTCGGTTGGGACGACCGGAATCGCCGTTTGGGCGAGCGCGGCCAAGCTCTGGCCGCCGGCCATGGAGTCCACCGTGCCGGACTTGCTGTCCAGGCCGGTCTCCCTCTCTCTCTCATTTATTTATTTTTATTTTCTTTAATCTGATCCATTCAATCATGATCCAATGGTCGAGATTCCTTGATACCCCTTCAGGTGAAATTTGTTTAAAGAGTCCCTCGACTTTTTAATATTTACCAACGAAGTCCCTGGCCGGTTGTATAATCCTGATTTTATTTATCTAAAATAGAAAACGCATTCGGTTTATTTACAGAAATGCCACTGCACTTGTTTTATGCATAACTTTCACGTTTTAAATCCGATTTGAGTGATCTTTGCGCCCACGTGTTCGTAGAAATGCGTAGAATAGTTTTATAAACTTTTTAGCTGTTGTTTATATTGTTTGGTGTACTGTTCTAATAGAAATACATTTGTTTGCATGTGATGACCGGGTTTGGATGATTGATTGGTGATGTGGTGAACGTTTAGAAGGTGATCGGTTCGTGTTGCTCGAGGTTTTGCTGCTGATCAGTATCAAGAGGATCTTTTGAGAAAGGCAAGTGCAATAAAGGTCTCCTTGATCCTATGAACAAATTACCATTCATTATTGCATGTGTCCAATTTGAGCAACCCCTAAGGACTTTACCTAGCTTATTTTTGTACCTTATACCCTTGTTACCTATGGTTTGGGATGCATTTGGATAGATGCTGCTGCTTTTGCTCAACTAACTAATACTTGACTAATGGCATATATGCAATGATGTTTAAAAGTGTGCTTTTTAGCAACATGGAATCACTAAGGACTTATTCATTAGCAAAATCCGGGACCGACAAGATACCGTGAGGGCCACATGGCTCTGGTTTTAGTTCAGTATGAGGACCTTTTCTAGCTTGTTAGCGGTTACCCTTGTGGCGCAAACGGGGAAGGGTGGGCTGTGGGAACCCTGGAGTTGGAGTTTGGTTGATCCCACAGAGTGCCCTTAAAACCTAGCGGCCCTAACTTGTTAGACTACCCTTTGAAATACTTCATAGTGAACCCTACCAACTTTCTTTAGTAGAGGGTTAAGAGGCTAGCTACCTCGGGCGAAAGGGTAAATCACGGCTCATAGTGAAAGTGTACAACCTCTCGCAGAGTGTAAAACCGATATATCGGCCGTGCTCACGGCCACGAGTGGCCTGGAAAACCGATGGAATAGTGGTTACTTGATGATGATATAATGATGATCTTGTTGGTTACTTTTCATGTTATAATCATGTGGTATACTTGGGGCTTAAGCATAATCTAAAGATACTTAATAATAAAATATTGACATACTAAAATGCTAACCGCAGAAAACCGTGTCAAGCCTTTTTTGAGCCTTCATAGGACCTCGGTTATACTTGCTAAGCATGGTGCGCTTACACTTGTTTATATTCAATGATAAATCCCAATGGGTAAAGATGACTTTGAAGACTATCCTGGAGAGTTCTAGGTTTGGAGTCAACCAAATGACCGTTCCCTCGTGGCGTTGGATTGCGCCCTAGAGTTATCTTTTTATTTTCCGCTTGATAAGACTTTGATGTTTATGTAATAATTTTATGTTCGAGATGTAATAAGGCACAGTGTTTGATACTTCCTTTATAATTTGTCTCTACATGTGTGTGATTGATTCCTGGGCACACATATGGTTTATATCCAATTTTGTCTTTTAAATTGGGTATGACATAATGGCGGATGCAACAAAGCATTAGAATGGCTCCTTCCACCTCTCCCATCTCTCCATTTTTCTTATTGCTTTACCTATTGTTCTCATTCTTTGCATGGTCTCCGTCGTTGCACCAGCTGTGAAGCTATGTAATCTGCAATCCAGTACGACATGCTTTTCGTGTTTAAGAATTCTCATGTAAGGACCTGGTGCGGTCATATTTTGACATTATATGTATGCTACAGTGATACTACTCCCTCTGTTATAAATGACAGTTTCTTTATGTATCTAGATATAGTGCATATTTTTTTTTTCTCAATCACGCAAAGCTTTGCACGTTTTATATACGCAAAATTTTTATCGCAGCTCAAGCATACAATAATTAGCCCACAAAAATTTCATCATAATTGGACCATGAAAACCGTAGCTATGAATTATTCTAATTAATTATAGAAGAAAATCATAGATCTAAAGCTACAATAAAAATTTTGTAGTAAAACATACTATATTATATATATGTTCATTGTGTAGATCTACTTATGTGGAATCCAATAAAATTGGATTATCATCTTATCATGTTTCTATAAATTACTATGATTTTCTAATATTCAGTGATAAAACTGCTTTCAAAACCACTCGTAACCAGATCGAGATGTAATCTGCACGGTTTTAAAAATTGAGGGATGCATTTTATCCGATTTTAGAGATTAGGGATGAAAATAAGACTTTTAGAGATTAGAGATCAGAGATATAATCAACAACTTGTCACCTACATGAATACGGCCCCAGTGAAAGGTCCTAAATGGCTAGAGGGGGGTGAATAGCCTATAAAAATTTCTACAACAACACTTAAGCAACGCGGTTAGACTAAAAGACGGCGTAGCAAATAATGTGATGCTTCTAGCTATCTATGCAAGCCACCTACCCAAGAAAGTCTATGGTATACTATGATATCTAAATAGCACACAATCTAAGTCTCTAAGTTACTCCTAGGTGAAAGCACTACACAACTAGAGAGATACAACTAGCAAGGTGAACTACTACCACTCAAGCTACTCAATAAGTAAGCAATGTAAATACAAGAGTAGAGGGTGATCAATATACCGTCGGTGTAGAGTAGTTGTTGATGCCAATCACCGATGTTAATAAGAAATCTCCAATGAGCAAGTAACAATCGACACGATGATTTCCCCCCGAGGTTCACGTGCTTGCCGGCACGCTAGTCCCCGTTGTGGCGATGGGACCCACTTGATGATTCGCTAGCAAATGGCCGGTGCCAAATCCCTCGGAGGGAGCCCGCAAGAATCACTCACAAGATGGGGATCCACAAGCCACGAGCAATCCACTAGAGTAGCCTTTCGCGAATCTCCCGTGGGGAAGGCTCAAGAACCCCTCACAATCCACCGGTGTGGCATCGAACAATCTCCGGTCGAGCTCAACACCACCACCAATTCCAAGCCGCTAGGGAACCAAGCAAATTCCCAAGAGAAACAAGAATCCTGCAGCTTCTCTGAAGAACAAGTGCCTCTAGATTCAATGATCAAGCAATATGCACTTGAATCTCACTCAATCTCACCAAGATTAGCAATCAAGCAAGAGAGATGAGTGGAGGGGAGTTTTTCACAGCTCAAAGGATGTTAGAATGATCAAATGTGCAAGAGAGAGTCCAAAGACCCGACCACACCCCTATTTATAAGCCCCCCAAAGAGATAGAGCCGTTGGGGGCAAAAACCTCCGCGATCGGGCGCTACTGGATGCGCCAACGGCGACGGGCGCGTCGACGCCGTTCAACGCGCGAGCAACCGAGTTAACCATTAGAGTTTGACGTGGCGTTCGGCGCACCTCCCAACGTATGGCGCCACCAGGCGTCCGGCGGCAACCCCGTCGCGAACCTCTACGGACCGCTTCCAGCGCCGCACGCCGGACGCACGAGCGCCAGGCGTCCGGCGCCAAAAAGCCGAGCACGCGGCCAGGCCGCCAACCCGGCATGTGCGGGGCGCTAAGGGTCAAAACCCTAGCCTTCGACGCGAGACCGCCGGGACACGCCGCCCGGCGTCGGTAGCGGCGTTCTCGGCAAAGATTTAGTCATAACGTCGTCGCCTTCGCTTCAACTTACTACCCAACAAGTATACCAACTTGAGCATGAGGGTTAGCAAGATTTCTCCGACAAATTGCATCTGGTGCAATAGAAAATAGGCATCTAATTTTCTCAAAAGCGCCGAATCCCGCCGAGAGGTTGAGCGGCACCCAAACCCAACTCAACCCTGCAAACACCACCGCTTTTGCAAATGTGCCAACACCACCAAGTGTACATCTCCATGTGCATGTGTGTTAGCATTTTCACAATCCTTTTCAAGGCGATGTTAGTGCGCTAGATTCTAAATGTATATGCAAGTCACGGTGAACCTAGAGGCACTTGAAATGCGGATTAGTCGTGGAATTCCCCTCTTGATAGTCGGCTATCTATCCAACATGTGATCACACTCTCTAAGGTGTCTTGATCACCAAAAGTCAAAACCCTATCAATATATCGTTGCCTTGATTTCCGGGTATTGCTTTTTTCCACCGAAGCGAGCTTGATGATCCATTATGTCCATCACCGCCATCCATGTTCATGATCATGAAGCTCCACACCATTCATGCTATCCTATCTCATAAACACACTTAGAGTAGAGGATTAGCATAATAGGGTTGCATCAATTTCCAAAACCAAACATGAGATTTCACCCAGGTGATAACATTCCAAGATGGGAGGCTCGAATCTTTACTCAAATTTGCAGGAACATGACGGCATGGCGAGGATACAGAGTCTTCCAAATCTCTAGGAATTTAAACACCTCTGCTCATATTCTTGCTTCACATGCTAGGAATACTCAGGATTTAGCTATAAGTGTCAGTGTAAACTGCCTCTGCGAGGCCCATATCTCAAGCTGTCTAATTTAGACTGCTCTTGATCTTGTACAGTGGGTAAACCTTACCCACTTAACAGCTTTTGTGTTGTTAATTAATATATGTGGTCATTATCAAAACAAAACCACCAAAGAAGGAAAAATTATGTGGCCTAAACCATCGGCAACACACCTATGTAATGTAGGCAAATCACGGCAAGGAAAATTAAAAAAGACAAAGAAAAAGAAAAAGAAAAAAAAAAAAGCAATCAACGCCAACCACCCAGAAACATGTATGTATGTACTCCCTTCGTCCCAAAAAGAGTGTCGTTTTTAGGTTTTTCGGACATTATGTTTGACTGTTTGTCTTATTCAAAAAATTTATGCAAATTATAAAATAAATAAATTATTATTAAAATATCTCTAGTGATAAAATAATATAACAAAATAAATAATATTTATACAAATAATTTGAATAAGACGGATGGTCAAACAAGTCAATAAAACCTAAAACGACACTCTTTTTTTAGTACGGAGGGAGTACGCACGCGTCGCCGTACTTAAGTGCTCTCCTCAACGGAAATGAAAATGAAGGCGCACGGCGAATCACATTGTCTAGGCCAAGCCATCGTGCACGCTATGGCCTACCATCGCAAACAGTGGCATGTGCCCACTCCTAGGCCATTGGGCCATCTTCTATGGTCCGTGCTCCTGGGCTGTCGGACAATGATCGGACGGATCATCGGGTCCGACTTGTGATTTCCCTGGCTTGCTCGGTGGCTAGCACGCCCTAGCTGGCTATCTTCTTCTGGAATCCCCCGCTTCGGCCCCAAATTAAATCGTCCCAACGAACTTGTCACCGGAGGGCATCGCCAACAAAGCAAGAACGACCAATGAACAAGTCACCGGTGGGCACCGCCAACAAAGCAAGAATGGAGGGAATCACCAACAAAGCAAGAACGCCATGGAGTCGTGGCCATTTCCTGATGGAATGCACGTGCGGCGGCGCAACCGTAAATCCAACGAGTTCCTCCACGCCGACAAGAAGACGAAGGATGGTACCTGCGTCTCTCTACGCGGCCCCTGGACCTGTGCGTTGCCAAGGACGGAATGGGTGCTTCACCACCAGCAGCGCGAGGGAAACACCTACGCCCTCTTCCGCAATGCCGAGAACGGAGGATACATGTCCGCCAACTTCAAGAAGTCGAGGCGCGGTTTCCAAAGAACCGCTTCGTCGAGTGAGAGATGCGTGCGAACGCCTCCTCTTACGGAAGGTGTTTCGGGCTCCAGGAGGCGGCGATGACGTGGTCTTCCATCATGGGTCTGATAGCTTCCTAGTCGCGGCTCACCTCAACTAGCCTAGAGTTGCAGCGGTGGACTACAACGAAGACACATGAATGGTGATGTGATGAATAGTTGCTGAGGTGATCCCGCTGGAGCCGCAAGATGTTCTTGGTCCTAGTCGTGATTTCTAAACTCTAGAGTTGCTTCGTTGGAAACAAACACGTGGATGTAGGGAGGATCGAAGGAGGATTGAATTGATTTGGGCACGATCGAAAACAGGGGTTCTTAGAAACGAAAACGAACACAATGGAGTTCTTGAACCTTGATAGGCATCCGCCTGCTTAGACTTCACATTTCATACAGAGTTAATCAAAATTCACTTAGTATTCTAGATTCCTTTATATTATTTTTTTGCCTTATGGATTTCTATGTGTCAAATAGTCTATGTTGGTTTAGGCAACAAAAAATAGATTTGACAAATATATGAAAGAAAAGAAGAGAGAAAAGAGCTTCATCCTCTTCACTCATCTTCTCTCATTTTATAGGGGAGGTGGGAGGGAGGTTGTCTTCATGCCCTTAGTGGGGCTTGTAGTTATATATTTATTGAAACACCATCATGAGTTACATATAGACCCCTGGGGGCTTGCATTATAAAAGATGCCATTAAATACCGCTAATGACCGCTAAATATCATTCTATTGGGACTTAGGCTAGTAATTGAGATCTAAACATGATACTTTGGGGGTCCCCAATATTGTAATACCGATTTTAAGGACAACATCAAATACATGCTATATGTGAGCCTAGAAAGTCAAATCTCACATATAGTTTATAATTAAAGAAAAATATCAAAACATAATGCTTAATATATAACGAACTTAATATAAAAAAGAAAAAACTTAGATAGCAAATAGCGGAAACACCCCAATCCCGGGGACGAAGACTCCACTCCATAGGGACTCTCTCTTGGACCGGGTGACCACAAGCCCGACTCCTTCAATCTCTAGCAAGCTAGCAGTCTCCTTGGTTTGAGTGGGAAATTACAAGGGTGAGTCCATGTCAAACTCAACAAATATAACATAAGGTTTATGAGGCTCAAAAGGTTGACACAGGTTTAATTGCAGTAAGCATTTTTAATAAGTCAAATTTTAGCATTAATTAAGCATATTGCTGTGCTTAAGCCCGATTAACCCACATGATCATTATTATGAGCGGTACCATCATCACCATCGTCTTCATTATCATCATCCACACTCTCATCATCATCATCTTAAATCCATGATTCAGCACCATCTCTATTCCATCAGTTTTCTGGGTCGCTCGTGGCCGTGAGCACGACGTATATACCAATTTTATCAAACTCTGCACAGAGGTGTACACTTTCACTGTGAGCCATGAATTATCCTTTTGCCCGAGGTGATCAACCTATTAACGTACTACCAACGTAGGTCTGTAGGTTTCACTATAAAGTCTTTCAAAAATCCTCCTGTAACTGGTTAGCATCCCGTAGGGGAGCGGCTAGGCGAATGGAACCCTCAGTGATCCCATTCTAAAACCTAGGCTACCGCAAGATCGGTAACAACTAACAAATTAGAAAATTCCCGCATACTTGACTAAAGCCACAAATGCGGCACTCTCAGTTGTACTGTAAGTCCCAACTTTTCCCAATAGATCAGTCCTTACGGAGGGCAAAGAGCATCAAGTACAGAAACCAAGAGCTCTCTCACCCTATGGTCCAGTTGGTATCATCATCTTTTACAATTCATGGTTTACATCATTAGTCATCATTAGATCATGTTTGTTTGAGTTGAGCACTAACAAAATACTACTTATATACAAACATTCCCATAGGTAACAAGGTACAGGTTAACAATTGGCTAGGATGTCCTTAGCGTTATCAAATTAGACACATGCATATGATTAAATGATTAATAGTGAATAGGACATCAAGGATGACCCCAAGCTATACTTGCCTTAAATTCAGATTCTTCTTCTTGTTCAAGCCTTTAAGGAACTTCTAGACCATCAACTTCTTCTTCTAGACCACCTACGCAAACTCACCGACTGGACACGTCACAAAGCACCACACAAGCATCCGAGCAATCATTTACATGCAAAAGATATATGTCCATTAGAACAATACACCATACAATAGAAAGATAAAGAGAAACACTTATAAAACTACCCTACACATTTCTACGACACATGAGCGCAAAGATCACGCTAATCGATCTAAAAATGAGAAAGTTATGAATAAAACCATTTTCAAGGGCATTTCTATAAACAAAACATTTTTCTAAGGGCCTAAGAACTAATACTGAGGCCTAATACAAGAAGAAACTAAATATAAAAGGGTTCTTTATATAAACAAACTAGGGCTTGGTCTTTGGATACAAAAACTAGAGAAAATAGGGTTTACACTGCTAAAAACAGGGCTTAAAACTAAATATACTTGAACTTATCTGGGCTATTATGTAAAAATAGGAAACTGTAGGGGCTTATGTGCAAAAGCAGGATGGGCTGCTATAGGGTCGAGATGGGGACTAGAGGGGGTGAATAGTCCTTTCTAAAACTAATTACGATGCCTAATCAAATATAATATGGAATTAAAACTATTCGCTTAGCCAAGACTTCACCCCTATAGCTATGGCTCTAAATCACCTCATAAAAGATTCTACACAAGAAGAGTGTGGTGACAAGCCTAGCTTGAGCTCCTAATCAATTCTAATGCAAGGTCACACAAACCAAAGCACTAGTACTTCAAGCAATGAGAGCTCCTACACAATTCTAGAAAGCAAAGCACATCGCCCCTAAGCTCACTAGATGCACAATGGACAAGGCAACACACGCCTAACCCAAAGGCTCAAATTACTTAGCTACACAAACTAAGCAAAGTAACTAAACAAGCTACACAAGGAAGATAGTTACAACAACACTACACATAAGCACAAGATATGTATATATGAAAGTAAATACAAGGCTTGTGATCAAGAGAATGCAAACCACCGTGAAGTGTGGACACAAGAAGACGCCGGTGATTTTTACTGAGGTCTCGGGAAGCTTGCCAACTTCCGCCTACTCCTCGTTGTGTCGACCGTCTCACGTGTGGGTCAAGGTGGAGCTCACTCCTTGCCAATCACTAGGCAACTTGACACCAAGGAAATGAGGGATAACTCAATGACACGCTCTCGTAGTGTTACCTTCTCACGGGTGGTTCAAGGTGGAGCTCACTCCTTGCCAATCAATAGGCAACTTGACACCAACCAAGTGAGGGATAACTCAACGATATGCTCTCGTAGTGTTGCTCTTCATGATCCACGCGAGGTGAGCTCGAACCTCTCACAAATTCTCCCTCGGAGCACCGCACAATCTCTCTTGCGTGCTTCAACAGAGTCTCTTACCACCAAGCCATCTAGGAGGTGGCAACCTCCAAGAGAAACAAGCACACCGGCTTGCAACACGATCACCTAGTGCCACACGATGCAATCTCTCAAAGCAATCGCACTAGAATCGCTCACTCACTCAATTGGATGAACACTCAAAGCATAGACACAAAGTCCCAAGCTGCTCAAGCATAGACACAAAGTCCCAAGCTGCTCAGCACCTGCCAAAGCCGACCACACCCTCTATTTATAGCCCCAAGGCAAAATGGAGTCCTTGCCTCACGCAGCGTTAAGAAACGTCGCGTGCGGACGCCGGAAACCCAGCGCGCGGACGCCGGCCGGCGTCCGTACCGAAGAAGCTGCCACGTGTCCAACCATTGAGATTCAAACGCAAAACGTACCATGCACCGGACGCTTTACAGAGAGCATGTCACATGACCCCCGCGCCGGACGCTGGCCAGGAAGCCCCCAAACGTTGGCGAAAGGTCCGCCCGCCGCCGTCGGCACAAAGTGCCTTGTCCACGCACAAACACGCGCCGGACACCGGTCCCCAAAGCCCTACATCCGCCGCTCGACGACCGGGCGCTCTGGCGCACAAAACGCGCCACCCGAGCTGCCCATCGCCGGCCGACGCCGGCGTCCGTCTGCCGCTATGCGTCAAGGGCGTCCGGCCGCATGCAAAACCACATGTTTGCAGCCCGTCGACGCCGCTAACTCCTCCATCATGCAACCCAACAAGTATACCAACTTGAAGCACGAGAGTTAGCATGTTATCTTCACCAAGTTGCATCCGCCCAATAGAAAATAGACATTTCATTTTCATGAAAGCGCCCGGAGGGGGTGAGCGTTACCCAAACCCAACTCAACCCTGCAAACACCACCACCTTCAAAAAAGTGCCAACACCACCACGTGTACATCACCATGTGCAAGTGTGTTAGCTTTTTCACAATCATTTCAAAGGACGGGTTAGCTCTTACCACGCCACCCGATCCTAACACATCGCAAAGTTAGATCGCACAAGTGGCACTAGATGACCGATATGCAAACAAGTTTGCCCCTTGATGATAGTACGGCCATCTATCCTAAACCCGGTCATAAACTTCTCTAAGGTCCTCATGACCGGCGAAATGAAATGCCCTATAGGTTATACCTTTGCCTTGCGCATTTCCATTCTGCTCTATCTCCAAGTGTCGATACAACACATGCACCAACACGATCAAGAATGATATGATCCACTTCATATCATCACATGACCTTCTTGGTCCATCGATCTTGACCTCACTTACTCTTCACCGTTGCGTCGGTCCGTCAGCGCCAAGTCTTGCCCAAGCTTCACTGCCTCGTGGTCCATCACTTCACTGCCTCGACTTGCCCTTCACACTTGCAACCGGTCCATCAAGCCAAGCCTTGTCTTGATCTTCACCACTTGGTCATATGACTCCATGTCATGTCTTATATGCAATAAGCTCCTTCATTGCATCATCTCATGTGAACTAATCTCCTATGTATTATCTCAATCACATATTATTAGTCCACCTAATGTTGTCACTCAATTACCAAAAACCACAAGGGACCTTTCAGGCCGGTATTTGCGCTTGCATCGGCCACGACGCCGCTTTGCTTCTGCGGCGCAAGCGACCGGTCAGGGCGGTGCGGGTGGGCTGTGGACCGCGACGCATGCCTGGTTCTCGCGGGTCCACCATGGATCGACAGGGGTAGACCGCGGCGGTGCGCCATGGGAAGTGGCCGAGCTTCGCCGGCAGAAGTGGCGGGATCGGCGCTCCCGCCTCGGTTCACGAAGAAGTTGGCACCAAGATGGCGCGGCCGACACGGTGAGTACAAAGGTAGGCACGACATCAACGGGCGGGGGCCCACCACGATGAGGACGACGGCGGCGGCGATCTAAAAGGGCAAGCTCCAATGAGCACAAACTCACGCGGAGAAAAGAAAGAATGGGCGTAGGGTCCTCGGGATGGGTGCGACACGACCTCCGGATGTCCTTGGATGCTACAATGACGGTGAATCGGGTGCCGGAGATGGCAACCGAGGTAGGGCGGTGGCGCGTTGCGGGATGTGAAAGGGGAGAAAGGGGGCCTCGCTTTGGCTTTATAAGGTCGGGTTGGGGCTCGAGTGCTCCATCGGGCCCGCGAGGGGCGGCCGGTGGCCATCAATGCCACTCACGCTAGCGGTTTCTACCCGGCGGCGGCGACGAGTTGACCAGGCCGAGGTAGGGGAAGAGGCGCCGCCACCGGCGGGTGGACCTAGGATGTCGGTGGGGCCGGGCAAAGAAGACGCGGATGCAGAGCCAACGTCTTGCTTGTGGCCGAGGGGGCTTAGCGGCGAGTTAGCCGCGGCGGCCCAAGACAGAGAGTGGGCAGGGGCAAGGAATGGAGGACCACCGGGCCGAGGCCTATACTCCATGGTGGGTTGCTACGTGCGCCAAAGGCGAAAGAGTGGGAGGAGCAGGTTGGGCCGGCTCTGGTTGTGGGCTAAAAAAGAGGGTTAGGTGGGAGAGAAGGAGAAATTCCTTTTCTTCTTCTGGTTTTACAAAACATGCTCAAATTCAAATGTAGTTTGAATTCAAAGCCACCCAACACCAGTGGGACGCTACCCACCGGGTTCAAATCCCGATGCTCGCGACCTTTTCTTAAGATTTTCCTAGGATTTACCGGCGTTATGCATTAAGTGGTAAGCGACGTTCCCGTCGACGACGAGGCACCAATGGTGACTTCGGGAATCTCTAGATTTTTCGGTGCTCAAATCCTTCGGAGGTGCTCATAGGGGTAGGGTTTGCGTATGTGTGTTCATGGGGTGAGCGTGCGAGCGTGTTGTGAGCGTCTCGTGTTAGACCTGTGTAATTCTAAAAAACACTATTCCTATACTCAAATAAAAATTGTGCACCATCATGAATGCAACATAAATATTTCTAATTCCTTATATTTGATTTTAATATTCAAATGAAGATTTTTATTTATCCTAAATAAATCATGATAAAATAAATAAAATAAGCAAGGTTATTACTATTTTCTGAAAACAATTTTTAGGGTGTTACAAATATATAACACACACCCAACATGGTAGCCCCTCATCTATTTGGTTTTGATTGAAGGCTCAAAAGGCAATAGCTGAATACAGCAAGGTGCGGTCCCAACTACAACTCAAATTCATGCATGAACTTTCGTCTATAGATTGATAGTTCAAGATTGCTCCATCTCAGAAATGTCTTTTGGCTTTGTCTTTAGCTAGTTTTTTTTCGATAGAGCCCCTTTTTGCTTGTGCCTTGGCAGTCGGTCCTTGGTAGCTTGTTCCTCGCAACGCAGCTTGAGGCAGCAAAGTTGTTGATGTTGGCGAAGTAGTCATAGAGGATCATGGCGCTCTCTTCAAACCTTGATTCAAATGCGCCAGACAAAGCTTCTATCATTGGGATAATTGCTTGTCCAATGCGCTCTACGTCAACTCCCCAAGCTAGCACATGTGATATTCTTTCGAGGACAATGATGGCGATCACTTTGCTCCAAAATATTGGCGATGAAGAAGTCGAACATGGCTCCTTGACCCCGAATTGTTGACCAAAGTGTCAAAAGGCAACGATGGGGACCTTTTTCCAAAAATATCGTTCGACTCATGGATTGTTGGGTTTCACTTTTGTGTGAGTTTCTACAACATTGTTTGATTGCCAATTATGACATGCATCCCGCTCATCGATTAGTTATGGATTTATTACAAGGTTCTGTATGAAAGACCACAAACAACAGGTCTATTTCTTTCATTACCAAGAGTGAAGCAAGTGACACATCTCCCTTGCGTAGGGTGAATGAACCTTTGTGCGCGGTTAAGATCTTATCTTGTTCGAAAGCTGAAGGGTGAAAAAAAGAAAGGCTAAACAATGGTCCAAAGTGCCTATTTTGCGGCATGTCTGCTATCTGCGTTACTTGCATCACCGGTATATATGGCCATGCAGCCCGAGGCCGGTCGGCACAGCCGTGGGTCCGACGTTTTGGCCAAAGCCCAAGCGACGACGGCCCAAGGCACCGGGTTGTGCCCGGCGCCACGCCGGCCCGTGGCACCGGCACGGCACGCCCGATAAATAGAATTGGCCCGATGTTGGCCGGTCAAATATTAACATCCCGTGGATATTTGGCCCAACCCACCAATACATGTCATATATATACACTCCACGCACCACACTCTAAACCTGAACCCTAACTTTTCTCCCGACCGCTACTGTTATTGGTCCTTATACTCCAAATATAGCCATTAATTATTACAAAAAAAGATACAAAAGGAAATCACAAACACTAGTTGTAGGGTTTGATTCTAACGGATTCCACGAGTTTTGGTGATCTCACTTGTTTTGCAGGTTAGGAAAGTTTTCACTACATAAAAGTATCTCAACGGATGAATTGGAGTGCACCATTATGAAGAGCTCGTTGAGACGATCGAAACAGACATATTGTATGCTATATTCAGAGTCCAGAATCAACAGATATTTGACTGCAGGAGCAGTGCCTAGTAATTTGGCCATAACTTTCTCATCCGGACTCCGTTTTTTGCCTACCATACCTTTCTGGAAAGCTTATTCAGAGTCCTACGCACCTGTGAAAGCTAGGGCCCATTTTTCATAGGGGGAGGCCATGTGGCCCTCTCTAGAGGCGCCACGTCACCAGCTTCTAGAACCTTCCTCCATCGACCTATGGGATCCTCAGAATCATATCTAGCCGTTGATTTAAGTTGGTTTGAGGTCTGTTTGATCCAAGGGATCATATTCATTGCTCAGGACTATAAATAAAGAGGCAGACCTCACCCCTGAAACCCTAATTCATTATTCATCTCATCTCATTGATTAGAGAGGGGTCCCAATGTGAGGAACTCTCTCTCTTCAATGTAGATTTAGGATTTGACTCTTCAATGTAATAGATTAGATCTAGTTGAGAGTTAGGAGAGTGGAGTTGTGCTCTGTTCGAGAAGTCTTCAGAGTTTGGTATGTCTTTGTATCTTTACTTTACAAGACTTATGCTTTAATATATTTATCTTCACTATTTACTTTTATTCCTTTCAAATATATGTTTAGTATAGTGTTTATGCCATTGCATGGGATCTTTGCTCATATTTAGTGCTCTAGTTATTCCAGGTAGCTAGAGTAGTAATTGATAGTTTAGACATGGTGTCTAGACTATAGGTTACCTGAGGATGCGCTCAACCCTCTGGTTAGTTGTGGTAGCCCCTGGGGTGGTGACTGCTGTCAGCCTTTGTAATCCACCACGTTAGAGTTGATGTTCGTAGAGTTTTTGGAAACCTTCCCCAACTACTTCTTCCTAGTCTATCTTGAGAGTTGGAAAGGTACTTGTTGGCGGTCATTATCGAGTAATTAATACCGCCAACTTATATCCAATTCATGAGAAACGTGCAAACTTATGTCACATATATCTTTACTTCTAACCTAGTTCCACTTGTATTCGAAGAAAATATATTTTGCAGGTATAAAAGTGGAAACAGGTGCAAGTACGCCAAATAAAGGCGAGAAGCGCAAGTCACAACTACGCTTTAGACAAGGGGAATGCAAGCAGGCCAAAACCGACGCGAACCAGGCCATTGCACCCCCCGAGGACGCGACCCCACAAGGGGCCCACAAGCCCACTGCGAAAGGCACGGCACCAGCGGGAAGCCAAACCTGGGCCGGTTGGCCCAGGGCGGCCCCGCCCGCCCGGCTCCGATCCCGCCATGCCTTCTTTGATGACCCGTCCCCCGATGTCGTAGCGGTGGTTGCATGTGGTGGAGTTTCGCGTTCGCGCCAAAATCCTTTGCAATGACGGTGGCATGCATGGAAGACGGTGACATGCATGGAAGTGTCGCTCCCGCCCAAAAACCCTTGGTTGCATGAGATGGGAAATATTTTCCCGCGGCGTTTGCATGCTAGAGGAGTCGGTTTTGGGCTGAGAACAAGGAGAGCCCCCATTCTCCCTTGCCTTCTCCTATATAAAGAAGCCCTCTCACGCATTGTAATACACACAACACACTTCACAAGGATCTTTCTCCCTCCCGACCTAAGGGGATGTCTCCCGACCTATTTTGCGGAGCGGGGACTGAGGCGATCGCGATCTCTCCCCGTTCACGACCCCGACCTAGGCCGTCACCGCCGACGCCTTGATCTACTACGCCCGGCTGTGGCCACGGCATCCACGCCCCATCGCCACCCCCCCGCGGTGTGGCGCCGGACACCGCAAACCGCCCGGTTAGCCGCCCCGGCGTCGTCGCCCAAAGATCTCATAGTTTTTGCCGCTTAGGGTTTCCTAGGTCGGTGTTGACACAAAAGTGCCTCTTGTGCCTCACACACCGACAAGCCGAACTAGCTAGCTTAACTCTCGTGCGGTGTCTTGAGCGGTGCGTGCCGATCAATTTGACCAGAAATTGACAAGGAGATAAACATGAGATCCGGAACATGCCCGGTGAGACCAAGACAGTTCCGCATGTACGCCCCTCGAAGCCACTTGCAATGACATATAGCTATAGAAGCTATCTGTCCACAGGTTTACGAATGTATTCGGCAAGCATGTACGAGATATGAGGTAATAACAGTTACCGAATGAACATAAGAAGACATGTTTGAACAAGTAAATCGATCATCAAGATATGATATCATAAAGTTTATTGCATAAATTGAACCATTTGACAACATGATACATAAAATAGGTAAATCATAAATATAAATCTAATCTAAATAACACATGCATAGGTTTCACCTTAACTAGTCTCACAAGACGCCTAGTTTTTCTAAACCCGTCCAAATTAAACCCTCACAAGCTAATCTACCGCATGATACGGCCCTCTACAGATCTAAACCACTTCTCACAACTAGATCAATCCACCGCATGATACAATCTAACCATGACAAGCTAAAAGCATGCATACATCTAAATATATCTACAAATACTCATTACTCATTGAAGCGTATATGCATAAACCGTAAAAAATACACATGTAAGTTTAATCTAATGGTAAAGACAGTATCTATTCCTATTAGTCCGCCGCACGACTAACCATCCTAAACCCTTTTCGTCCCTAACAAAGAATCCACGCATGATACACCGCAACAAGCTAATCCACCGCATGATACGGCTTGCCGACTAGACATTAACAAAGAGATAAACTTACACATGCAAGCTACTCATAGATGCATAATCAGATTCGCCAGCCTTGCCGAATCAAGGTCCATGAAGAAGGAACTCATACGCAAAACCTTAGCCCCGCCCGCGCGACTCATGACTAAACGTATACGAACCCGCAACATGTAACAACTTAGATTGATCTAAGCTCGGCTATGGTAAACAAATAGATCTACTGGCATGATGAGAAGAACATTAAAAACATTGATGACAACTAGATCTAACATAAGATAAAGCCAAACCTTATCAATCTAAATTGGGCAAAAGTGTGTGCAATCATAATAAAACAATAAATAAGAAGCATGCACCACGTGGTAACTTAATGAATTCACTAGATCTGCCAAATCTAATGAAGCCGATAACTAGCTCCAAGCTAGACCTTAGCCTGCCGTATGACTCATGATCTAACAAAGAACCCTCCTGTTCCATAGCCTAAATCCGTCGCACGATACTAAGCATGGCAACAAGACTACTTACATCACGATCTAAATCCGCCGCACGATACTAGAACATAATGTAATGTTGTCGGTACTTACGGAGGTCGACGGATCGATGTATCCTCTCGCAGTAGATCGACGACACGACTTGGACTTGAAGGTGGCGCGGAGCCGGGTTTGTTGTTGTATTGATTGGGGTAGATGTATTACAGATGCCACGGGTCTTATATTTATACCCTGAACTTGATATGAGTCTCAACCGACTACGATTACAATAAAGGAAAATCTAGCTAAGATAATTTGTTCTCCAAGTCTTCTCGGAGTCGTAGATATCGTACACGGCACGGGCTCCTTTCCTAGACAGTCTTGTCTCAACGCCCTTCAGCTTGCCAAACCATTCATGGTAGCCAAACTACCCGAACTTTCCCCGAACTCATGACTTAGCCGAATAACGGTGGGCGCCCCCGAATGCTACAAGAGTTGCCGATCACCGCTTTCGCATAAGTTGCTTGCCAAATGGTTCCTTGTCGAATCGCCTGCGTACTGGCCCACCTGTCATCCGGGCTCTACCAAATTTTGGTGTTAACAGTTGGGAACTGGTTACGGCTGCGTCGCTCTCTCACCGCGCAGGCCGTCATCATCTGTTTGCCATCCAGCCGCCATTATGGCGTCGGCCGGGAGTGGCAACTCGGGGGGCGGGGGTGCTACCCCAAACCCTAATGTCTCAGATTTGCTCCAAAAGATGAAACTGTCCGAGGAGGAAGTCGCGATCCTGGAATTCAGTGACGACGAGGAGGAAGAAGCCATGGCGCCGACGGAGTGGGCCTTGGTCGGGAAAGTGTTATCGCCGGTGCCGGTGAATGTGACCACCGTGCGTGCGGCCATGAAACCGCCCTGGGGTAACCCGGTCAGCCTCAAGTTCAGAGCTATTGGTGACAAAGGAGATAATCTTTTTGTGGCGGAGTTCGGCTATGCCCGTGATATGGAGCGGGTTTTTGCCGGATCGCCATGGATGGTTGGAAGGTACTCGGTGCTGCTCCAAGAGTACGATGAGAAGCTCGGTCCGGCGGATATTAAGTTTGATTGGATGGAACTGTGGGTTTGTATCCCAAATCTGCCGCTTGGATGGATGAACCGAACACGGGGATCCTGGGCTATGGATCTCATCAGGAAAGTAGTGAAGATGGACGTGGATGCGGATGGCCGGTGCAGTATGAGCGTTTACCCTACATATGCTTCCACTGCGGGCTCCTTGGGCATTCCGATATGGAGTGTCCAACACCGGCGGCACGTAATGATGACGGGCGTCTGCCGTATGATGTCAATCTGCGGGCGCCTGAGGAGAAGAAACGCCGGATGCAGTCCTTTGCGGCAGCTGCAGCTGAAGTTGTATGGCGTGGCTCCTCCTCGGAGCCGCGGAAATCTACCCAGCCACAGCAGCCGATGGGCAAGACGTCGGGGTCGTCGGTGGACACCTCTCGTCAGTCGGCGAGCCATAACATTAACGTGGGGGAACAAGAGGTCCAGTCACCCCTCAAGAAGCAAAGGGGGTTGAGGGAGAAGTAAGTGGTCAGCGGTCGATCGGCCGGAAGGAACTCAATGTCCAAGGGATGGAAACCGAGCAAAGAAAGAGCAAAGGAAGAGGAAGAAAAAGCTGTCGCTGGGGGAGGGGGGGGCTTGCACCCCGGATCTTAACGTCTCCTTGGGAGATGTCTCAGGTGCCATTGTACCGATGGGTCTGGTCTCTTCTCGAGTGAACCAGATGCATGGGACGGCTGCTCTCAGTGGGAGTGGTAGATCGGAAGAAGTCCAGAAGAGGCAGAAACGTTCTAACACCAAGCAAGGATCGGCGGCGGCTGTGTGCGACAGCCCCCACCAGGCGCCATGAATCTGCTGAGTGTGAACCGGCCGGGTCGCGGCAGCCCGAGGCGGTTTCAAGAACTCCGCCATCCGGTGGAGGAAAGAAAGCCCGCGGTGGTGTTTTTGATGGAGACGCGAATAGGGGAGGAGCGTGGCCTTGGCCTGAGTCAGGACCTTGGTTTCTTGAATGCTATTGCAGTCAAGTCGGAGGGGTTCAGCGGAGGTCTAGTGCTCATGTGGCGACAGGATGTGTTGGTGGCGGAGTTGAGTAAATCCAGGACTCATATAGACGTCTTGCTGTCTTGTGATCGCCTAAAAATTTCACAATGGCGGCTTACAGGTTTCTATGGTGAACCTCAGAGGGAGAGGAGAAAAGAGAGCTGGTATTTGTTGAGGTTTCTTCGTGCACAATCGGCTACTCCTTGGTTGTGCATGGGCGACTTCAATGAAGCTCTCTCGGTGGATGAACAATTCGGTAGGAAGGAACGTGAGCAATGGCAGATTGCTGCATTTCGGGAGGTGATCGATGATTGTGCTTTCACGGATCTTGGTTTCCATGGACTGCCATACACGTGGGATAACCGCCAAGAGGCTGAGAGAAATGTTAAAGTGAGGCTGGATCGTGCCTTGGGCGATCATAATTTCATGACCGAGCTGGGGGATACGGAGGTTTTCCATGTACCGTTGGCCGAGTCGGACCATGTGGCGCTTGTGGTGGAAGTGAAACACAGGAAGGTGTCGGCGAGGCCATCCAGGGGTAAAAAGAAACCCTTCAGATATGAAAACATGTGGAAATCTCATGGCGCCTATATGGATTTTGTCAACCGGTCCTAGGATCCGGGTGTGGGTGCTGCTGATCTGTCGACTGTGTCCATGTCGCTATCAAATTTGCAGCAGTCTCTGAAAACCTGGGATCGGGATGTTTTTGGCTCGATCAAGAAGCAAGTGAAGGATTTGAGGGCGGCGTTGGAGGCGGAGCGAAGTGACTTTCTATACCATGGGCCCTCAATGAAGGAGTGGGACATCATGGCGCAGCTTTAAAGGTCTTTGGCTAGAGAAGAAGTCATGGAAAAGCAAAGGTCCGTAATTGCTTGGCTACGTGATGGCGATCGAAACACGTAATTTTTTCAAGCCAAAGCAAGGGCTAAAGGGCGCACGAATAGAATCAAAATCCTAACGGATGAAGATGGGAGAGTCTTTACGGAGCAGGAAGATTTGGAGCAGCTCGCATGTAATTTTTATCAGAAACTTTTCTTGGCACAAGACTCTTTACATCCAGAAGTGGTGTGCAATCATGTGCCGCGGAAAGTGACTGTGGAGATGGGGGATTTCTTAGTGAAACCCTACACGGAAAAGGAGGTTGAGAAGGCTCTCTTTCAAATGAAATCTTACAAAGCTCCGGGGGTTGATGGATTCAATGCCGGGTTTTTTCAGACTCACTGGCAGCTTGTGATGGGTTGTGTGTTGCCAGCTGTGCTGGGTTTTCTTAATGGTGGTGACATCCCACCAGAGGTGAATAAGACTTTACTAGTTCTGATCCCAAAGGTGAGCAACCCGCAGGAGCTATCTCAATACAGGCCAATATCCTTGTGTAACGTTCTGTACAAGATCTGTTCCAAAGCCATGGCTAACCGGTTACGGATGATCCTGGATGAGGTGATATCGATTGAGCAAAGCGCATTTGTACCAGGGTGGTTGATTACGGACAACATTTTGATTGCATATGAGTGCATCCATTACTTGAGGAATAGGAAGGGGAAGCAGGGTGCTTGTGCTGTGAAACTGGATATGGCAAAAGCTTATGACCGGGTGGAGTGGAGATATTTAGACTCTATTATGAGAGCTCTGGGCTTCCCTAATCAATGGTGCACCTTGGTTATGAAGTGTGTGACGACGGTCTCTTTCTCGGTATGTGTCAATGGGGTCTTCTCTGATTGTTTCCAACCCTCAAGAGGAATCCGTCAAGGTGACCCTATTTCACCGTATTTGTTCTTGCTTTGTGCGGAAGGCTTGTCATCCATGCTGAAGAGTGTTGGCCCTCTTTATGTTTCAAGAGGTGTGCGGGTGAGTAGACATGCACCTTGGGTCTCACATTTACTTTTTGCTGATGACTGTCTAATATTCACTCAAGCGTCGAAGAAGGGTGCTGATCGTGTTGCAAAAATACTGGAGGAATACAATCGGGGTTCTGGCCAGCTTGTCAATAAAAATAAATCGGCTATTTTCTTTAGCCCGAGCTGCGATGCTTATTGTAAGATCTGCAGTACATGAAAGCTACAGATACAAACAGAAGCTTTGGGGGAGAAATATTTGGGATTGCCGACCACGGCTGAGCGAGGATCCTCGGGGGCTTTCAACTATGTTCCAGCCCGGATGAGAGGAATGGTGGGAGGTTGGGCCAAGAAGAATATGAGCTGTGCGGCCAGGGAGGTTCTGGTTAAAGCGAATTTGCAATCAGTCCCAACCTATCCTATGTCTTGTTTCAAATTCTCGCCGGCAGTGTGCCAGAAGATGACACAAGCTGTGACTAATTACTGGTGGGGAAGTGGTCTTGATAACCATAGAATCCATTGGACTCGATGGGAAAAACTGACGAGAACAAAGGAAGAGGGAGGTTTGGGGTTCAGAGATTTTGCTCTTTTCAACAAGGCAATGTTGGGGAAGCAAGGATGGAGGTTGATTAAACGGCTGGACTCGCTGTGCGCTAGGGTGTTGAAAGGGAAGTATTACCATAATTCTGATTTCCTTTCGGCAACCAAAAAGAGGCGATGTTCGGCAACCTGGAAGGCTATTCTCCATGGCCGGGATATTCTAGCACGTGGTCTTATCAAACGTGTTGGGCCGGGGGACATAAATATGTGGAATGAAAATTGGATTCCTGGAACCCGTTCACTACGACTGATGACACGCCCGCCCTCAGCCTCGGTGGAGGTGGTGTCGGATCTGTTTATACCAGGTACCGTGAGTCCGGGATGAGGCACTTGTGAAGAATTCTTTCATGGCGGGGAAGCTAATGAGATACTCAAGATTAAAACAAGTGTCCGAAAGCAGAAGAAGATGTACTTGCCTCGGGCTTTTGAGAAGCATGGCACTTATTCGATTCGCTCGGCCTATCAACTACCATCAAGCAAGAGCAAAATGAGCTGGCCATGGCGAGCTCGGGGGAGGCATCGTCATCCGATGGTGCAGCACCATGGGCGGTCCTATGGAGAATGGACGTCCCCACCGAAAGTTAGGTCTTCTCGGTGGTGAGCGGTGCATGGCTCCCTACCATCACGTGTCTTTGGTGAAAACGGAGACATGTGGAGCGGGAAGGGCACTGTGAGGTGTTGTTGGTATTTCTAATGTCACTAACTAGTAATGGCATCTAGAAAGAATATCGATGTTGCTTCCGTATAAAACTTAAAAAGAAATATTCATTGCAGTTCATAGCATATCCGAAAAGGTTGTCATCCCTATAGTTAAACTACTAATATGCAAGGAATATAATATTCGTACTATGCCTTGATAACTTCTTAATAAGTAAATAAACAATTATAACTCGGGTATCCGCAGTTTACGAGATATGAATATATACCATTGTAGCATTTTAACCAGAGTAATAACCGTGTCTTGAATTTATATTCTACCACGGGAAAGAAGTCTCATTATCTTGAATTAACTAAGCATAGATCTTAATCTAACCATCTCTCATGTGCAAGACATCAGCATTAATCTCATCAATTACTTAAGCAAGGATCAAAGTTCATAGTAAAGATAATGATAAAGTTCTAGATAAACAGATTTGACCAAAAATCACGTTGGTTGGCGAGAAAGTGTCTAACAATGGACGATAGCAATTCATAGGCTAGCTAGCATTAGAAACTCCAATATGTAACTCTAAACTAAATGTTAGGATCTACCTAATTATGCAATACAAATAACAATCATCGAAGAAAGACTAATTAAATCCGCACATGAGGACGTAATCCGTGAAGACTAAGGCCGAAACTTAGAACAACCCGAAATCTAACATCCGCTAGGCCTACATACGGGGGATGGATTGCAAAGGACTCAATGGTGTCAAGCCACCACCACGATCTACCACACGACCCGCACATAGGGTGCAAACGCAGTAAATAAGATCTAATCACCATGATTACATCATCTCTACCACTCACCTTCCGATCTAGATGATGAGCGCTATACGAATCCATGCATGAACATAACAAAGAATTCAACTATGCTAAATGTGTAATTAAAGTAAATACTAGAACAAATAATCTCAAATATAAACATGATCAAGATATTCATATTAAGCATGTGTCCGGACTTGAAAACTACTTACAATGAAGAACTTACAAGAACGAGGCCCCGATCTTGAGTCGGCCTCCGACGATCCGGAGCGGATTTCTCCCTTCCTACTAGTTCTAATCTTGATTGCTACTCTTCCGAAAAGCGATGTTTCTCTAGCGTTGAACATGACTTGGTATTTTAATTAGAAATATCTTTGTTATAGAACTTGATGATCTAAGAAGGGGGTCTAGGGTCCTAATATATCGGTCTTCGCCTCGTCTCTCCATCTTCATTAGGCGATGTGGTATTAACCTTGAATCAATCCCGCACTTCTACCGTCGCCCTCGGATCAAACCGACTCAAATCAACCGGTTTAGATCGAGTCTTAAAGGCGGTGGAGGAAGCTTCCCGAAGGCGCGGAAGGCGGGCGCCTGGCAGGGCCGATCGCCCCATTATTGGGCCGATCGCCCCCAGGGGGTGCTCCCTCCGGGTCCCGTCGTCGTCGCGTGTTCGAGTTTTCTAGATGATGTATTTCTTGGTTCCGAAGTTAGTTCACGCCGGGATTAATCCGAAGCCTTCTAGACTTGTTTCGAGTTGGATTGCGCTATGCTACGCCGGCCGTATGCCACGCCATCTCTCGCCGATTTTCTGTTAAGTCCCCTCGCAAATCACAACTTTACCAAAACTGATGGAATTATGTTAGTGACACCCTATTCTAGGTTGTTATTATTATTTATACCCCTTTCTCATGTTTAATTAATTAAAAATTTTATATGATAACAAGTGTCAACAAACTCCCCAAGCTTACCCTTTTGCTAGTCCCTAGCAAAGCTACATGCTATAGTAGGATCGGGAGTTGCTACTACGCTTTCATACCTCAAAAAGTACCGTGTTTATAAAAATAAATTCTCCTCTTGACCAGATTACTCTTACCTGCTTACCATGGGGCGTAGCCTTTTCACGAATCATAAGCAAGATAAAACAATCAAGTTAAGTACCATGTCTCAAATTCTTTTGATCAACTATCATCCCGGGGTTTTGCAATATTTTTCAAAAGAAAAAATTCCGAGATCCTATGTATGACCCCCTTAAGTAGATGGTAATGTAGTGGAGTTACACAAGTGGTAGGACATACATAGTGGGATGATAGTGGTGAAGTGGATGAGGATGAAAGGTAGTAAATAGCCTTTAGCCTTTTCTAGTATTTTTCTTCTCAAGCATCTCTAGTCTATATCCCTCTTTCTAAAAATTGCTAGGATCCGGGCTGTCCATTCTTGGAGAGGTGGGCTTTTCCCCGAACTTGTGTCCATTTTTCTCTCTCCTTAGAGATGTGGGCCCTGCTCACCCTCGGACACGTGTCCATTATTCATCTCTAAATTTATTATTTTTTTTTATTATTAGGGAGGTAGGCCCTTCTCGCCTAGTATGACTTTTTGTCCGTTACTCTCCCTCTCTCGTCTCACTTTTTCTTTTCTACTTCTTTTTTTTTTTTTCGAATGTAGCCCAAAACTATATAAAACATTGAGAGAGACATATCTAAAGATTGCAAGAGCTCTATTAAATATTTTTATGGCTAACGGCTAAGTGAAATATGGGGATGCGTACTTCCGAAAGTTAGAAGCAAACAGTATTGGTGGAGTGGGATGATCTTGATGGAATACTCTTAAGGGTCATAGCTAAGGAACTCATCATAAAATTTTTATAATTTTTAAAGATAAAAACCAGAGTCAAGTATCTCTAAGAATATGATAAACAGTAGCTCAACTTTTTATGCACTATTATCTTTTAATGCTAAGACTCGGATCAAGCATGTGCTTCCCACAGGTGTTGGTTTAGAGCAAATTAAACATTTAAAGCTTCAGGAGAATCTAAGTCCAAAGTGTAAGTACTTTTAAGAGGAATTAAGGCGAGCAACTATTCATCATTTCCTTAGCACATATTATCAAGATCATAATTAATAGGAAGAAAGTAGTCTAACAAGTTCTAGCACTTTATTTATTTGACTCTTTAACACTAAGACTCTTTAACTAAGACACATTAAATAAGACTCATTAGCTCTAAGCAAATATAACTAGCTAAAATTTAAAGACATAGGGTAATAATACTTATCGTGATAAATGGGGGTGCTCTCCCCAAGCTAGATCTTGAAGTAGTCCTTTTCGTTCATCCTTGAATCTGCTCCTCTTTCAGGGTCTCCTTTTAATGTTCTCCCCTGTTAATATTAATTTCGCACATACCCGAAGGAACAAATTCTAGGATGTTAATGTGAGCCTTCATGTGCTCACGCCTTTTTGATTTTTATATAAAAGGTGTGGACCTTCATGTGCCCACATATTTTTGGAATTTTCTATGCAATAGGGATGATAATGCAAAAACATATGAATGCAATATTTTTATATTTTTATATATTTTTATGCCACCACAAAGAAGGTGTGCTTGCATGGGGTTTAAGAGACTCGATGCACATGCAAAGAAACATATTTTTGGGATTTTTCTAATGCAGGTTTAGGAAAAAAATAAATATGCTAAAGTAAACATGCTAATTGAAATATGCTTTGCGAAAAATTAAAGATGCAAATAAATACCGAAGTTACCTCTCGGCAAGAGTTTAGAGAGCACTTACTCCCATGGCGTGGTGTCGCCTATGGGCCCCCCCGTATAAATGTTGTACCCGGTATGGTTCCTTCAATGATCTCGTAGGTGGGCGTAGACGGCGTAGCCGCAGAAGTCGATTGTTCATTTGTTGATGCCGGGCGCCGGTTGGGTCTCCGAAGGTGTATTCTTGTTGCTCTTCTTAGCGCTTCTTTTTCTTCTTCCAAGATTGCTTCTTTGGTGGAGACCTCTCCTGTGTAGTTGGTGCATCATTCAAGATTGGTAGGAGCCGAGTGTACTTTTCTTGGATGTCTTTTTTCTATCCTCTCAATGTGCTCCATCTTTGAGTCCAAATTTCCTTTGTAGTCTTTGGAGACGCTTCGGCTCTTGGTCCTTCTTCGGGTCTGTTCATAGTTAGTATAAGTATTAAAGAAGCAACAAGACCTTTTTACCTTGAATATGGAACCGGATTTCGCCTCGCCCCGATGTAAATGATTGCTCTTGTAGTATTCAGGAACGGCCTTCCAAGTATTATGGGAGGATCTTGTTCTTCGTCTCCCCGTGTCCATGACTAAGAAGTCAGTGAGGACATAGCTGTCTTTGATCTTGACCGGTACGTTTCGCACAATACCTTCCGGGAATCGGTGTGTTTGATCCGCCAGCTGCAGTAGTACATAGGTGGAACACAAAGGCAGATTACCATAGATTAATTTATACGTTACCTTTGACATTAGGTTGATGCCTGATCCCGTGTCGCAGACGGTTGTATAGAAGTTCCATTGATTAATGGAGCAAAGTGGATTGCCGAACTCCGTGGTCGCCTAGCTTCTCTATCGGGTGGTTGATTGCGCCGAGTCTTGCGTGCTTTGAGTTGACTTGATTGATCATCAAGACTCGTTCTACGCGGTGGTCGAGGTTGACGATTGTTCTTGTTCCCGCTTCTTCTTTATCCTCTTCTCGACACCGGTATGTGTACTTCGTGGTACGGTAGTGGTACGGTTGGAGCAGGGGGAGCTAAGGTCTTGTGTTTGCGTTGAATCTCTCCCTCTGTCCCATTAACCGTGAAGACGATCTTCGCGGTGTCGGCGTAGATGATTGCCTTGGTGGTAGCCGAAAAGGGCGCCCGTAATGATCGGGGCGTTCTTACCTTTACCCATATCCAGACCACAAAGTCGGGTGGCCACGTATAGCTTACCGATGTAAAGGCATACGCCCTCTAGAATACCCCTCGGGTAGCATAACGATTGATCTCGCAAGTTGTAGGCACATGGTTGTGTATACTAATTCTGAATCTGCTCAAGGTTTACCTTAGGCATGATGTTGACACTTGAGCCGAAGTCGATGAGTGCGTTGTAGGTGCGGGCGCCTATGTTGATGGTGACGACCGGTCTTCCCGGATCTTCTTTCTTAGCGGGCATTCCCCGCCGACACAATTGAATTTCTTGTCCGAGTAGGTGGTCCGCATACCGCATAGTAAATATCGACAAGATTTGCAGATTCTAATTCTTCCTGTTGACCCGAATCTTACCTGGGTTAGGCATAGGAGCGTATAAAGCCAGCTGATAATTGTGATTCTATCATTTTATTAAAGCTATATGCCGGTTCTTTATTGCGTAAGAAAAGCTTTCCATTTTAGTACTAATAGTTTCTAGCATTTTATCATTGGAAGCTAACTTCTTAGATAGATTATCCATAAGTCTACCTTGGTTTTGTACTAACTCTCTTAAAGGTGGGAAATTATTGAAAGAGTTATTACCTTGATAGTTACCTGAATAATTACCTTGGTAGTTGGGTCTCTGTTGACTCCATTGTTGATTCGAGGACGATATCTGGATGTTGTTATTGTTGATGTAGTTCACGCCCTCTTCTAGCTCGACAAAGGCAGCCCGAAAGTGTCCAAAGTGTTGCCACATTCTTCACATGTCATGCGGAATCGAAGAGTTGCATGACTTCCTTCTTCTCGAGCTTTGTCTTCAAGCTTCTTCATAATTAAGTCCATTTTGGCAGACAAAGATATCTACCTCTTTCAGCTGGTGCATTCCTCTCTCTTTCTTGCGGGGTTGACGGTCCTCATTCCAAGCTTGGTTTGATGCCATTTTTTCCACAAGGTCAGTAGCTTGGTTCAGTGTAAGTGATAGGAAAGCACCTCCAGCAGCAGCGTCCATGGTCTCACGGGTGTTGTTATTAAGCCCGTGGTAGAAGGTCTGCATGAGTAACCAATTCTCCATTCCATGGTGTGGGCATTCTGTGATGTAGTCTTGAAAGCGTTCCCACGCCTCTGGAACAGATTCGTCGTGTTGCTGCTGAAAGCTTGAGATTTTCCCTCGTAAGGCGTTGGTTTTGCCTATAGGGAAGAATTTTGCCGAAGGCAAAGAGAGCAAAGTGCCCAAGTAGTGAGTTTGTCTTTGTTGGCGTAGAACCACTGCTTCGCTCGTCCCAAGAGTGAGAATGGGAAGAGACGAAGTAGGATTGCATCACTTGAGACATCTTTGATAGTGAAGGTGCCACAAATCTCTAAGAAGTATTGTAGGTGAGCATTGGCATCTTCATGAGCTTTTCCACAGAATTGGCTAGCTTGTACCATGTTGATGAGTGCAGGCTTGAGCTCAAAAGCTTTTGTCTCCCCACATCGACCGCCTCGGCCCGGGCGGATGTTGGCCGTAGTCGGTGCAGCAGTATTCGCTGAAGGGTCTTGTTTGCCATGTCTTCAAAAAATTGGTGCTAAGCTACGCACAGTGGAGGAGTCTTCCGAGGTAGTGTTCTTGGGTTGAGATTTCAACTTGGATCTTGCCTCCTTCAAAAGTTTTTCTGGATCTGATTGGAAGTTTTCAGGAAGATTCCTTTTCATACATTACCCCGCAAAAAAGATAGGAAGAATAATAACAAGGGTATACTTGTTTAAGCAATTGATAAAATTAACTGATGCGTATGAGAGATGCATGCATGTTAATCCTATGTGTTTTTTTTATTGGGCTATAGACTTTCTTTCCCCGCAAGAACGGCGCCAAAAATGCTTGTTGGTATTTCTAATGTCACTAACTAGTAATGGCATCTAGAAAGAATATCGATGTTGCTTCGTATAAAACTTAAAAAGAAATATTCATTGCAGTTCATAGCATATCCAAAAAGGTTGTCATCCCTATAGTTAAACTACTAATATGCAAGGAATATAATATTCGTACTATGCCTTGATAACTTCTTAATAAGTAAATAAACAATTATAACTGGGTATCCGCAAGTTTACAGATATGAATATATACCATTGTAGCATTTTAACCAGGAGTAATAACCAGGTCTTGAATTTATATTCTACCACGTGGAAAGAAGTCTCAAGTTATCTTGAATTAACTAAGCATAGATCTTAATCTAACCATCTCTCATGTGCAAGACATCAGCATTAATCTCATCAATTACTTAAGCAAGGATCAAAGTTCATAGTAAAGATAATGATAAAGTTCTAGATAAAACAGATTTGACCAAAAATCACGCTGGTTGGCGAAAGAAAGTGTCTAACAATGGACGATAGCAATTCATAGGCTAGCTAGCATTAGAAACTCCAATATGTAACTCTAAACTAAATGTTAGGATCTACCTAATTATGCAATACAAATAACAATCATCGAAGAAAGACTAATTAAATCCGACATGAGGACGTAATCCGTGAAGACTAAGGCCTAAACTTAGAACAACCCGAAATCTAACATCCGCTAGGCCTACATACGGGGATGGATTGCAAAGGACTCAATGGTGTCAGCCACCACCACGATCTACCACACGACCCGCACATAGGGTGCAAACGCAGTAAATAAGATCTAATCACCATGATTACATCATCTCTACCACTCACCTTCCGATCTAGATGATGAGCGCTATACGAATCCATGCATGAACATAACAAGAATTCAACTATGCTAAATGTGTAATTAAAGTAAATACTAGAACAAATAATCTCAAATATAAACATGATCAAGATATTCATATTAAGCATGTGTCTGGGACTTGAAAACTACTTACAATGAAGAACTTACAAGAACGAGGCCTGATCTTGAGCTGGCCTCCGACGATCCTGAGCGGATTTCTCCCTTCCTACTAGTTCTAATCTTGATTGCTACTCTTCCGAAAGCGATGTTTCTCTAGCGTTGAACATGACTTGGTATTTTAATTAGAAATATCTTTGTTATAGAACTTGATGATCTAAGAAGGGGGTCTAGGGTCCTAATATATCGGTCTTCGCCTGCTCTCCATCTTCATTAGGCGATGTGGTATTAACCTTGAATCAATCCCGCACTTCTACCGTCGCCCTCGGATCAAACCGACTCAAATCAACCGGTTTAGATCGAAGTCTTAGAGGCGGGGAGGAAGCTTCCCGAAGGAGCGCAGGCGGCGGCGGCCAGGCCGATCGGCCCCATTATTAGCCGATCGGCCAGGGGGCTCCCCTCGGGTCCCGCGTCGGCGTCGCGTGTTCGAGTTTTCTAGATGATGTATTTCTTGGTTCCGAAGTTAGTTCACGCCGATTAATCCGAAGCCTTCTAGACTTGTTTCGAGTTGGATTGCGCTATGCTACGCCGGCCGTATGCCCCGCCATCTCTGGCTGATTTTCTCGTTAAGTCCCTCGCAAATCACAACTTTACCAAAACTGATGGAATTATGTTAGTGACACCCTATTCTAGGTTGTTATTATTATTTATACCCCTTTCTCATGTTTAATTAATTAAAAATTTTATATGATAACAAGTGTCAACAGTGTGTGGTGACCCGTCGTAGACCCTACATCACATCTTCTTTACGTGCCCTATGGCGAGGCGCTTCGGGAGGAGGTCAAGGCCGGCACGGGCATCAAAATCACTAGGCCGCACCCCTGCTCATGGGCCTGGACGTGGGAAGCCGGAGGTATGCAAGGCAGCGGGTGGCACCCTGGGTGGTGTGTGGAGCCCGGGCGCCTGGATCGACGCAATGGGCGCCGATGGGCCGTAAAACCCGGGAGCCGTGGGCGGCGGCGCGGTATATCTCAATGTTGATGGAAGAACTGATGGCGTTGCGCCCTCATCAGCCGCGGACCATGGCCGTGGCTCGTCGCGCTGGGAGAAGCCGGAGGAGGGATGGATGAAGGTTAATACCGATGCGGGCTACGATGGGAACTCCCCGCACCGGCGGCCGGGAGTGATCATCAGAAACCACAATGGTGAGGTGCTGGGAGGGGCGGCAAGGTGGCATGACGATGTGGAATCGGCACTCTCGGCTGAAGCACTGGCCGCGAGGGAAGGACTGGAGCTTGCAAAGGGAGCTTGGCATTGACAAGGTTATCCTCGAAGTCGATTGCCAAGGCCCGGCGCGCATGCTACAAGATAAGGAGTCGATTCTCTCTTCTATTGGTAATTTGTGTTTGATATCATAGAGCCGGGAAGTGTTTTTGAATTTTAGTGTGAGTTGGGTGCGTAGAGATGCAAACTCGCTGGCGCATACTTGTGCTTCTATGATCTCTCGCCGCATTACGCTCTTTGTTTTGATTGATGTAATTCCGGACTGGGTAGTCGAACTAGCAAATGCAGATTGTATTCCTTCAGTAAATGAATGAAAAGCTCTATGGTTCCCTAAAAAAAAGGATCTTTCTCCCTTCACTTGTTGCTTCTTCTTATTAGTTAGTATTAAGAGTTTGGGCAACATGTAGAAGATCAAGATCTTCTTGGAGCTACTGGTATGATCAATATAATTCTCTTTATGTTGGTTAATGCTATGTTCTTCATATTGTTCTTGTTCTTCATTTATCAATATAGCTATGAACTAGAGTATAGTCCTTATGACATGATCTTGCCATATGAAACTTTGTGCTTAACCTATCATACATACATGTTTAGACCAAGAGCTAAGTTGAGATGTTGAGTTCTACCTTGAATTAGTCTTAGTTGTTGTTGGATTATAGGTTCGTCGCCCGCCCTCGAGGCGGGTGCTCTAGTAGAAGGACCCCAGGAACGGGTAAGCCTTGTCGACACGCTAGAGTAGCGGCCATAGCGTAGACATGGTGTTTAAGCTAGAGGTTACCTTCGGGCCGCTCCATATACAGACGGATGAGGTGGTAGGCGGCAGGTGGTGACAGCCCTGTCCGTCCCTTGTAATCCCCCACGTCTCGTGTGGGGTAGGTGATTGTTGACACCTGTTATAGCATAATATTATTAGTCAATTAACATAAAATAAGGGCTTAAGTTAGATATCAACATAAGTCTAGGGGTCTAACTAATATATTTCCACGAATTTTGGTATTCTGTGACTTTGCAGGGACTAACAGAGAAAATCAGAGAAGATCGATGAGAATCGAAGAGTTTACATCCCATACGATGACAAGACTTAACCGTGAAGTAACTCAACCAGAAATATGGACTAAAACACTCTAGAAGATACCGTAAGACACCGAAGAAACGAGAGACCGAGGGCACTCAACCCCCTGGCGGCCGCCAGAGCCATTTAGGCCGCCGCCAAAGTGGGTCGCCCTTCTACCAATTTCACATTTTTATGTCGGTTTACCACCGACCTTAAGGTTGTATCTACACCGTAGCTGAGGTCGGTTTGATCCAAGGGTCCCCTGTTCATCGCCAAGTCCTATATAAGAAGACCACCTAACCCCAGGGTGAAACCCTAACTGATAATCAACTCATTCTCATTCATATCAAGACCAACTCAAGTCCAACCAAGTCTAGACCTAAGCCCTAGTTCATCATATTAGAAGTAATTAGCTACCTAGCTAGTTCTAGAGGAAGTCAAGTTCATCTTGATTCCCGATAATCAAGAAGTAGCGGAGCATCGTTTTCGTGGCTTCTCTCTTGTATTCGACCGTAAGTATTATTATCGAAATACAATTGATATGACTTTGATCTATATCATAATTATATTCTTATTGATATGTATCCATGCATGCTATGATTATATGTTTAGTTTAGTGAGTTTGTCTTATATCTTATGCATGGAATTGTATAGCATCCACGTAGATGATCACTATGTGGGTGATAAGCAATGTGTAAACGTGGTGTTTATACAACGTTTATCCGCAATTGCACCCTACATTCCGACGGTGGTAGTTCAAGGGGAGTGACGGTCCCGTTGAGTCCTTTGGAGTCCACCCTTCAATGATAGGCCAAGTTGAGCCATAATTACGGTGATGATCAAGTTTCGTCCTTGATTGTCATTGGTAATTTCTTACCATGTGTAGATGTATTGCAACCTTGCCATGATAGCTAGATGTATTGCACTAATTATAGTATTCATTGACATATGATTAGAGTATCTTAGGAATATTCTTTCTATTCTTTCTATAACATGCTTATAGCTCATATGATACTAGTGGCATATGATGATCTTAGACTTGGATAGTTATCATTTATTCAATTATCTTTATCTTGTGACTTATCCTGTTAATGAGTATTGTTTGGTGCATATGGCTACTCAAGATTATACAACCGCAAGTGGATCTCATAAGTAAATCACAATCTAAATCATTACCCCTCTCTCTCTATTTTCCATAGACTCCCTTCCCCGTGGTAAAATATAAATACGATACCTGATTACTCCCTGAAGTGCTACGATGGTATTTCTATCTCGTGCGCTTTGCGGATATCATGTTCATTCTTTTATCAAGGCCTATCAAGAATACCATACCCGCATTTCTTAGAGCGTTATTGCTAGGGTGACAGACTAGTGTGTAGGTAATGCCTAGAAATGAGTGGTATACCTTGAGTACATATCCTCGGTGAGATTAACTCCACTATGGATAATGATGCTAAGATTACACCCCACAACTAACACCGCCTAACTTCGCCTTTGTTGGATCATGAGATTAATTCCATATCCAAGCTAACATGAATAGATAGATACCTTATATATTTCTTTTCGCCTTCCTAATTTGGATCGTGTAAGAAATATCAACAAACATTTCTGGCGCCGTTGCTCTGAAGGGCGTGAGTCAAACCGTAAAAGAGCTATGGCTTTGCTTCCAAATTTTCCTAGTTTGGGAGAATGTTAGTCAAAATTTTTAAATGTGTTTTTCTAACTTCATAAGTTGTCCTAGTGCCACTTCCAGCTTCTCTAGTATGGAAGGGTATTAGTCAAAACTTAGATAGTGTTATTCCCAATAAGTTGGTGTTGTTTCTAACTTTCCTAGTTAGAAGGGTGCTAGCCAAAAATCCTAAACACAACATACATGGAAATAAGAGAGATCACTTGCATCACATAATGCATTGAGAACCCATTATCACATACTCAAACAGGTTCAACTCTGTTTTCTATTTGTTTTTGATTTTATGCAGGGGAATTATATGAATTGGAACCGTCCAGATAATTTTGTTGAAGATCCCGAAAAGTTAATCGACAAAGCTAGAGCAAAACTTAGACAAACACCAGCACCTACATCATCATCATCATCATCTTCCTCGAGACACCAAGACCTTCCTCGATTCGGACGCTGATCAAGTCAGCGAAGCTTAACATCTGAATTTGAAGCTATGGCAACCAAGACACTTCGTGAGTTCTCAAATCCTACCACGGACAACATTCTCACCGGTCCGAAGGTAGAGGTTGGAGACAATAGCTTTGAGCTTAAGCCGGGGCTCATCAACATGGTGCAATCTAGCCAATTCTGCAGAAAGGCACATGAAGACGCTAGTGCTCATCTCCAACACTTCCTGGAGATTTGTAGTACTTTCACTATGAAGGACGTATCCAGAGACGCCATATTGTTGCGCCTCTTCCCATTCTCATTATTGGGAAAGGCAAAGCAATGGTTCTATGCTACTAAAGAGAAGAATACAACATGGGATTTATGTTCCACAGCCTTTTTTACTAAGTTCTTTCCTATAGGCAAGACAAATGCCTTAAGAGGGAAGATATCAAATTTCCAACAAAGAACATGATGAATCATGTCCCTAAGCGTGGGAGCGTTTCCAAGAATATATTTCGTAATGTCCACATCATGAGATGGAGAAGTGGTTGTTGATGCAAACTTTCTATCACGGGCTAGTTCCTAGTGCTCGTGAAACCATGGATGCCGCAGCTAGGAGGTGTTTTCTTATCACTTACACTAACCAATGCTACAGAGCTTGTGGAGAAGATGGCTTCCAACCAAGGTTGGAGTGAAGAGCGCCAACCCCGCAAGAGAGGAATGCACCAGCTGAAAGAGGTAGATATGCTATCTACCAAGATGGACTTAATCATGATGAAGCTCGAGGATAGAGATCCTCAACCCAAGGCGTCATGTAAATCCAAGATTCCCGCATGACGTGTGAAGAATGTGGAAACACAGGCCACACTGGCAGGAATTGTCCAGAGATTGTGGAGGACATTAACAACAATAACTTCCGTCCTCAACAGTAATCAAGGTTCGAACCAACAGAGGCCCAACTATCAAGGAAACTACCAAGGTAATAACCAAGGTAATAATTTTAATACTTATCAACCTTCCTTAAGAGACCTTATTCTTAACCAAGGTAAAGCTATGGAGAATCTGTCTAGAAAAATAGCTACCAATGATAAAGTCTGTTGAACTCATTAATACTAGAATGGAAAGTTTTTCTTCAAATATTAAAAATCAGACACAGCTTTTAATAAGATGATAGAATCTCAAATTTCTCAAATTTACGCTCCACTAACCACACCAGAAAGATTCCGGGGCAGCCGAAAAGAATTAGAATCAGAAATCTTGTCGATATCTATAATGCAGTCACTACTATAGAGAGACCTCGTGGAGTCAGCTGGTTGGATGACTCGATGCCACCTAAGAAGGAAGATCCAGAAGGCCACCATTACAATCCGTATAGGACCGCACACCTTCGATAATGCTCTATGTGATTTCGGCTCAAGCGTGAATATAATGCCTAAGGTATTTTATGAAAAGATTTATAGTGAACCATTGTGGAATACAAACATGTGCTTGTAGCTAGCAGATCAGTCATTCTGTTATCCCGAGGGGATCCTTGAAGACGTGTGTGTAGGAATTAGAGGCTCTTACGTACCAAACAGACTTCAAGTCGTGGAAACCTAAGAAGTGAAAGATCAACAATCATACTCAGTCGACCATTCCTATGCTCAGCTAAAGCTATCATCTACGCAGACAAAGGCGAAGATTTGTTTCAATATTAAAGGGAAAAAGGAGAAGTTCAACTTCAAGAATAAGGTACATACCTCTCCTACTCACTCACAACATTCTTATTCATATTTACCAGAACCAAAGATAGAGACCTACAACAAGAATAGAAGAAGGAATCAGAACAGATACAAGAGGGCACAGCCTACAAAGGTAATGGTAGTTAACAAGGTAAGTTCGATAATGATCATCTACTTCCATCTCCTATGCTTCAGAAACAAGATGATCCAGGTACTCCCTACCATCGCATGCTCCATTCGTGTTTTAACTTTCTATAATACATTCTCGCGATACGGGTCCCAGTATTAACTTAATGGCAAAAATAACATATGAATTATTATTTGGAAAATTGCCATTGCAACCAACATTTGTGCAGTAAAACGATGGCGCACCAATCATACAGATTCCCGAAGGAATTGCTAAAGACGTACCAGCTTAAGATTATGGACCACTATGTTCTTACTGACTTTGTAGTCATGGACATGGGGAAGGAAGAAGATCCTCCATTAGTGCTTGGGAGACCGTTTCTCAACACTACACGCGCAATCATCTACATCCATACAGAGAGATACATTTCCAATTTCCTACAGAGAAGGTACGTGTTTACTTTAATAGTTATAATGATTATACAAAACCCAGAAAGAGCAGGTCAGCTCGTCGCCGCCAAAGGAGACAAAGGGATTAAAGATCCGTAAGAAGATAAGGTAAGTAAAGAGGTTAAATCTCTTACACCTGAACCATCCACGGAGAAAGAAGAATCAACTACTCCAGAGAAGAGTCCACCAGCTAAGCTTAAGTGGAGGAAGAAAAAGACATCTCCCGAACATCATCGAAGAGACAATAGAATCATCAAGCACCACCAATTGTGACAACCGATATACCATGGGAGTAAAGAGCAGAACTAGAAGTCTTGTTCAGAGGACTCTAAACCCCGAATCCTCACCGAAAGATAACTCCTGTAAGTTATCCATATATAAAATCCCCGCATTGCATATTTATTCTTTCCACATCATGTTTACTTTTAGTATCCTACATCTGCATTTGAAAACAACAAAAATATTTTGTGGTTTGTGAAAATCATAAAGCCCCCATGCTAATATCCCCGAGGCCTAAACACCTCTAGGCTATCTGGTGGCATGGCATAAAAAAAAAAAAAATAATAAAAAATAATAAAAAAAAATCTAAAAATATTTATCCCGGCAAACTAAAAGCGATGTGGCTAACCCCCGATGCTTAACCAAGTTCCACTAGCTTTGTTGTCTATTTGAGATCAGCAGATTTCAAGAGGAGAAGAGACATGTTAGGCGCCACCTTTGTTGCCAACTACCTCAACTTCTACATCGAAGATTACATTTCAATCCAGCTTTGGGGGTGCACTCCCAATCAAATCCCTAGTTATCCCGATAAGTATCTCTATTTATAGTATTAATAATATTAGTTAAATAATTTATTGGCTATAGAGTTTGTTAAGAGTCTAGTTTTATAATGTCTATTTGTTTAAAGAGTCTTTATTTAGAGTGTGAATAAAAGGATCAAGAGAGAATGTACATCGCTTTGCTTTGCTCAACTAAAATAAACCCCAAAAAATCTGCCAACATGGAGATGATGAATAGTTGCTCCACTTTGTTATACTTTTTAGTACCTAGCTTTCAAGCTTAATTTCTCTTGAGCTCCATTTGCAAAATTGCTTTGACTTGATATTTACTCTAAACCCGAAACCTATGGGTTGCAAATGCTTGCTCTAAAGTCTAGGTAATTGACGGATATGATATATGATAGTCCGAACCGCTATTTGATCTTACTCCTAGTGACACTAGATTTCTGGAGATTTATATTTTGAAAATTTAAAGTGCACATGATAAGTTCCTGTGTGACAAGAGTGTGAACCTCCTACCACAGCCATATATACATGCTCTCTAGATTAGAAAAACCCTTGAGATATATATATAGGCGCTTGCTTTACATTGAGTTTGTTCAATCTTTGTCGACCCTTAGAAACTTGTCATGCCGATCATGTACACTCCACTCCACTTCATTCCACCTCACTATATTCCACTCCACTCGACTCCATTCACTTATATGCTATTTCCACCCTAGAAGTACGCATCCACCACATATACACCCATCACATATATACTACCATATACATCCATTTACTCTAGCCACTAAAATATTCTACTCCTATTCTAGGAGAAAGCAACCAAAAATATTCCCTATACCCATCCACTCATTCATTGCTAGCCAATGTCTTACGAAAGCTCCATTACATTTGTTTATCTCTCAAAAAAGTTGTTGCAAAAGAGATTTTGGGTTGTAGATTAAAAAAAAAAGAAAAAAGAAGAAAAAGAAGAGAAAAAGGTTGATGAAAAATGGACAAGTGTCCTACGGGCAGTAGAGCCTACCTCCCTAAGAAAAAGAAGAATAAAGGAGAGTTAAAAAATGGACAAGTGTCCGATTAAAATAATGGGTACTTAGATACTGTCTCTCCATAAAAGAAAAATAAAGAAAGAAAGAGATACAACCCAGGTTCTCTACAGAGTTTCCAAATTCCAAAAGTGAGATGATTCCTCAAGGAGCACAAGTAAGATTTTCCCTCATTCATTCTATACACCTTACTATATTCCATACCATCTATATTCTATCCACCATACACATGCACCACTTGATCGCTGTGACTCGTGACTTTGAATCCATTGCTTGAATTTACAATATATGCTTAGTAAGTAAATAAAGTTTTCTCCTATCTATGAGCTCCGATATAAGTTTTAGATATAGGGTGAAAGAGAAGAAGGCATAGTGTGCTACCGCTTTGCCTTAACCAAAAATACTACATATCATGAGAGAAAGGCAACACTATCTTATTGCCTTAGAGAGGATCCACAAATACCACACATAAGAGATTAGAGAGAGTCATACTGAACTTTGAGTTTTATTTTTGAAAACTTGCAAAACTCCGTAAGGACAATTGATCAACAGAGTTCGAGATACAAAGGCTTGACTTGATCTGTTCTATCTTTCAATTACCCAAGATTGAAGAAAAGGTTATAAGCCCCAAAGATAAAAGGTAATATGGGTAAGTTGATAGTTGTTAAAAGTTTATTCTTATCCGAGAGAAATTTTGTTTGAAAGCATGTGTGCTCTTAAGGTGTGATAGCGTTGCAGAACTCCCGATCCAAGTAAGTAGTTTAATATAATATCATGTGTCTTTCGCCTTCCTAATTTGGATCGTGTAAGAAATATCAACAAAGGATATGCCGGTATCGCTAAGGCATCAAGGTGCGCCCCTGGGGCGAAGTAAGAAAATAGCAACCATGACTAACTTAACTTAGAATCTCTAACAAGACAAAAAGCATGTATGTATATCTACTGTCTTAACATAGCTATTTAGGATATGCCTGCTCCTTATTAGATTTATTCTTTCATTCTTTTATTTATCTTTATCCTTGAGATTGATTCAAGTGTGTGTGTCAAGTTATCTTACCATTTGGTTTATCCCTATTATGGATTGTGGTCTATTGCATAGTCGTGTTATCTTGTCCATGTTCATATTAGAAACTTTTACACCATGCCTTCTCTGTGGAAATACGATACCCTGAATACTTCCGTGAAAGCTACAACGGCATTTCCGCGCTGCGGAACTCTTTCTGCTTATGCGTTAAGAAACGCCAATCATCGCATTTTTGCTCCAAAGTGCTTTTGTATGATTGCTATGTCTATCTATTTTTCAGTTATCTTAGAACCAAAGTAATAGAGAAATATTTAGGAATCTTGATCTCTCCTATTGTCTCTTGATTAGCTAATCTATTCATTTATCGTAGTATTTAGTCATGTTATTATTCATAGTATTACTTATATTTATCATCTATTATTTACCCTCTCACTTTAGTCTAGTTGGTTTTGCTAAGTTAGTAGATATATGATTGTGAGTTATTAGAATTGTTTACCATTAGCTTCCCTATGGATATGATACTATAGAATACTCTTTAAAGATACAATGGTGTTACATTACGCTGCGTAATCATTAATATTCCTTTAGCACCTAACAAACATCAACAACTCCCTCCCCTTCTCTCTGGCGGCCCAGGCCCCTCGAGCCCCCTCCTCACTCCCTCGAATAGGCCTCGCCCCGCCCCTTCTTCAACCATCCCTCTCTCGCCGCAAAGGCGCTCCATCGGCGACAAAGACGCGCCAACGCCTCCCTAACCCGGCAAAGACGACCCTTTGTCGACCGCCCTTCGGCGCGTGGGCCGGCCGCGCCGCGACCCGACCCGCGCGGCAACGATGTGGCGCCCTCGTGCTCGTCGTGCGCGGACTCCCCTCGCTGTGGTCGGCCGCGTGCCAACGGGCCAACCCGATGGCCCACCGGGTCGTACTCGGCCGAGGCCGCCTCATGAAGCCCCGCTTTGGCACGCCGACACCGTGCCGGCCCAAGACGGCCCGATGGCCATGTATAATCATATAGGTGGAGAGGAATTTACTAGCTTCCATCGTATGGTGTCCTGCGACAGCTCCTTATGGCCACGTCTCCCCCAAAATCGCCTAGGGTGGCTAGGTTGCCTCAAATTCCCATGTCCACTAGCCCGAGCCCGCGTCGCCAGGGTAGATACCGAGTATAAGGAGTGCTTTGTTGAAGTTAAAGTAATTACATGTTATATTTTGGGGTTTTAAATAAATATAGGGCAAGCAGAGAAATATATTATTTAGTATTAATACAGGGCAAGCAGGGAAATATATTATTTAGTATTAATATGACTCTGCGAAGTAAACTGTAATTTTGTAATTAATATGACTCTGTGAACATTAGCACCAATGCCACCAAATAATGGGATAATGAAAATATGAAAATACTGAGCATGGTTTTAGAAGAATTACGGAAATTGAAATCATGCGATTCAAGTTTGGATGGCGGAGATTTGATTTTCTCCTCAATATTTATTATGAGAAAGATACATAGTTTATTAAAGAAAATGTATGGTAATATGACAATAAACTGTATCACCAAATAATGGAACAATGGTGATGTAGAACATGATTTTAGAATAATTTTAGAAGTGGAACGGGTAATTTGAAATTAGGATGGTGGAGATATGAATTTTTAAAGATTATATGAGGGTTTAATATGTGGCAATTAAACTTGGGAATTATTCTAGAATTTAGAATAATGAAACTGGGATGTAAAAAGCTTGGTGGAAAATATATTTTCGCTCCTCCGTGTACGATCCCTCGATGCGCATAGCATTTTCATTGACGCCGAAACGCTGGGCCCATCTATGGGCACTGCCTGTCCCCTCGTGCGTGTGTACTCAAACTGTGGACTGCTGCCTTTTTCTCTCTTGACCTTTGTAGGCTACTAGTCCATAGCGCACGCGTTCAAGGCTAGATGTGGGCCGCCACGTTCAGACATCGCCCCTCCGTCGAACGAACGACGTCCCGTCCCCGCTGCCGCGCCCTTGTTGCTATGGTGAAGGAAGAAGTTGTTGGCTAAAGCTCACTGCGCCGCATGACCACAGTTAATAGTCATGGCGACCATGCGCCTGGTGCTTGGATCTACTGATGGCCAGCACGGTGATGGATCGGTAACGTCAGATGTATAAGTGTGGCCGTCATCGCGTATGTCAGCACATATAAAAATAGTATCTTTCTGTAAAACATTCCAGCAGCGCGACAATGTTGTTATCATGTACCAGCAGCGCGCCAGCAAACAATCCATAGACGGATCAAATTAGAAACAAACAGATCTCACGAAAACAGTAGATTCTAATGATTGTCTCGATCTCCACAACAACAGTTCGATGTCTTAGACCGGATACGTTCGACGGTCCATAAAAGGTGTGGGCGTAGGGTTGCCGTCGCGCCATAGCAACACCGCTACTGGAGGCCACACATTTAGTTCTTCTAAATCGAAATGCAAGAGTCATTAAACTACATAGTCATTCCTGCCATATACAACGATAAATGCCCCCGCATAAATCATCACTGTCGTCGGTCAATGGTGCGCAGACAACGACGGCTCCAAAAGCGGCGTAAGTCTTCTCGGGCGCAAAAAGGCAAATGACTTCGGTCCAGCCAAAAGAGTTGCGGCGGTCAAGAGACCCACAGAGAATTAGTTCTCGTTAAACAAAGCAAAGTGCAGCCACCAATATGCGTAGGAAAATGTAGGATGGAACAATCCCCACCTTATCTAGCCACTTTTTGGCAAAGAAAAGGAAAATAAGCAGGATGTCAGACCAAGATCGAAACCACCAATCCCACCTAGATATCAATAAAATGCAGGCAAAATCTAGAATGGGTCGCCATTCGGTCACCATACCTACAAGGCCGAGCCGAATCGGCAAACCCGCACCGAAATCCTGTCCCCAGCGACGAGCTCCGACAGCGGCAAAAACGCAGCAGCTGTTCCCCGCACCGCGTCCTCCAACCAGAGCTCCTGGATCCCCGTCCAATACCTACAAAGGTAATGGCCGGGTAATGGGACCCATGCGCGGGGTAATGGCCGGTATATCTGTACATACATGTAGTTAGTATAGGCCGCGAATGACTTTTGCAGGCACATGACATGACAGGATTTTTAGAGAGAGCATAATATTAGTGGGATACGGCCTTCCGTTGGTATGGGCGCGCCACGCTCGATTTTTATACGCATAAATCTGTACCGTTTGTCAGTTCCGTGGAGCCGCTAATCATCTATCTCAATACAGAGATCAACTGGAACCGTTGTGTGGCCAGACTTGTTCATCAGACATTGGCAAACACATCGTGCAGAAACTTAGATATCAAACAGCATAGGAGTAGATGTCCGAGGGGTTGCTTATAAGCCTTGACGGCTGAATATGCAAGCCAATGAGTGGACCGCATAGAAGCTGAAATGTAAGTCTGTAGGCGTACACACGCCATGCACAGTCTTATTCTGCAGGGATGAGTGCAAACTGTCATAGACGGCGAAATAAAGGTCTTAACTGGGCGCAGCCAGTGGATAAAATGGTTCAAAGTTTCCCAACATAACTAACGGCAATCGTCGTTTTGGACGACCAAGAGCAAGGCAGGTACACACACTGGCACCATACACAGGCATGCTGGGATGGCAAAATGTGGCCTCCCCATCCCAGCAAAAGATCCGTATCACACTGGATACACTGCATTGGTCAAACAACATGTAGTTAAACAGCAGGTGGTACAGATAGAAACCAAAAAGAAACGCATGAAAAAAAGATTCCGGCAAAACAAAAAAGATACCTTAGTTTTACAGAGCTAAACAAATTGCTCTAAGAAAGTGATATTAGTGGGTGAAAGGAAGACTTAAAGCAAGCTATAGATCTATAATAAGTGCAAGGCTATATTTAAACAGTTAGGTAAAGAATAAGCAAGAATTCAGGGTAATTTAGCTAGGCCGCAGCGCTCATCTACTTGGGAGAAGAAAATGCTATTAACATCTTTGGGATTGAATCCTACCTGGCTCACACAGCTGCTTCAGGCAGCCGCACCTCAGCACGAAGGCGTTCTTGTCAGCACGACCATCCTTCTCATCTACAACACTGGGAAAAGTTTAAAGAGAAAAGGATATACTGTGAGCTTCTGCACCAAACCGGGAATCGAGTTGGTGCAGACCTGTAAGCATCACTGACAGCATCTTCTTTATAAGAGCACAAGAGATTTCGTAGTACTGAATGGGATGTAGTACTGAAAGAAGAATATGCACAAGATATAGAGGACCTCACCGTTTGACAGTGATTACCACACGACAGGGATATAGCAGCAGAAAACGGTAGAGGAAAAAATACAAACCATTCATTCTACCGTGATTCCCACATGAGAGCACCCCAATGAATTAAGGTAGCCTAGCCAACTGCCCCCTTGGCAACAATTGCCAAATTGTGTCGATCGAGATCTGTAAGGATAATTGGCAGCACCTTCTTTAAAGAACACATCAGATCTCGTGGTTTCCCACTGAAAGGACTAAAAGAGCTGAATGGGATATAGCGATCAAATTAAAACATCTAGAAGGCACACACCACCTCATCAAGCATTCAGAACGATGGAACGGTGTGGCTCCATGGTAAGGCCACGCTAGGAGCTAAGCAGGTGGGAAACCACCGTACAACACCCAGATAGAATCGAGAACGAAGGACAGCAAATGTATTCAGGAATGTACATAATCTCAGGTGGGAAGGACTCTATTAAACCGAAAAATTAATGGGCAATGCTCAGGTACACCTTTTTACCTATTAGGGAGGTAATATCTTAAATAGATCTGGACCATTAATTTTTTATAATTTAGTGAATTACTAATAAATTAATAAATCAAAAGAAAATAGAAACAAAAACTACCGCATCCCCTTATTCACGGGAGGAATCCCGCATGCAGTTACAACAAATCATGCGACATGTTCAACGTTAATCATGCGACATGTTCAACGTTTTTCATAGTATACACAAAACAAACATGGCCAACATATATAAAACTTTATGCGCAGATATAATATTGTGGTATATTAATTAGAAATAAATACTTCGATTTTGCATTCGGATATATGAAAATCAAAGCAATCGTCGCTCGAAAATGTTCAAAGAACCAAAACTTGGGGACTCGGGGAAAATAGATGCAAGCACGGACAATAGTCAAATTATTTTTAAAAAAGGTTATTTAAATTTAGAACTTGAACACATATGAAAAATTAGGCAAAGAAGTATGCATGCATGTATCTACATGAAAGGAAGGAGGCATGCTCGCTTCTTTAGCCACGTGATGAGGGATTTGACGTTTTTTTTTTTTGTCGCCGTATATGAGTACTACAGACCATGCATGCAGCAATAAAAATCTAAACAAAGATTTTCTATATTAAAACTGTCCTTATTTGCCCTATTTAATACTATTACCTCCTAGGAGGTAATAGATGATCGTGACCGTCTGATCGGAATAAATGGACGATCCACAATCATTTGGGAGTACCATAGCAATTGCCTTAAGCAACGACACCTCTTTCAACAAACATTCAGACTCAACAAGAAGATCCTTCCGGTCCGTAGGTACCCTACTAAGAATCCCAGCGGCTTTCGCAGCACGGTAACAGCGCTGCGCGCGATTCCACTGCACACACAATCCCATGGAAACTGTAGTCGACAAGGACAAAACCCGTTGAGGCCCTGCAAGAACGCTATAGCCTGAAGAACAGCATCTTCATACGCCAGATCAGGAGCTCACACGGAGGGCCCCAAAAAGAAAAAAATCACGACACGCGAAGCAGGGCGCCTCAATCTCAACGCCGTAGAGAGGCGTTCCATCGCTCGCCCTCTCGAACACCACCGAAGCATAGGACCGAGCCACCACAGAGCCTAGCAACGACAGGTATGATGGACCAACAACAAACATTCTCCGAGCCTGTACCGGACAAAAAAAAAAAAAAGTGCAAACCCAGAAATGACGCGGCGCACGCCGCACCGAAGGCACGAAACCACGGAAGAAAACCCAACCGAAAAAAAAAAAAATGGCTGTCAGGAAAGGAACGGAGGCCAGCGTCAGCACGAAACCCACACAGTGCATCGATGGGGAGGACGCGCGACACACGTACCGGTCGTAGGCAGCCGGAGCAAGGATGAAGACGGTGAGCCGCAGGCAACCGCCGTCGTTCCTCTCCGCGCAGCTCCGGCACGCAGGAAGCAGCCTCCACTCCGCAGATCTACCGGGAAGCCGATGCAGGAACCTGCAGACACACGCGGCCACGGGCGACGCAGCAGCCCACGAAGACCCAAGGGGAAAAATCAGAGGGTGGCGACGGCAATGGAGAGGAGACGCCGTGAACAGGAAGCAGGCGAGGGGGAGCTCTGTACCTTGCGAGACGACAGAACGGAGCAGGAGATGGAAGGCAGAGGCCCGCGGGCTATTTACCCCAAGGAGAAGCAGACGTTGGAACCGCCTGAGAAGGCAGCCAACGAGCCACCCAGACTGCCAGATGGGGCCACAGCTGACAGGAACCGAGCCGACCCCACCGGACAGGGACGGACTTAGAGCAACCCTCAAATCCCGCCAGCGGTCAGGCTGGGCTCTCTCTCGTAAGCGTCACCGAGCCGTGGCCCCCACGCTCGACCAACCGCCGTCCGACAACGGCAGAGGCGGCCAGCGCGCTCCCACGTCTTGGCCACAGTAAGGCGCAGCGACCTACAGTCTTTTTGGCAGCCACTACAAGCGGGACCCACTATTTTCAGCCAAGGAGCAGACGACAGCGCGCCTAGCGGACCGAAGAGGCCCCCGACGTGGCCATACTGCTGGCCTGGGAGCGGATGGGAAATGCGCCACCGCTGCAACCGGCCGGCGACGCCGGCCAACCCAAGCTCGACAGCGCGCGGCACCAACCAACGAGGAGACGACAACGAGGAACGTACGACGGTACGGTTTCTGACCGGCTGAAGTCCTGTATCCCAGACCAGGATCAGAGCGCTAGAAGCCATCGATCTGGACTGTGACGGTCAAAAATTTTGCTAACGTACACGCTCTGGCCGGGTCTAGTTTGTAGATCTTGTTGAGATGAGCAAAAGTCATGTACAAAGTTTTTCTGCTGTTACATGATTTTAAAAGTAATTTTGAATTCAAATTTTCAAAATTTTGAACTGGGTATTTCAAAAGTTTATATTTAGAGGCTGATTTTGAAAATCTTCCAATTATGAAAATTGTAGATCTTGAAAATTTAGCCTAAGTCACTCTTTTTGGAGTTTTTCGTTCAGTTCAAATTTGAGGAGAATTTGACGTAAATTCGTGAAAACTAGGTTGAGAGAGCTACAAAGGAATGCGGTTATTCTCGTTTTTCCTCCATACCGGCGTGTCGCCAGCAACGCCGCGGGTTGTTCTCGCGCTTCTTCGCCGCCAGACGCTGTTTTGCGCCTAGCTGGCCGCTTTTCGCGAACGCCGCCAAAATACCCGCCCATCTATATCCTTGCCCAGAGTAAAGCTACTGCCGACGCTGCCGTCGACTTTTTCTTTTCTCCTCCAGCCCACCGCCGGGTCACCTTGCTCCGCGCGTCACACCATCGTCACCGCGGCTGCCATTCCTCAAATTGGCCGCGCCATCATCTCCGCTCGTTTCTTTGCGCTTCACTTGAGACATCTCGTAGCTCCTCGCGATCGCCTCGTGCCGCACGTGAGCCGCCTTCTTCTCCACGGCCGGCGCCGCTGCCGCAGCGCATCACCTCACCGTCGCCGGTCGTCTCGGTGAGTCTCGTGACAAACCATCTTGCCATCTAGCTCGCCTTTGATGATGTGGTCATGATGCGCTCGTCCGCTTTCGACGACCCACGCACCGGAGATGCCGGAACGCCATCGTTGCTACCGGGGAGCGCCGCCGCCGCCATCGCCACCGCCGCCGACCACCCTCCACCTCGTCTCCGCCCAAACCATCGCGGCGCATCGTCGTCGGGGGTGAGCTTGTGGTCATGCTCGTGTCGACCGCTTTTCCATTCTTCGCACCGTAGTCGCCGGAACGCCGGACGCCGACGAGCTCAGCGTTGCCGCTCCGCCCGCAGCGTGAGCCGCGTCCCGCGTAGGGGTCGTTTAGGCTCAATTAAACGAGGGCTCGGGTTCTCCCGATGGTGCCGGAGTCGCCGGGTGTCCTCGCCGTCGACGGGGAAAGCCCCGTTGGCCGTTGCCGTCGTCCCGCCCAGCGCCGCCGTGCCGCCATGGCCGTCGGTATGGTTACCCGCCGTGCCCTAGGTCTCGGGTTTAAGGTGCCATGAGGTCAGCGGAGTGGGGATCACGTAAGAAACCAAGCAGCGTCGCCGGGAACCTCCACCCATGCGTGAGCTCTGCATACGTCAACGCATATTTACCGCCTTGGTCATTGCCTGGAAGGCGCTGGTTAGGCGGTCTGCTACTGTAGCGGCAGGCTGGGCCGCACAGTGCGGGCCATAGGGGATGTTGGGCTGGATTTAGCCCGGTTTGTTTTGTTTAAAATTTGATTTATCAATTTCCTTTATTTTGAATAGTGTTGATTCTTTTCAAAATTCATAGGAATTTGAAAAGCCAAGCTCCTTAAATTCTGAAAAATTTTTTGTAGAGTCTTTCTATGAGTATGTCTACCCATGAAAAAATTTGAAACTTGAGTTTTGAATAGTTTTTTGCATGATTTAAAATACAAATCTTTAATTGAAAAATGCATCTTCCATGATTTTTAGAAAATAAATATTTATTCAAAAAATCATGAAAAATTTATTTGGTACTGTTTTATGATGTGTCCTACTTGTATAAAAAGTTTGGAGTCGTTTTGAAATGTTTAAATTATTTTCTATCTTAAGCTCTATTATTTTATGTGTTTAAAAGTAATGTTTAGTGTATAATGATTTAGGTTTTTTGTGTGACTTTTTTAGGTTGTTTTGTAAACTTGGATCATATCACAATCAAGTGGTCCTTGGAGAGAACTCCTTAGGCAATGGTGATGATATCTTGTAGAAAGTAGTTCAACAAGTTGGTTTTGTTGGAGTTGCAACTTTTATCGTGAAGGAAAGTTGTACTCATGTGTTTATCTTTTCATGCATTCATCAAGCATCATGTTTACCCTTCCGTCATGATAAAGTATGCATCATCTGCTACGTGTAGAGTATACGAGAGAGAGTCGGATCGTGTTGATGAAGAAGCTTTGGGGAGGGTGTTGATATGGTTTTGCGATAGTCAAGCTTCTGAGAAGATAGTCCACGACAAGGATAATGTCAAGTGACTCGAATGATCTCGTTAAAGAATCTAACCTTCTCTGCAACACAGGCAAGCCCCGGTGCATTTAAACCCTTCATTGATGTTTTAAAAGTTTTATATCACTTATGTCTATGCTTTGTTGCATTAAGTAATTAGGAGTTGAGTGATAACCTAATTGTTGCATTACCATCCTTGTTTATTTCAATACCATCCTTGTTAACCTGTTTCATTTCGAAAATGCTCAGTAATGTTTAGCCCTGCTTAATTAGTTAAGCTTTTTCATTAAAATGATTTATTTGAGAAGATGGTACTGTTTTAGGAAAAAAAAGATGTAGTGATGAATTTGAGATCGGACGGGGGCGATTAGGTTGAAAAGCCCTGCTGGATACCTAGCCGTGCTTGTCCGTGTTAATTCGTTTAAGGACCGGCCGTTGTTTGGCTTGTTAAGTTCAGGACTTTTGAACGCAAGTACGCCTGAGGCCTTCTGGCAAGGTACGCTCATTGGGCAGCCACCGTGATCGCCGACCTAACTAGCCACATGCTACGTGTCGGATCTCGGTGGAACCAAATCGAATGGCAACCACGCCTTTGGGAGTGGAGAGATGGCCGGAGATGGCGTGTACCCACCCTACTGGTCAAACTCATTAGGACGGGGTAGGGAGGTGGAGTACTGTGCTCTCGGGTGTATGACCTCGTTCCCGTTTGGACCGTCGAGAAAAGGTTGATATGTACAGGATTTGGGTGCTACATATGTAGGTGTGGTTAGGGATCCCAATTTGGGTATAATCGGTTCATGAATCGCCGTTGCTTCTCGGTTATGGAGACCCGTTCTTACGTCCCTTTCATCGTAGTAAATGATGGATTATGTTTTTAAGGAAGAAAGTTGGAATAATAAATTATATTTGCTCTAGAATAGGAGAATCTAGAGTATATGAGCTACTAATCCGAATTAAAAAAATATTGAAAGTAAGGATTCACTTATAGTAGCTTTTTCTCGCAAAAAGAGTTCTTGATTCTTCTCGAAGCCTTACCTTGACTCCTAAGAGCGAGCATTCCCGAGTCTTCTCCTCTTTTTCTTGGTCGGGTAAGTCTTGTTGAGTACCCCCGTACTCGGGGTTCTTTGTTAACCCTTGTTGCGGTGTTGACTCGTCTTTGTTAACCAAGGTTATGTCGGTGGGCACGACATGATCCGGTTGTCTTCTAGTCTACTCAGCTTCCGCAAAATTAATTAAGTTAAGTTTACTCAAACGTAACTTACTCACATTTTGTAAAAATTAATGTTAT
>JADLZK010003179.1:0-121135 GCA_015847255.1 Hyparrhenia diplandra | reverse complement strand
ATTTCACTCTAGCCACCAAAAATATTCTACTCCTATTCTAGGAGAGAGCAACCAAAAATATTTCCTATACCCATCCACTCATTCATTGCTAGCCAATATCTTTACAAAAGCTCCATTACATTTATTTAGAGTAAAATGCACTCGTGGTACCTAAACTATTATGTAGGTACCGTATAGGTATTCAAACTAAAAACGTAAATCAGCTGGGTACTCAAACTATCTAGACGTAATGTACTAGGTACTCAAACTATATACGTAACATCGAGGTACTCAAACTATCTCTATCCCATGTTGTGGTACCCGCTTTTGCCTAAAAACTATAATATGCATTGATAAAGATGATTTAAAGTTTTTCTCTCTTAGTTTAACACCTATATGGTTCATGCTTATCTCTTTCTAAGAAAAGGTTGTGATACTTCTTTCTTACAAATAGTACGCCAACGCCAAGTAGCACTAGAAGCCCCCTTAAAAAAAAAAATAAGAAGAAAGACGGTGTTCACAAATACGAATTTATGTAATAAAGAAAGAGGGAGTTATATTTCTAGATTATATTATTTTTATTGCCGCTAACACTACTGCATATTTGAGCACCAAGAATTTTATGGCAACTAAAAAAAGAAATTTTCCGATGAAGAAATTAGCCCCAAAACAAATCGCATCTTAAAAATTTTAATCATCTATCCATCCATATTATAGTTTCCTATAAAAGCAGGTACCACAAAGATGGGACATAAATAGTTTGAGTACCGGGTCATTACATATATAGTTTGAGTACCGAATGTTACGTATAAATAGTTTGAGTACTTGTCCTGTTACGTTTCGAGTTTGAGTACCCATCTGTTACACATAGCATAGTTTAAGTACCATGAGTGCATTTTACTCATTTATTTATCTCTCAAAAGTTATTGCAAAAGAGATTTGGGTTGTATTTAAAAAAAAATGGGAGATGAAAATGGACAAGTGTCCTACGAAGCGAGTAGAGCCTACCTCCCTAAGAAAAAAGAAAAGAATAAAGGAGAGTTAAAAAAATGGACAAGTGTCTCGAAAAACAATGGGTACTTAGATGCTCGCCTCCATAAAAAGAAAAATAAAGAAAGAAGGAAAAGATACGACCCAAGTTCTATCGAATTTTCAAATTCCAAAGAGAGATGATGTTCTCAAGGAGCAAAAGTAAGTTTTCAAACCGAAAGCATTACCAATGACAACCAAGGACAAAACTTGATCATTACCGTAATTAAAGCTCAACTAGTCCTACATTCGGAGGGTGGATTCCAAAGGACTCAACAGACCGGCACTCCCACGATCTACCACATGGCCCGGAATGTAGGGTGCAATTGCATAAACGTTGTATAAACACCACGTTAACACATTGCTTATCACCCACATAGTGATCATCTACGTGGATGCTATACAATTCCATGCATAAAATATAAGACAAACTCACTAAACTAAATATATAATCATAGCATTCATGGATACATATCAATAAGAATATAATCATAATATAGATCAAAGTCATAATAATTGTATTCGATAATAATAATACTTACGTATCGAATACAAGAGAGAAGTCCTTGTGGCTTTTGACTATCGTGAACTCAAGATGAACTTGATCTTCCTCTAGAACTAGCTAGGTAGCTAATTGCTTTCTAATATGATGAACTAGGGCTTAGGTCTAGACTTGGTTGGACTTGAGTTGAATGAGAATGACTTGGTATGTATTAGTAATGACTTAGGGTTTCACCCCGGGTCGTGGTCTTCTTATATAGCACTCCCGGTGATGAACATGGACCCTTGATCAAACCGACCTTCAATAACGGTGTAGATACCTCAAGGTCTGTGGTAAACCGACATAAAAAATGTGAGGCCGACAGAGGACCCCACCTAGCGGCCGGCCTAAAAGGCTCGCGCGCCGCTAGGGTCCGTGCTTCTCGGCTTCTCGTTTCTTTGGTGTCCTCTCGGTACCTTCTAGAGTGTTTGAAGTCCGCATTTTGGGTTGAGTTACATCACGGTCAAGTCTTGTCATCATATGTGATGTATATTCCGTAACTTTCTCCATTCTTCTCTCATTTATTTATCCGTTAAGTCCCCGGAAAGTCACGTAATACCAAAACTCGTGGAAATATATTAGTTAGACCCCTAGACTTATGTTGACATCTAACTTAAGTCCTTATTTCATATTAATCGATTAATAATATTATGCTATAACAGTGTCAACACCGGGGCATCACGAGCCTTGGCAACCCGGTTCATTGACATAGTCTCCGAAGAACTCACGCCCCGCGAAATCACAAGGCAAACTTAGAAAACGATCGTGAAACGAAGAAAGCAAAGCAATAATGAGAGAACAAAACAAGTATCCGAGCTATAAAGCAACCCCGTAATTTCGGTCGAACCCAAAATTATGCAACGCCGGCCTAGAGGCATAGCAAGATCATGACCCTACCTCAACACAACCCGGCTCCAAGGGACCCGGCCACTGAAATATACTACTTTCTCTTCAGATCTCTAAGGCGGTTGTTCGGTTACACGGCCAGCAGTCTCCCGACGCCAAGACCAGCGCGACCACCCTCGAACATTTCGGCCTCAACCTTGACCTCGGCCCCCACCACCCCACCGGCAAATTCCGCTTCATCCGTCTTTCTCTCGCTTCAACACCGGAGCCTCGCGGTCCGGATATGTGATCCGCATAAGGTCAAAAACTCGGTTTAACCGAGGAAGGGTCTTGAGCTTGCTTAACTTAGCCTTGTGCTCTTTCTCGTGTAAGGACCGAGAATAAGTCGGAATCAACCGGTCAATCTCTTTCACATACAAGGATCCCTCAGGAAAACTCGTGGAGGAAGACATACTCTCACATCAGGTCCAAGGTAGCCATTGATCCTTCGAACCGAAGACGCCTAGCATCTCGAGACAATGGCCGAAATCCAACGCAAGCCCTCATCAACCAAATCACGACTAACCGGCGCGCTGAAGTCATGAAAAAGGCAGCCTCACACGCATCCTCGGCCGCGAACCGGCACCCGCCTCTCGCCCGGTAGCTTGCGCCCATAGCGCTCATTTGCGAAACGAAAAATATTCTCCCCAGAAATGTTCGTTCGTCATCGCCTCTATCGCCGTCCTCCTCGCACCCGAATATAAAACCAGTAATTGGTCCAATAATCCCACTTATTCCGATATAAAGGGGGCAATCTTGATAGAAGTGTGACCTCGCCATGGAATGAAGTTGTAAGACCTCGAACTCATTCCGCGTGATAGGAATACCATTCTCCATGTCCTCTTCGGTGACGGTCTTATAAATAAGACTTTCATAGTTCCAGAACAAAAGTGTTTATATTCGGCTCAACTCCCATCGACTTCGCCGCCATAGCAAAAACATGAATACGTGCAACCCCATTCGGGTAAGGTGGTGAAGTTGAAGGTTAAACCTCTCCAAAATTTCCTCGAGAAACCATCAACAAAAAACCGGTCCAGCTTCAAAGAAATCTCGAAAACCACAGCCTTCGAACAGCTCGATTTGGGACGGTCTCGAGACCCGAGCTCGGCATAAAGCACGAGAGTACACAAACAACAATCCCCAATCAAGATAATCTGTTAAGAACATCTTCTTGGTCACAAGAGACTTCCCAATCTCATTTAGGGACATAGCCATCCTCGAACTTTTTCCACCTCGCCAGCCTCAACGGTATCTCCTCGTTTTCGCTACGTTCTCGCCAACCTATTCAAACTCATTCTCTTCATTGCCCGCCGAGGCTTCCACCCGTCCCATCAAACAATTTTGCATTCATCGATGTAGATCCATCAAACTCACGCCTAAACTCCACCTTATCTTGCGGAGGCATGCTCAGGGGGGGGCTGATTCGTTACGATGGGGCTAACGCCGCCGATCGGACATCCGAACGGCTTTTGATCCGGATGCGTTTTTAGAGGATGATGAGCCGAGCTAGACCCCAAGACGACCCGGCGACGATCCGTGATGAACTCGAAGAACTCGTCATCTATTAAAAAGGAAATACCTAAAAACCGAAAAATCGCTAACCAATAGGAAAAACTATAAAAAAGCAAGATTACTTACCGCTAAGAAGAACGGAGGAAGCGAAGACAAATCAGCGACGAGAGATCGCGAAGAAGGCTCGAACCGCAAGCTCGCTCGTCAAGCGGTACTCCAGCCAGTGAAAATAACAAAGATGGCGGCGTGGGGGCTTATATACCCCCCGTACAACGGTAAAAAACCCAACGAATTCGCCCAAACTCGAGAAAATTAATATTTTAATGAATTTTCATCACCGAAAAAATTTACCTCTCCAAAGAAGTCGCCCGCAACTTCTTCACGATAAGGGAGTTCTTTCGGGCTCATTTTTGACACATGTCGGGATCAGCCCGAAGGAGAGATACGAGTCCTTCTGACTAATCTCGAGGGGATACTATTGAATAGAGCCCGAGGATGCTCACCCCTTCTCGCAAAAAGAAGCAAGCGGGATTTGCTTAAAAGGGCAAATTCGTGGGCTGTTGCCCTCGTTTATATTCGGGGCCCGACACGACTTCGGGACAACAGCCCGTAAACCACCGCCCGGATCGCCGATAAGCTAGAGTCCCTAACTATGATTTGGTAACCCGAAGATATGATCATTGGCTCGGAGCAAACGGCCTAAGCGATGGGCGCGCCGAGGCCGACCGGTCTTTGTTCGTGTTCAAGTGCATATTCGTATCCCGAGTATCATCCAAGCCGAACTCGGGTGTTCGTAACGCGCCGCGATCATCCGTGCGTATTCGGATCACGATGACAACCTCGGGCCCCGAATATGACTTCGGCCCGAAGACACGAGCCTTGGTGATTCCCTTATGCTTGCAGGAACATGGTGGATACAGGTGGCCTGTGGACCCCTCAGAGTGGTTGGCCCGGAAGCCGGGAAAGGACGTAAGTACCCCTAGGCGCCCAAGCATATATTCCAAGATGCCGAGAAGGTAGAGGGGCACTTCAGTGGATGTAAAGCCTACGGCGACTATAAATACCCCGCATGGTAATGTAAGGCAGACCGGAGAATCAATACAATACACCACTATTCTAGCTTCGCCAAGAGTCTCCGACTCACCTCTTCGCGAGAGAGTCTTTTTGGCCATGGGAGTTACCTCGATCGGGGTAATTCAACAATATTTATTAGAAAAACCTAAGATCTTGTGTGGGGTCATAATTTAGGTGTACATGACTCCAAAAACAAATTAAAGCCATTTCTATCTAGTAGGATTACACATCCTTCACATAGGTACATGATCCATTTCATCAAACCATGACTATACACATAGGTTCTTGTGCTCCATGTGGTTCATATGTATTCCGGTAAGTCAGTAGTGATCTCAAACTTTTTCTTAGTCTTGCACTTGCAAAGGGTGAAGCAACCAAGAAGTTTGAGTTTTTTTCGAAGTTGGTTTGGTACTTTTCTCGAGTTTAATTGAATTTCTTGCGGCGTAAAATAATTATAGGTCGTAGTGAGCGTACTAAGAAAAGAGCCTAATGTCGCTAAACTTTTCCATACGGTCTCATGTGCCCTTGGAGGCAAATCACTATGGAGGTTGATGTATTCTTGTGTTTCCATGGTATAATTAACCATCTCTTGCCCCATTTAGCACGAAGTAAAAATATAGTAATAGCAATATTTATTAGAAAAACCAAAGACCTTGTGTGGGGTCATAATTTAGGTGTACATGACCCGCAAGAAAAATTAAAGCCATTTTGACCTAGTAGGATAACACATCCTTCACAGAGGTACATGATCCATTTCATCGCACCATGACTACACACGTATGTTCTTGTGCTCCATGTGATTCATATGGATTATGGTGTCGTAGTGGTCTCAAACTTTTCTCAATCTTGCACATGCAAAGAGTGAAGAAACTAGGAAGTTTGAGTTTTTTTTTGGAGTTGGTTTGGTACTTTTCTCGAGTTTAATTGGATTTCTACGTGCCGAATAATTATAGGTTGAACTAACCGTACTCCACGAAAATATCCGAATGCTACTAAACTTTTCATAGGGTCTCATCTTCCCTAGGAGGCAAATCACCGTGGAGGTTGATGTAAAATTCTTGTGTTTCCATGGTGTAATTAGCCATCTTTTGCCCCCGTTTAGCATGAAGAAAAACATAGTAATAGAAATATTTATTAGAAAAACCTAAGATCTTGTGTAGCGTCATTATTTGGGTGTACGGGATCAGTAAAAAATTGAAGCGATTTCTACTTAGTAGGATTACACATCCTTCACAGAGGTACATAATCAAACATGACGTGGCAGCATTGCTTTAGCACTGTCGGTTGCATTTGGTAACCGACAGTCAATAGGCGTGGGGTGAAATTTTTTGAGGCTATTTCAACATCCGCCATTCGTTTCCCACCACGCCGAAACTAGCCTTGCTTATATATATTCAAAAAATCGCATTGTGTATGCGTTCATACTTGTTTATTGGTTTGAGTATGTTTAGATACTCATATTAAGATACTCTAGATCTTACTACACGAAAATTTTTTGAAGGAACCTATATTTTTTAATATATTACATAAAATGCCACTACTATCGTATATAAAAAAGTATATCCATATACTCAATGTATGAATGCTACTTAACATATATACCACCATAGATGGTCTAGTATGATCATATACTTCATCCACATGCACTTCGTTCGGTCATATATACCACAAATCTTGAGATATACATATGGGTGTAACTACGCCTAGGAATGGCAAAGGGTTCAAATGACTAACCCTCTGCCATTCGTTCCCCACCAGCGCTGAAAGAGTACCAGCTTCGCCGACGGAGCACCACTAAATCCCACGTCGCCATCCGTCGTCCCCTATGCCGCCCCGGCCGTCCGCTCACAAGATCCCCGGTGCTTCCACGCCACGAATCGAGGCTTGATGGCGTTCACACGCCACGCCCCACCACTCCGACATCCCCAACACCACGCCGGCGTCCCTCCGCCCTAACCCGGTGATAACTAATTATCCCTTTAGGAGTTTGAGTTTTTACCTATGACAATGCGAACTAATTCACCGCTATCCAAGCCTCGCCTCACCCGCTGGACTTCCTCCACGCCGTTGACGGTCCGTTAACACCATATTTTTACCATCAACATTCTACCTTTTAGGGGTGAAACTAAACCTTTCTATGCTCATATACATTTATTATTGACATATTTCCACTTTGTAGTACCAAAATAATTGTTTTGTGGGATTTATATAAAAAACAAGTGGAAATTGTACTAAAAGGCGCCTCCCTCGAAAGCGTACTTTAGAAGACATCCAACCCAAGTGAGAAAAGGCCCACACAATGCAAACTAGACCGAGTAACCAACACCCAAAGATCTTCCGTAGCCCAAAGACGCCACGACGACCAAGGCCCGACCAACCGAAAGCACGACCTAAGCGCAAGACGTGCCGTGAAAGGCGGTTCAGCCCATCCTACGCGTGGCGGTTCAATCAATGACCCGTGAGGGCGATGTGGTCCGCCGGGTCGGCCGGGTTCAAAGAACATGGACGCTAGAACATGGTAGGTTTCGTGTAGGTTTAGCACTTAGCCCCCGCTCCTCCATGTATAAGTAGGCCTCCTCTCTCCCTCTCTCACACGTACCACTCTCAAGGAGCTCTACCTCACTCACTACCTCACCTCCACTCTCCTACCTCTAGCTAGTCCACACTTCTTCTTCTTCTTCTTCTTTGGTTAGCATTTGGAGTAGAAGCTACAAGGAGGGCTTATCTCATAAGAAGAAAAGCTTTCGGTAATATACGACAAGTTCCTATTCTATTATCTTAGCCTAACATTTGAATTAGAGCTATAGTCATGATCATGTTATAATCTCGATAGATGAACTAGCATATAGTTTGAGTGTTTTGATCCTAACATCTTCATATTTGTTCTTCACATATCACAATGCTAGATTGATAATCCATGGGTTAATGGTTCATCGTTCCTTCAGGTTTGCTTATGTTCTAGTCCGTCCATCCATAGTGTGGGGATCTTGGGGGGACATAAGAGTTGTCATGCATGCAAAGGCGTGGTGCCCGGATTCCCGATAATCTTCAAATATGACACCATGCCATGATTGAGGGGGGTAGGCGGCTAGGTCGTGACAAGCCTTGTCGGTCCTTGTAATCAACCCACGTGTGTATCGCCGTGTAGGAGTTCGAAAAGCCTCCATTATGTCCCATTGGACATAGTGGTCTCCCCTCGTTAACCTAGACATAACCATTCTTATATCATGTGTATTTTGTGATACTAACTATATTCATTTGTCCTGCCAAGACTAGAAACATTAACATGCTCCATAGGATATTCTTTTATTTAATTCTATTTTCTTTATCCTTCTTGAGGTATCTATACGTGAGTGTGTGTCACACTATCCTAAAAATCGATATGTTTACCCCTATATGAAAAGTTGGTCAACACGCAAGTATATTCTTATATTTCGATGCCATGCTAGCTTCTCACATACATGCCTTCCTTTTGGGAAAGTATAAATAACGATACCCTGAATACTTCCGGTGAAATGCTGCAATGATAGATCCGCGCGCTTTGGATGAAAATCTATTATGGCAAGGTCTATCACCGTTGAAGTCTCTAGTGTGATCACCGACAAGGTGGTTCACTCTAGGATATCAACGACACATTTCTGGCGCCGTTTATTACACTACTACAGAATTGTCCATCACTGCTGGCTCCAACCCCCCTTCACCGCCGAAAACTGAGCCGGCGTAACCATAGCGGTAATGATGTGGGTTCGAAACACTACCGGGTCAAAACACCGGCGGTGATGCGAGGAGAGACCGCCGGTTTGATATCGAACCGGCAACAAGATCGTCACCGAACACCGCCGGGTGTTCCACGGACCGCCAGCATTTTTAATCCAAGCACTACAGGTTCGAAGTCAGCCAGCAGAGTTGATATTGAGAGCACCGCCGGGCTTTAACGAACCGACGTAACCGTAAGGATAACACTATCGGGTTAGATTGAGCCGACAAAGTGTATCGAAGAGCTAACAATGTCGCTTTTACTTTGGACCCGCCGGTGAACTTTTTACGTGAACACCGCCGGCCGATTTCAACCCGACAGCGTTATTGGAGTGGAGACTATAGGTTGGTTAATGCAAAATGACGGTGATGTTTCTCCATAGAAGACGGTTTGTAATTCAAACCGATAGTGTTTGGTATAGTTACACTACCGGTTTGTTTCTCATTCACTTTATCGGGCCCATGCCACCCGGGCGTTTTTTTTTAAGTTTTTAAATTTTTGAATTTATTCGTTGAAATCAGCTATTTTTAAACCCATAAAAGCATCATATATACATTAAAATCGACAAAACATTACATGGTTCAAAGGTTACATACAACTAACTCCACCTAATGTTCTAGAATTCAGCCTAGGACATCAACTTCCAAATAAGAAAAACAATCACAATGGACATAACTAAAATCAAGACATCTTTCATAGGCCAAGTTGCAATTCTCCTAATCTTCATATCTATGGAGAGAGGCTTCTCATCGATCTCCAAAGGTCTTTGGTTGATAGTGAAAGTTTTCACCATAGTAGGCCCCGAAAGCTTCAAACTTGTCTTGTCTTTTTGTAACAATAACCGGGTAGCCGAGACTTGAGCAGAGCAATCTTCCTGTGTTCGATAGATCCCCGGCACTTGACCAACATGCACTACATACCACACCATGGTTTGCCTATACATGCAACCAAAATAGGATGTTAATGCTATGTCATTCAGAAATGTTGTACAACAAGATTTTGAACACCACGAAACTCATGAATTTCAACATTATCTCATTTCAATCACACTTCGAGCATTAGAATGTCTTCAATCATTGATGTAAATGACCAATTAAAATACTTTTGCCACTATATAAGGATCCTGAACTGTTTGAAAGCAAAATCTAAATAGAAAAAGGAAATAGCAGGTTGGATTTATCAACACGGGCATTTCAACGAACAACTCAAAGGTAGTGACCGACGCGACTCACCAAGCTTCCGCGCGGTCCGCGGCTCTGTCTAGTCTCGGCGGTGCGAGACGTAGGCGTCCTAGAAGGAAGCAGAGGGCGCAGACGGGGCGTTCTTCCGGCGGAATCAAGCTCGAGGTTGCGGCAGTGTACGGTGTCGGGCGAGACGGGGACGGTGGGAGGCGCGCAGACGGCGGTGCAGTGTAGCGGTGGTCCCCGTTGACGTGGACGAAGAACAAGCGGGCGAGGCGAGGCGAGAACAACAGCGAATTAGACCTCATTCTCATAGGCAAAATCTCGAGGAACTAAATGGCTAATTAGTTCTCACCGTGGAAGGGCGCAGGACGCCGGCGCGGCGTTGGGGACGTCGGAGAAGAAGAGAATGGAGGGAGCACTGTAGGGGGTGACGGACGACTGCGGCGTGTGTGGTGGTGGTGCTCCGTCGGCGACGCGGTGGGGAACGATTCGGGCGCGGGTTGAAATGACCTCGAAATTTCAGCTCGCGCCGCCTATTATATATCGCCGAGGCCGAAACGAATGGCGCGGGGTTCAAATGACTCGTGAAATTTTCACCTCGCGCGCCCATTTCTATAGTTAATCACCGCCGGTTTAACAAGAGTCCCGGCAAGTTGTTACATTATAAGGTTCATCGCCGGGTATAAACGTCGGGGCCGACCCGACAAAGGATCGTGACATCTTGTTGCCACCGCCACACGGTACCACCGCCACGGTGATAAGATCACACTGTTGCCACCGCCACCGCCACGGTGATAAGATCACACCGCTGCCACCTACCACCGCTCATTCCCACCTACCACCACCTATAAAAAAAACAGCAAGCAGAGAGAGCCATGTATGGCGAACCGTGCGCCGGCCGACCTCTTCTCGTTATTTGCCAATTCTCCTATCCACATATATGGCCTCTATTTGGGAGAAAGCCCTCCACATAAACATTTTATCATGGGTAGATAGTGTATACAACAGGTACTAGAAGGGTGTTTTTGAAGATTAAGCTACAACGTTGCTTTTACGTAAGCCGGGTGTGATGTTCGTGCAATGCCATTGTTGCATGGACTGCTGGATCAAGACGGAAAGTAGGAGCCAACATGCATTCTTGTGCTCCTCGCACGGTGATGAGCCCCGTCTCTGTCGGGCCTTTGCCGACACGGAGAGACATTGGTTCTTCTTCAGGGTCTCCTATTCGCCTTAACTCGTGTAAGCATTACGGGTAGCATTGTAACCACCTGGGCATAGGTGCTAGAAGGGTGTTTTTGAGGTGGTTATTTCTTAATGTGTTTGTACACTTTGATTATTGTACCGTGTCAACTCGTAATCAATTAATTGTAATGCTTTTGTGAAGTATGTATAATCCCAGTTCAACTTGTAATTACTCGGGGTCGTCGCGTAGAAATTCAATTTAATTGACAAAAAATACCAAACCTTGTCCGAAAAATCTCAAACATCGTGGTTCCTTCACACGTGGCATGTGCACGTCTAAGAAAAAGTTTGAGGCCGAGACCACACCAGAACGAAGATGACCCAAAGATAGCTTATGGATGTAATTGTCGGTCATGCTTCCGATGAAAGGGGTCATGTACCTTTGTGAAGCATGTCTACTCACACAATGTAGAAATGTCTTGAATTTTTTTACAACCTTGTACACCCAAATTATGCCCCCACACAAGATCTTAGGTTTTTCTCGATCCATATTTTTATTATTAGATTTTCCTACGTGATAAACGCGATAGAAGGAGGTCAATTAAAGCTTGAAAACTTATGAATTTTGCACCAACCTACACACTGAATTCCCTCCTAGGACACATGAGACCATGTGGGAAATTTTGGCACCACCCTGGCTCTGTTAGTGGGTAACCCAGTTCAACCTATAATTACTCTGGGTCGCCGCATAGAAATTCAATTTAATTGAAAAAAATACCAAACCTTGTCCGAAAAATCTCAAACATCGTGGTTCCTTCACACATGGCATGTGCACATCTAAGAAAAAAGTTTGAGGCCGAGACCACACCGAACGAAGATGACCCAACATAGCTTATGGATGTAATTGTCGGTCATGCTTCCGATGAAAGGGGTCATGTACCTTTGTGAAGCATGTCTACTCCCACAATGTAGAAATGTCTTGAATTTTTTACAACCTTGTACACCCAAAATTATGCCCCCACACAAGATCTTAGGTTTTTCCTCGATCCATATTTTTATTATTAGATTTTCCTACGTGATAAACGCGATAGAAGGAGGTTAATTAAAGCTTGAAAACTTATGAATTTTGCACCAACCTACACACTAAATTCCCTCCTAGGACACATGAGACCATGTGGGAAATTTTGGCACCACCACTGCTCTGTTAGTGGTTAACCCCGCTTCAACTTTGTAATTACTACCTGGGGTCATCGCGTAGAAATTCAATTTAATTGAAAAAAATACCAAACCTTGTCCCAAAAATCTCAAACATCGTGGTTTCCTTCACACGTGGCATGTGCACGTCTAAGAAAAAAGTTTGAGGCCGAGACCACACCGAACGAAGATGACACAAAGATAGCTTATGGATGTAATTGTTTGTCATGCTTCCGATGAAAGGGGTCATGTACCTTTGTGAAGCATGTCTACTCCCACAATGTAGAAATGTCTTGAATTTTTTTACAACCTTGTACACCCAAATTATGCCCCCACACAAGATCTTAGGTTTTTCTCGATCTATATTTTTATTATTAGATTTTCCTACGTGATAAACGCGATAGAAGGAGGTTAATTAAAGCTTGAAAACTTATGAATTTAGCACCAACCTACACACCGAATTCCCTCCTCGGACACATGAGACCATGTGGGAAATTTTGGCACCACCCTGCTCTGTTAGTGCGTAACCCCAGCTTCAACCTCTAATTACTGGGGGTCGTCGGCGTAGAAATTCAATTTAATTGAAAAAAATACCAAACCTTGTCCGAAAAATCTCAAACATCGTGGTTCCTTCACACGTGGCATGTGCACGTCTAAGAAAAAGTTTGAGACCGAGACCACACCGGAATGAAGATGACCCAGCATAGCTTATGGATGTAATTGTCGGTCATGCTTCCGATGAAAGGGGTCATGTACCTTTGTGAAGCATGTCTACTCCCACAATGTAGAGAAATGTCTTGAATTTTTTTACAACCTTGTACACCCAAATTATGCCCCACACAAGATCTTAGGTTTTTCTGATCCATATTTTTATTATTAGATTTTCCTACGTGATAAACGCGATAGAAGGCTGATCACTATCGGTTTCGTATTTGCAAACCGATAGTGTTGTCTCTTTTTTATCGCCGGGGCTCTATTAAAACCCGGCAAAGGATATATTTCAAACTAACAGTTTAGTAATATCTTTCACCGCCGTGAGATTACTTGGACCTTTCTTTTTTTCACTGGGTTGTGCGTTTTCAATGATGTTTACTAACTTTTCTGGTTAGTACATAGAGCATTTATATATTTATGTTCATCCATGAAAGATAAGAAGGGCGTCGAAAAAATAAGAATCTGTGCCCGTATTATGAATGCAAACATCCATTGGAAAGGAACACATGATTACATATATATATATATAGGGTAAATTTTTTCTACACCCTAGGTGTAGTTACACCCATGTATATCTCAAGATTTATGGTATTTATGACCGAACGAAGTGTATGTGGATGAAGTATATGATCATACTAGACCATCTATGGTGGTATATATGTTAAGTATGCATTCATACTTTGAGTATATGGATATACTTTTTTTGTATATACAGTAGTGGCATTTTATGTAATATATTAAAAAATATATGTTCCAATCGAAATTTTTTGTGTAGTAAGATCTAGAGTATCTTAATATGAGTATCTAAACATACTCAAACCAATAAACAAGTATGAACACATACACAATGTGGTTTTTTGAATATGGGTGTAACTACACCCGGTGTATAGAAAGTGCACCCTATATATAGAGAGAGAGGGGAGCAAACCGACACAATATCCGATTACATATATGATCACAAAGACCTTTCCACGAATAAATCAATGTTCTCATCAAAGTGTACAAACACATTTAAAATAAAAAACGCCGAAGGTAATGTGATTCTTGCCGATGAAATTCCGATGGGATTTTGAAGGCCCATCGGTGCCCGTTGAGGTCCCATTGGTGCTCGCGGAGGTTTCTTGTGCTCGATCTTACAAGGAGGGCATAACTCGATTTACATTGAATCCACGGCAAGGATGCCGCACAAATTATCTTTTGCTCATCCAAGCTATGGTTTCATCCAATGACAAGATGCATAGGCATTCGCAAGAGAAGATCATAGTTATCTATGAAAATCTCCTTTGATCACCAAAGGAGATTTTCATTGAAGCAGATTTTTATAAATCGCTATGATCTTATCCGGAGAATGCCATGTCTCTCATATGGACATGTAAATCCAGCTGTCCAGCCCCTCAAGCACACATAACCGGATGGCTCTGTGAACCTCACAGCTGTTCTAACCTTCGGCGCTGCTCAATCTTCAGTAAGACTCTTGTAGCACCTCTTGTGTGTGAACCATTTTGGTGGCCTAAGATGCATAAGAACGATATCTGTACGTGGAGGGCTTTCTCCCATAGAGAGGCCATAGATATGTATGGAGAGTGGAGAGTAGCAAAGAAGATCGAGGAAGAAGAACAGACAACTGAATCAAGAGTATGAAGAAAGAGGACGAAGAGAACTGAATTGCAAACCTAAGGGCCGCACTAGCCGTTTTTATAGGCCAGATGCCGTGGTAATGACTGATCACTGCCGGTTTCAATTGGCACCTCGGCAAAGGATATGGAAGTTCACCGCCGGATAATTGGCACCGCATAAACCAAGCACCGTGGGTCGTGGTACGGAGAATGAGGCAACAAGGTTCTTCCCCGCAATAGTGCAGGGTCAGGCCGCCGTGGCGCATCGTCGCCCGCTGACAATGCAAAAATACCGCCGGTTCTTAGTTTTAACCCGGCAAGGATACTTCCATAACACCGCCGGTAGTGGTACACCGGCAAAGGATATATGTGATCACCGCCGGTGCCGAAAGTGCACCCGCAAGTGTTATTATCGACATTGATATAACCCGGCCGACGCAAAGAGTCGGGTGCTCAGCCTTTTCTCATGGGAAGCAGAGAGACACCGCCGGTTTAATTAAAGCGAACCGTAGTGAAGACTAGAGCAACACGATTCTCAAGGCCGCAGCCATGACGTATCACGTGCCATGACCTACACGGCAGCCTATATACGCATTACTAAAATGAAAATTTATAATACGAGAGTGTACGTGGATGTGAATGGGGTTAGTTGAAATCTCAATGCATTAACGCCGAGATAAAATTAATGATTTCAATAAATCGATTTTTTACAGATTTGTTAATCACCGCCGATCCATGTGTGGGCCCGACGGTGATCAATGAAGGTGGAGACTCTGTTGTCGTCCGCGCGCCTTTGGAAACGCAGCCCGTGAATTCAAGCGCAACCGTATGTCGCGGGAAACGCAGAGGCCGCCAGAGAGATCGTCACGAATTCCAACCAGCGATCGTGGGAATTCCAAGCGGTTGGGTTGACGCCGCGTTCGATCGTGGGGAAGTGGAGCGATCGGCTAAATCACTATTTAAGCACACACTCGATCATGGCGTTCATCCTTTCCGGCCACTAATCCAAATGATTCCCTTTGCATTCATCAGCACCATAGCTGCCTCGGGCTCGTGGATCCAACAAGCGCACCAGGGGAGGAGATGGAGGCGGCGGAGGACAAGGGCAAGGAACCGGTGGTGGAGGCGCCGGTGGCCGACCCCTCCCGACCCGACCGACTGACTACGTCCCGCCCCTCTCCTAAGCGGGACCGCCGCATGGACCTTCGGCCACCCGGCTAGAGGTCGCGGCCGATGACCTTGCTGATCGCCGCCGCATGCAGACATGATCGAGAGGGATTTCACCCTCGATCGTCTCCTCCGTCCCGCCTTCGAAGCCGGGAGGAGCCGGGCGGACGGCAATGGTCTTCTTCCAAGGGTGGATCCACCCCGGAAGAGAAGATGAACCACTACGCCCCCATGGTGGAGCAGCTTGGGTCGGGATCATCCTCGAGGCCTTGGCCAAGAAGGACGACGCCACGCCGGGAGGAGGAGGACGAGGACGAGGACTAGGCCGGCGCCCCTCCTTTTTTTTTTTTTTTGTTTTTTATCATTTTTATTATATGTTCTGTTATATATATATATTAATAAAATAAAAATTATATATATATTATTATTGCCGTGGGTTGCTCCCTCTATCCTCGAATCTGCTTTTGTTACCAGCTTAAAGAGCGATTACAATTAAATAGCGCTTAAATTTGATTTGAATCTTAACTTGTTCAATGTAAAATTTATCAAAAACAAACAATTAACCGTCGGTTGTGCTTTGGAAAATACAGCCGCCGTTGAGTGCCGAGGAGACGGCCATTGGGCGCAGCGGTCGCCGGGTTACGCTTTTCCGAGGAACCGCCTTTGGAAACGCCACATTTATACCCCGCCCCTCCCGTTATCCAACACTAACTTCTTTTCGTGCCCCTCACACGAAAGCCGGACTCGCCGCCCACGATCGTCGACATGGCCGCCACCGGGAGGAGATGAAGTTCGCCGTGGAGCGCCCGCGCGCCCCTCACCAAGCCGAGCGGCCCGGCCGACGGTTGGCTCGCCAAAGGTGAACCCGCCCGAGGAGAGGGGCAACTTCTACGCCCTCCGATCGACTCTTCCGGGCGATACCCTCGCCGAGGGATACCGCCAAACCGGGAGGAGGAGGCCAGGAAGGCGGCCGCCGAAGAAGCCGCCTGCCGCTGTAGCGCCAAGAAGGCCAAGAAGGCGGCCTAGGTTCTCTTCTTTATTTGTTTATGTTAATTTCGTTGTCCGATGCAGGTGGATGTGTAAGATACAATGATCCGTGGTGGTTAATTTGCTAATGGTTCGGTTGTTGATTAACTGCTGCATGGCAATCTCTTTATCTTTCGTTAATTTGGGTTCTACTGCTTTCCTTGAATCGGTTTATTATTTATTAGGATGCGTGTCAATCTTAATTTTCTATCATTTGTGTTCAACTGCTCCTCGTCTTAGAAACCGCGGGCCGAGTCCTATTTATACGCATAACCCCCTCGTCTCCGGTCCTCTCCAACACTCCGCTCTCCAAACACACTCCCTCTCCCCCGTTTTCACAAAGAAGGCGGCCGGGTCCGGTGACGCCGCCGACGATCGACATGGCTGCCGACCGGCGGAGAAGTCCATCCCGTGACGCCTCGCCGCCCGCAACAAGCTCAACAGCCGCCGACCAAGTTGGCCCGCCAATGGTGAATCACCACTTGGAGGAGAAGTCCATCATCGCCTCCGGATCGAGTACTTGGCCGATAACCTCGCCGAGGGATACCGCGGCCAAACCGAGGAGATGGAGTCGCCGCCAGAAGAAGGCCAAGAAGGCCAAGAAGAAGGCCAAGAAGACGACTTAATTAGGCCAGCCGCTTTTTTTTATGTTAATTTATTGTATCGCTTGTTTCTATGACGCTTTAATTTGGTTTGTGTCGCTTTGTTAATGGATCACCGTTTGTTAATCCGATGCGTGTTAATTTTCTCGCTTTCTGATTTTTATTTTATCGTTCCTTTGCTTCCCTCCCAAATCGCTATCGGTTCCAATCAACCCGTTCGTCAATCGCCAAATCGCTATCGGTTCTAATTCAAACCCGCGAAAGATCTCGTGGTCCATCAAGACCACTTGCCGAGAATAATTCAAACCGGTAGAGATATAAATCTTCACCGCCGGTATTGGTCGAGTCCGTGGAGGTTCTAGTTTGTCCCGCGCCGGACGGTTCATCATCGCCGCGCGGTTCATCGCTACCGGTGAACTCAATTTCGCCGCGATACCGGCGTAGTGATGAACGAATCTGTAGTAGTGTTAGAGACGGGTTTTTAACCGGTTTCTAGTGATTGCGCTAAGAAATGCCAACACACGCCGATGGAGGACCGCCGACACACCTCACCACCATCCGCAAAGATCACGCCATCCTCGTCTTCACCGCCCAACCCCATACCTCGCCGCAACCTCGCCCTCCTAATCCGCTAGAGCACCACCCCATCCTCGTCTTCCCTTCGACGCCTGCATCTCACACTGCCGAGACAAGATAGGAGCGCGCGGACCGCGCGGACCGCACAGAAGCTCGGTGAGTGCGTTGGTCACTTCGCTTGAGGCGTTTGTTGAAATGCTCGGTTGATAATTGCCCCGTTATTTTCCTTTTATATTTTGATTTTGCTTTCAAATAGTTCCGGATCCGGTAACAAAAGAGCTTAAAACATTATGGCCATTTACAACATGATTGATGACATACTAGTGCTCAATTTGTGATTGAAATGAGATAGATAATGAAATTGATGAGTTAATAGTGTTTGAAATCCAAAGATAGATGTTTAAATATAAGTCTTTGCTTATCAGTACAACATTTCTGAATGACAGAGCATTATCATCCTAATTTGGTTACATGTATAGGCAACAATGGCGTGGTACGTAGTGTTTGTTGGTCGCGTGTCAGAGATCTATCTAACCTAGGAAGATTGCTATGCTCAAGTCAAAGGCTACCCTCATAATTGTTACAGAAAAATACAACACCGAAGGTGAAGCTTTCATCGCCTACTCGATGCAAACTAGCCGGCCCTAGAGATTGAAGAGAAGGCACCCCCACATAGATATGAAGATTGCGAGAATTGCTCCTTGGTCTTGGAAAGATGTCATGCTTTTTTTTTCTATGGTCATTGTTTTTCTTATTTCAGAAGTTGATGCAAGCTTAGTTTCATAGAACATTAGTTGGAGTTTGTTGTATGTCACCATTAAATCCTATAATGATTCGACAATATTAATGTAGATGCGTTAAGGGATTTAAAAAGAACTGAATTCCACGAATAAATTTAAAATTTTAAAAAATTAAAACTAAAACGCCGCTAGCATGGGCCCGACAAAGTGAATTATGAACAAACCGGCAAGAAGTTACTACAACAAACACTATCGGTTTGAATTATAAACCATCATAGATGACGTAAACAAAGACTGTCGGCTTGATTAACCAACCGACAAGAAACAACTACAATAACACTATCGGGTTAAAAGTCAACCAACATTGTTAATGCAATGATCACCGCCGGGTCCACAATAAACCGACATTGTTGTCTCTTCGCTATACCGCTGGCACAATGTAACCCGATAGTGTTATTTCCCTCACTTTTGTCGGTTCTTTGTAGCCCGACGCGACATCAACGCTGCCGTTTAACTTAGGAACCGACATTGCTTGGATCGAAATGCTGCCGGGTCGAAAAAGCACCCGGCGTTGTTCTATCATAGTGCGCCGTCGGGTTGGATAGTGAACTAGCACTCTCTCCTCAAATCACCGTCGATGTTTTGACCCGTCGCTGAATGGAACCTCACATCACTAACGCTTTGGTTTTGCCAAGATATTTTCCGTCGAGGGGGGGTGTTGAGCCCGACAGGTGATGTACCTAATCTATAGTAGTGTGAGAGGGAGGTAGGAGAGAAAAAGTAGTTTTGATGAAAAAGTATCTGTGCAATGTACTTGCTATTTGGAGCTGAAGCACACATAATCTGTACTAAAGGGGCCACGAGTAGAAGTACATCAGTTGTTGTTGGTATAGTAGTGCTACTATATGGGTATGGTTGGCAACAGAAAAATTGTTTGTCGCCCTTCATCTTGTTCCAACTGAGAGGAACAAGATTTTATTCAAATAATAAAGTCAGTGGGGAATACCATCCCCCCACACGGAATTGATGAAAAAAGAAAGGATATGATTGGCCTGTTGTTTATAAAACGTGGGGATGAAATTTGGCTAAATGTGACATATCCTTACTGTTTCCTTCATTCAAAATTATAAATCGTTTAAACTTTTTGATGCTATACATCTACATATACCTAAATTACATCTAGAAATATAGCAATATTGAAGGAGGTCAAAATGATTTATAATTTGGAAGTCAAAATCATTTATAATTTGAAGTCAAAATCATTTATAATTTGGAAGTCAAAATGATTTAATTATAATTTGGAATAGAGAAAGAATACCGGGTTACCCTAATTGGATAGTTAGTTCATTAATACTATCTAGTAACTGAGGTTGGCGAACATGATGTGCTCTGTCGCCACACAAAGCAGTAGCTAGGACTAGCAGCCATAGCAGAGAGAGAGAGACGGACGTTTGCTTGCTAGATGGATCGGAGGACATCAGCATATGTTAAAGTATTACTCCTTCTCTACCGGTAAAGAAAGTCGTTTTCGACAGATTTTTAGTCAAATATTGAGAATATAAATTATTAATAACTTTTAAGTTGGTGAGTTTATAAATTTGAAAATTATATGAATAGATTTTTTCTTAAAAATACTTTCATAAAAGTATATATTTAACACATTTTCATAAATATTTTTATAACAATAAGAAGTCAAAGTTATGTTTTGTAGACCGTGACGCTATCCTAAATGACTTCTTTTAACAGTACGGAGGAAGTATTAATGCAGATTAGTGGATTATTAATAGTATGCAGTATCAAGAAACCATACGGCCGGTACAAGCACACACATATATTTTGATGAAAGGTACAAGCATATATCATGCAACAGTAGGCAAGAAAACAACAGGGTTACAGGACTGACGAAACGGTGGGTAACGACAAGACAATTGAGAGACGATGGAGGATTACCGAGCAGCTATACACAAGTAGGCACTCGATCTCATCGTCGTCATCGATGTCGGGCTACAGCCTCAGCTCGAGGTCGAGCTCTTCCGTCGTCCCCTTGGAGTTGGAGGACTCCTCTGTGCACCTGGTGCAGTTGAGCACCTCGATATCGATCAGCATGTTGTTGCCGCAGCAGTCCAGTAGATCCGGCACGCAGCGCACGGTCGCCGGCGGCGCATGACCGCTCCACCTTTTCACCATTTCCGAGCGCAACGCCGCGGCAGCAACAGCCCAGTGCCGCACCTCCCCTGACCTGCAGTAGCCATCTGCGGCCGCGCTACCGCAGTGCGGGGTGGCTGGCACGAGTGTTGACGACGTCGCGGCGATCGCGCGGCCTCCGGCTGCGCGGGCCTCGAGCTCGATCCCGTCGGCGTAGGGGCCCAAGCTGCCGCCGCCGGCTGCGCGGGCCTCGAGCTCGATCCCGGCGGCGTAGGAGCTGGCGTAGGGATCCAAGCTGCCGACCTCGCGCTCCTTCTTGTGCGCGTTCTGGTGCCCGCCCAGCGCCTGCGACTTCAGGAACGTCTTACTGCAGAAGAGGCACGGGAACAGCCGGGCGCCGCCCTTGTCGTCGCCGCCGCCGCCGCTGGAAGAAGCAGGTAGAACCGCGCCACGACAAGACTCTATCGTCGACATTTGCTATGCAACAATTCACCTAATTAATGACGAGGTGCTACAAGCATTTCCGCTACGGATGGAAAGCTGCTGGTAGCAAGTGGGAGGGACAGAGAAGGACGCTGCGGGTGCACCAATATATAGGGCAGCTCTATATAGTTACACGGCTCCACTAGTAGAACTTATGGTTTATTATATTAGTTCTTGTTTGATGCCTATGTACCTTAATCCATTTGTTTTGAAATGGGTTAGTGTGGAACCTAATTTCAGCACAACAATATCATATCCATAATTATTCAAAAAATAGCAATATATAAGTATAAACACATACAAATAATATATTTGAGCATGATCGAATTTAAGATAGTACATGGTTAAACAAGTTCGAACAAAAAGAAAACATATTGGTATTAATGCAATCGGTAATAAGCAGCGACATAGCTAGCACTAAAACATTATCAAGAGCGGTGTAAAACGACACTGCTCTCTGTGCAGGGCATCGGTCCATCCGGACACCGCTTCCCAGCCCTGCCCAGATCACTCGATACTTCGCCCAAAAAACTGCGGCAGAAATTACCCCTCACCTCGCTTGCCGTGGCTTCATCGTGTCGCCCTCGGCCCAATTTGCCTCGCCGCCGCCACCACCAACCCCGCCGCGCACCGCCATATGCCGCGCCGCGCGGTGTCCCCATTGCCCTCCCCGGCCCACCATCGCCCCCCACTCTTAGAGTGACGAAGATTTATGCTCGCCAGGCCACCAAGGGGCGTCCCACGATGGTAGATTCATCCGGAGAGGTGCGCGAGACCAAAATCTAGACGGTGGTCGAGACACAAGACACCCGGTATCTAGGTTCGGGCCGCCGGCATGACGACGTAGGCTACGCCATGTGCTCTGTTTATCTGGCTGGGGATTGTACAATGAGACGACGTTTGAGGGAGGTCCCTACCCGCCTTATATAGCCGGGTGGTAGGGTTACGTATAGAAACTACGAGGTCGAGTAGGATTTGATATGTTTACATGATCTTTTTGAGATCGTAGGCTATCCCGTCGAATCGCATCTCCGTGATATCCTCGCGGTGTCATGCGGGTCACGGGCTCCATGCCTTGGCCCGCACTCCGTGTCGTGGGCCGAGCTCCCGCGAGGTCGCGGTCCCGAAAAGACGAGCCGTGGGTACCCCGGGGGCATTCCCCCACAGGGAGTGCTAGGGTCTCGACCACCCATTATGTCGGCACCCCACCGACCACCCAATATGAGCCTCTCACCCACGCCGACCTACCTCCCTCCCCAACTCGATCTTCTTCCACCTCACAACCCTACCGCCACGTACTTTGCCCCCGCCACTGGCGTGCTAGGGCACTTCGGAGCACGATGTGCCCTAGAGTGCCCTCAGTGGGCCCCTTCTTCCCCTCACCCACCCCCGCCCCCCACCGCCGCCACCATGGATACGGTCACCGCCGAGCCACCATCCTCCCGCACCGCCATCTTCTCCAGCTCCAAATAAGGGTTCCCCGTTGACACCTGTTATAGCATAATATTACAAGTTAAATAACATGAAATAAGGGCTCAAGTCAAAGACAAACATAAGTCTAGGGGTTTAACTAACATAATTCTACGAAGTTTTGGTATTCTGTGACTCTCTAGGGACTTGATAGATAATTGCGTAGAAGAATGGAGAAAGTTCCGAATATACAAGACATATGAAGACAAGACTTAACCGTGAAGCAACTCAACCCGAAAAGTGAACTAAAACATTCTAGAAGATACCAGAGGACACCGTAAAAAGACGGGATGCCAAGGTGGCACTCCACCCCTGGCGCGCCCGCTGCCATGTAGGCCGGCCGCGGGTGGGGTCACCCCCGTCGACCTCCCCTTTCTAGGTCGGTTTACTACCGACATTGAGGTTGTTTCTACACCGCTCTTTGAAGGTCGGTTTGATCCAAGGGTTGACGCTCATCGCCAAGTACTATATAAGAAGACCAACTGACCCCGTGGCGATGACAATTTCATTATCATACTCATTCATCAACTCATACCTATCTAGTCCAAACAAGTCTAGACCTAAGCCCTAGTTCATACTAGAAGTAGTTAGCTACATAGCTAGTTCTAGTTGAAGATCAAGTTCATCTTGAGTTCCCGATAGTCAAGAAGTAGCAAGGATCATTGTTCTTGAGACTTCTCTCTTGTATTCAATCAGTAAGTACTCTTATATTTAGAATACAATTGTTATGGCTTTGATCTTTATAATTATTATATTCTTATTGATATGTGTTTATGCTTGCTATGATTATATGTTTAGTTTAGTAAGATTGCTTTATATTTTATGCATGGAATTGTATAGCATCCATATAGATGATCACTATGTGGGTGATAAGCAATGTGTAAACGTGGTGTTTATACAACGTTTATCTCGCAATTGCACCCTACATTCGGGCCGTGTGGTAGATCGCGGGAGTGACAAATCCTGTTGAGTCCTTTTGGAATCCACCCTCCTAATGTAGGACTAGTCGAGTTTATTATTACGGTAATGATCAAGTTTCGTCCTTGGTTGTTATTGGTAATGCTTGCCATGTGTAGAAGTAATCCAACCTTGCCATGATAGCTAAATGTATTGCACTAATTGTAGTATTCATTGACATATATGATTAGGAGTATCTTAGGAATATTCATTCTATTCTTTCTATAACATGTTAATAGCTCGTATGACACTAGTGGCTTATGATGATCTTAGACTTGGGTATTTATTAATTATATAATCTTTATCCCGTGACTTATCCCCCGTTGAGTAATGTTAGATGTATATGGCTACTCAGCATTACAATATTGTAAGGTGGATCTCATAACTAAATCACAATCTAAATCATTAGATATCCCTTTTCTCTCTACTTTTCCATAGACTCCCTTCCCGTGGTAAAATATAAATACGATACCGGATTACTCCCCTAAGTGAAGTGCTACAATTGGTATTTCTATCTCAGACGCTTGCGCATATCATGTTCATTCTTTTATCAAGGCCAATCAAGAATACCATGCCCCGCATTTCTTTGAGCGCTATTGCTAGGGTGACAGACTAGTGTATAGGTAATGCCTAGAAATGAGTGGTATACCTTGAGTACATATCCCGGTGAGATTAACTCCACTATGGATAATGATGCTAAGTTTACATCCCACTACTAACACCGCCTAACTCCGCTTTGTTGGATCATGAGGTTAATCCCATATCCAAGCTAACATGATTAGATAGATATCCCATATATATTTTCTTTTCGCCTTCCTAATTGGGATCGTGTAAGAAATATCAACATTCCCCCACCTTGAGTTGGCCCGACCGCGCCCCCTACACCGCCAACCCCACCCTAAGCCGCCCAGGCACCATTCCAGCTAACGAGCCTGCCTACCTCCCCTGATCGGCCGTGCAATCTATACCGGGTGCGTGCACCTAGTTGGGCCTTGGGCACCATGATCTTGTTGCTTTGGTACCAAAGAATCCACATGAAGGCCTCGTTGACGCTTCTAACGCCGCAGAAGAATCCGCAAGCGCATGTAATTGTCGTTGTAGCTTTCACCCTAAATATTCGTGGTATCGTATTTTCCACGAGGGAACGGAGGTACTCTCTCCTAACTAGTTCGCCTAAGGACACACAAGGCCAAAGATGGGGAGGATTATTGAGAAGGATTCGTACACCTTTAAGATCTATGGATAGCCTCGCTTTAGAGCTACTTGTTCACTTCGCACCGGCAATCGCCCAAACCGATGGAGACCGCATTTAGCACTACGCCACACCCGAACGTGGGGGGATTACAAGGGACGGACAAGGTCACACAACCCAGCCCGCCTACCCCCTCAACCGTGGGATGCGCCAAAAAGATAGGCAACCCCTAGCCCGCACACCACGTCTACACTAGTGATTATTACTCTAGCGTGTTAACAAGGCTTACCCGTCCCCGGGGTCCTTCTACTAGAGCACCGCCACAAGGACGACTATCAATCCCGCAAACGAGTAGATAATGCTTTGATAAACATGAGACAATAAAGGTTATCGGAATCGTGGAAACTTACTTAGCCAAGATCCCATGAGGGAGCCGAGCACGAATCCACCGAGGTACAAGTCCAGTGGAGTCGCCGACAAGTCCCAAGACTTCCCCGCTCCCGCCCCTCACATCTCTCCTCCTCCGATCTCTCTACTACTAATGTGAGCCTAAGCCCATTGGAGTGAGGTAGAAGAGTAGAGGGAAGAGCCCTACTAAGAGGAGGGAGAGCTCTTGCCTTGGAATGGTGTGTGTTGAATGAGGGGGAGAGAGCCTCCTTTATAGGTAGAGGAGAGGGGGCTCTTTGGAAGATGGCCATCCCCACATGGAAGGAGCAAAACCGACCTAGGAATACCTTCCAAATCTGCCAAACCGACCATCCAACGCCGGTAGTGCCCGTTATGGAAGGTAACAAACCGCCTCCCGGCCGGGCCCGAACCGCCTCGGTAGGTGCGGCCGCACCAGTGGTGCGCTACGCACCTCGCCGGGGCCGCCGGCTCGGGCTTCGCGTGGTGGCGTTGTTGGGCCGAAAAGTTGTAGGGCGGCGTTGGCTCGCCCAGCTTCGTGTTTGGTCCATTTCTCCCTTGGGCTTGATGTTCTTCGTGAACGCGCTTTCGTAGAGGCGCCTTTTGGTACATTTTCCACTTGTTTCTTATATAAATCTGCACAATAATAATTTGGATGCTACAAGTGGAAATATGTGAGTTATAAATGTATATGAGTATGATAATGTATAGTTTCACCCCCTTTATGGTAGGATGTTGACGTTAAAAATGTGTCGTTAGTGACCGTCAACAAGGCCTTGGCCACCATGACACACGACCTCAACTTTGAGATGTCACATTTTCTGTGACAACCTTTAGCCTACATTGCCATGGTTAATGCAAGGTCACACGATTCATGCGGACAACATAAAAACCCTTGGCCACCTAAAAACCCACCACGGAAAAAAGCAGGCCCAACTATAGGCCCCGATGGCCCCAATATCCCGCTCCCAATATCCTAGAACCCAAATCCACTCTCTCTCTCTCTCTCTCTCTCTCTCTCTACCACTTAGTAGCAAAGAACTGCGGTGCCCCGCTTGCCCCACCACGCAAATCGACACATATTTATTCACGTGATACGCCAAGAGCCTCCCTTCCCCTCAACCTGCCCCTCTTCCTACTCACTCCCTTCCTTTTTCCTCCTCAATGCCACCACCCTCTCCTCCACCGAAAGCACGAGTGGCGGCGGCCCGGGTGGCTGCGACGGTGTAGGCGCAAAGCGTCGGCGAGGCGACCTAGAAATGGATCCAGAAGCCCGCACAACCCGGTTGTGGATCTAGGCGGGGTGACGGCGGTGGAATGGAGCTCGACGGATCGAGGTGGCAAGACATGGCGCGACCCTACGGCGGATCGAGGCTGGTCGAGGTTGGCCACATGACCCAAAGAGTGGATCTAGGCCGCCGCACCACCGGGAGGCGAGCTAGGCCGACGCCCCTCAGCCCCTCTCCAAGCGGTGGACGCCGACCTCTCTCTCCTTCTGGTGTCGTGGCGTAACGAAGATCCAAGCGGGTCCTTGGCACCGATGGATTGGTGGAGGCGCAATCCGCATCCAAACGACAGGGCCCATATCCAAGCCATGTGGTGGGCTTTTTCTTTTTCTTTTTATTTTTCCAAAAACATTTTCCGCTACTGGCAAATACCTACCCCGATTACCATGGCATTAACTGTGACCTTGCTAGGGTGATGAAGACCTTTGCCTACCACAAAAGATGCAAGACGCCAGTAGTGATCGATGATGGTTTAGTAGGGGCTGTTAGAATTGATCTCTCACCGCCTCAACCCAATAGTTGAGACGGGCCCATTGATCGTGTCCTAATAGGACACCTAGCCCAAGATGTGGCGGTGGCCCCCGCCGCCGCAGCCCCTATAAAAAGGAGGTGGGGGGCCAACGGCTCAAGGTACGAGGTTCATCGCTACGTACCCGCCCCACCATCCTAACCCCGCACCGATCGAGGGAACAGCCGCCAAATGACGGAAGCTCCTCTAGCCGACATCGCCCCGTGACGTCGCCCCCCCCGCCCAACCTCTACACCGACCGCCGCTACCCGTGTGCTGCCCTTCATTGACTTCATTTGAGTCTCTAACCACGGTCCAAGACCTCCACCTCTCTTCTCTCTCTCTTTCCCTCATTGTACCGAGTCTTCTAGGATGAACCCACCTTTGTTAATCATGAATCATAAAGAATCACTCTCTAGATCTACACCTAGTCGATCCCAAATTTTTGACAATGGTATCACGAGCCCGGCGGATCGTAGATCCAGCTTTGGGGATGGAAAAGAAACCAAATCAAAAAAGAATGAATTAGATGACCGATTCTCGATCGGATCGAAACCCTAACCTTAGAAGAACTCACATAGAGACGTAAACAAGGCCTGGTGTGACCTACCCGGCACCGCCGGTGCTAGTGCCGCCGTGCGAGAAAGAGATGCCATCTTCGGTGGGAATGAACCCGAGCCGCCAAATGGGGAGGCCTCGGCAGATCGCAGCACTCCAAAGATCGGCCGCCCGAAAAAGGGCACCGACGCGATGCCATTCGTCGACGGCGTGCTCACCGTTGACACCTCTTAAGCTCTATTTTGATATGTCAACTAAACATATAATAAGGTTATAAAATGGATATAAAACATAGAATAGGTATTTTTGCTAACACAGCTTTCACAAGTTTTGGTGATTTATATCTTTTCAGTGGACTTGACGTAAATGCCTGGAAAACTCGTGAAAAACCCCCCAAATAATAAGAAGATTTACCACTGGTGAATTTAGATCCAAAAAGTGAACTAAAACATTCTAGAAGACACCGTAAGACACCAGAGAAAGACTCACAACATGGGCCCACCATTGCCCGGCGCCCGCCAGAGGATTAGGCCCGTACCGCCGTGGGACCCACATGTCAGCCCTCATCTTCTTAGGTCGGTCTCAAACTGACTTTGAGGTTGTATCTACACCATTATTGAAGGTCGGTTTGATCCAAGGGTCAAGATTCATCGGCCACGACTATATAAGGATGATCCTACCTCGCCTTAGGCATGAAAATCATTATTCATTAGAATCAACTCTGATCATAGCTAGAGCCATACCTCTCTAATTAGAAGAGCTAAGATCAAGTTGAGAGAGATTAGTAGAAAGTTGAGAGATAGATCAAAGAACTTAATTAGAGTTCTAGATCTATTCTTGAGATATAAAGAGTAGAGTAGAGGAGAAGAAGGGGAAGTACCGGATCTGCTTCTGTGACTCCTCTACGCTTGTACCTTTGGGATCAAAGGCTTCATTGCACTTGATCTTGAGACTTCTTTGGTGGATCAACCTTATATTTGAGTAAGTTCACTTGTTTATATTTCTTTCGGTTTACGACTCATTAGAGTTCTTTGATTCTTGTCGCTCTTGAATTGAAGTTGTTACCCCTAGTGCAAACGCGGTGTTTGGGCTAGATAACTCGTAAATACACCCTACCTTCCGGAGCGTGGTAGATCGTGGTAGTTGAAAGGTCCCTTGTGGTTTTTGGTAATTGAGTGTCAACATTAGGTGAACTAATATGTGTGATTGAGATTATACACGTGGAGGTTAGTTCACATGTGATGATGCAATGAAGGAGCTTATTGCATATGAAACATGACATGGAGTCATGTGGCCGAGGTGGTGAAGATCAAGACAAGGCTTGGCTTGATGGACCGGTTGCAAGTGTGAAGGGCAAGTCGAGGGACTTGGCGCCGAAGGACCGACGAAGCGGTGAAGAGCAAGTGAGGTCAAGATCGATGGACCAAGAAGGTCATGTGATGATATGAAATGGATCATATCATTCTTGATCGTGTTGGTGCATGTGTTGCATCGGCACTTGAAGATAGAGCGGAATGGAAATGCGCAAGGCAAAGGTATAACCTATAGGGCATTTCATTTCGTCATTGGTGCTTAGAGAAGTTTATGACCGGTTTTAGGATAGATGGCCGTATTATCAAGAGGGGCAAACTTGTTTGCATATCGGTCATCTAGTGCCACTTGAGCGATCTAACTTTTGCGATGTGTTAGGATCGAAAGTGGCGTGGTAAGAGCAAGAGAAAATCCTTTGAAAATGTTTGTGAAAATGCTAACACACATGCACATGGTGATGTACACTTGGAGGTGTTGGCACTTTTGCAAAGGAGAAGTTGTTTCGGTGTTTCTCGGACACTTGGACTGCTCTTAGAGTGGAATATTGCTTTGATCCATTGTGAGTTGGATCAAGTAACCATGTGGGTTGTGTAGCCCTCTGAGTTAGCTTTCCATAGAGTCCAAGATCATCGAAAACGGAGTTCGGATGAAAGAGTTATGGACGCTTGATCAGCGTTGGTCGGGGCCGTCGGGCGTGACCGGACGCACAAAAGACGCTGACGACGCACCGACCGAGGCTCCGGCCAAGGGCCCGGCAGAGGGCTCTCGCAGCCTGAATTTTTCCTAACGCTGCGGCCGGACGCTTGACCGGACTCGACCGAGTCCGTCGGTCGCTGTCCCGGCCCTGGCGTAGCTGGTCGTGTTTTTGAGCTCAATGGCTAGTTTTGGCTTGGGGGCTATAAATAGAGGGTGTGGCCGGCCTTGGCTGGTGCTTAGCACCTTGGGGACTTTGTGTCCATGCTTGAGAGTGCTTGAGAGCCCTCCCACTCACATATGCTTGATATCGTTCATCCGATTGAGTGAGAGATCGAGTTCTAGTGCGTTGCTTTGAGAGATTGCATCGTGTGGCACTAGGTGATCGTGTTGCAAGCCGGTGTGCTTGTTTCTCTTGGAGGTTGCCACCTCCTAGACGGCTTGGTGGCAAGAGACTTCGTGAAGCACGCAAGGAAGCTTGTGCGGTGCTCCAAGAAGAGATTGTGAGAGGTTCGTGGTCACCTCGCGGGGATCGTGAAGAGCAACTCTAGTGGAGCGTGTCATTGAGCTACCACACTTGTGTGTGGGTTCACGCGTACCCTCCGAGGGATTGGCTAGAGGACTCACACTTGTGTGAGGGACTCGATCGAGCTCCCACCGTGGGATTTGGCACATTAAGCTTGAGAATCATCACCGGTGATTCGCAAACCGTGGAACCACTAAAGTGTTGGTCGACACAACGAGGAGTAGGGGAAGTTGGCAAGCTTCCCGAGACCTTGGTAAAAATCACCTGTCATCTTATGTCCACACTTCAGCGGTGGTTTGCAATCTCTTCTGCCTCAAGCTTTGTTCTTACATTCATATATACATTGTGTTTGTGCTTGAGTAGAGTAGTTGTAACTATCTAGCTTGTGTAGCTTGTTTAGTTACTTTGCTTAGCTTGTGTAGCTAGGTAATTTGAGCCTTTGGGTTAGGCGTGTGTTGCCTTGTCCATTGTGCATCTAGTGAGCTTAGGGGCTTTGTGCTTGTGCTTACTAGAATTGTGTAGGAGCTCTCCCATGCTTGAAAGTACTAGTGCTTAGGTTTGTGTGACCTTGCATTAGAATTGATTAGGAGCTCAAGCTAGGCTTGTCACCTCACTCTTCTTGTGTAGGATCTTTTTGTGAGGTGGTTTAGAGTCTTAGTTAGAGGGGTGAAGTCTTGGCTAGACCGATAAGTTTATTTCCCGCATTTGTTTCGGTTAGTCATTGCGATTAGTTTTTAAAAGGGACTATTCACCCCCCCCCTCTAGTCCCCATCTCGACCCTTCAAAGTGGCGATTACCATTGATTCCTTTGGATTCCACATCCCGTAGGATAGGACACGTGGGACCTAGTTCTTGGGGGAATAGTAAGTTTCGACCTTACTTTCCTTTGAGTACGTCCCCATTAAGAAATATCTTCAAGCCTTACAAGGATATAAACTAGACAACCATAGAAATCTTCTCACATTTTATATAAACTCCGGTTCCTTCCTATAATCTCAAGGATTTAGTTTTGTCTCATTACCCTCACACCATTCTCCCCGTGGATTCGATATTTAAAACCCTCTCCCGGTGAAGTGCTCATCGATCTGCTAAACTACTGCACTATACAAATTATAAATAATTCAGTAGGATAAGTTTTATCAACACTCACCCGACAGGGAGCACGCTGTGGGCGGGAAGGGCTCAAGGGCAGCACCGCCACTTCCTCCGGTCACCGCGCAGTGGCCACCCGCCACGCTCTCCCGGCTTTTGGTTGTGGGCTAAGGCGAGAAAGAGGGAGGAGGAGCAAAGAAAAGAAAGGAGGCAAAAGGGCTGACCGGATGCGACCGGGCGGCACCGCTCTTCGCCCCGGCCGTCGGCCGCCATGGCTCCTCTAGCCGCCCGACATTCCGGTTGGGAGCACGTAAACGAGAAAGGGAGAATGAAGCTAGGGTTTCCAAGGAATGGCCGGTTTTGTCCTAGCGACAAAGAAGGGCGCCGTTGGATGGAGATCCACGGCTAGGATCCGCTGGACCTACATTAGGCCCGTGACGGGATGGTGAAATCCCGCCCGGCCCTAGGTTATGGCCTTGGGCGGGAGGGGGGAGGCGACACCGCCATGGGCCGGGTTGCCTGTTGGGGGTTTGCTTTGCTTTCGCTAGGCTACGAAAGCAGGTTTTGGGCCAAAAGAAAAGTGAAAAGCTGTGTTTCGTTTTGTTTATTATTATAGAAGCAAGACGGATGAATTTTGACAAAGTTTAAACGTTTAGTCTCTCTTTAAATTTGAACCAATGGGATAATTCATTTAGAGATTAGATGAGAAAGAGATTTGCTACTAAAAAAAGTTTATGTTTCCAATTGAAAAGATAAAGATTATTATCATCTCATATCCAAACCAACCGGAGGATTTAATTTGAAGAGCAAAAGTTTATTCAAATAATTGAGATTCTCGTTTATTCTCTATTTGATTATAGGAGAAGATGTTTGAGTAAATAAAGATATTTCTTTAAAGTTAATTATGGTATTGTTCTTTTCTAACCAACGTTGATGATAACAATATTGTAATTTAATGAGTTTATGTTTAAAGTGTAAATCTCTCATAAATTTTGCATCAAAGTGACCAGTTATTCGTAGAGAATAGATAAAGATAAAAGAAGAGTATTTTCATGTTTTACTGCTGCAAAATGAAATTGATTATATATCCTCTAATTGTGAGGAGTGATTATATGCTTTCAAGATTATTGAGGTTCCGGACATTTATTCCATTTACGCCCAACGGTGATGTGAAATTAATGTAGATGAATGAGTTAGCTTTAAAGGTTATTGAGTTTCAATACTTTAGTTCCATTTACGCCAAGCGGTGATGTGGAATTGAAGTACAAAGAATTATATTTTATTCTATTTACGCCCAACGGTGATATAGAATACAAATTAAAGATATTTAAAGTTTATTGTGCATATTTTAACCGTTTATCGAAGCGTTATTTCATGCTCATTATTGTTGACTATTGTTGAATATTTCGGACAAAAAAATCTCCATGATTTTGTTCTTGAAGGCGAAAGAAAAATGAACTAGGCATTTGTGACTCGAAAAATATGATAAAGAAATGAATAAGAGTCCAATGGCGTCAAAGTTGATATTAAAGTTTAGTTTGAGAAATATTTTTTTCATGTACTATCAATAAAAAGAATGTATTTTTAGTTTCAAATATTATGATAAGAGTTGTAAAAGATCATATTCATGTTTAATTTGACCAATGTTGGATTAAGCATGTATGTTCTGAGTATTGATTTATTTCTGAATTTAATGAGCCAATCCTCGCATTGATGTCCCTTCGAGGGAATTATTCATGGCGGAAAAGGATTTAAGATAATACCCGCATGGCGGGTATAGTTGGCACAATGCTTATCTTGCATAGCAAGGTAAAGTTAGCATAGTGCCTATCATGTATGACAGGGAGAAATTATGATGACTCATGTGATCACGTGTCTCGCATAGCAAGAAGAAGTATGGGTAGCTCTTGTGCTATCCTAGAATTGGATTGTGCACTAATATTGTGTCAGTTATTAAGCACTTCATGAGTGTAAAGTGAAAAGAAAGTTATGTACGAACCTCCTAAAAGAATAATGTGCTTGCAAAAGTATTGATAATAAAGGACTTTGCTAAGTTCTTGAAGTGAAACGAGGAAAAAAGTACTCCCATATGAATTGAGATTTATTTTTATTCTACATGCCATAATCATGTGGATGAATAAAGTAATCAAAGTTTCCTCCTTCACAAGAGTTTGATTAGTTTTGGAATTGTGGTAGAAAAGTTCATGCCACATTCCAAGGGAGAGAAATATGAGATAAATTCAAAAGATGTGAAGAAGAAAAGACGATTAAGAAAGAAACTCCCCTATAGTTCGAGATAAAAGCGGTGCATATTGTGCATTGAAGATAAAAGTGATCTATGAAAGATGAATGTGATCGTTGAGGGAGTACAAAGTGGTCATAATAGTTATGCCCCTAAGAAAAGTAATGGCTAAATTCCTAGACCTTTAAAGTTCGATAGGAAGGTAGCATACCGAGAAAAGTTTTAAATTTATTAAAAGCGTGCTTATGGCACCATATGAGTTTAACAGATCAAACCCAAAATAAGAAAAGTGATGATACTCTATCTTTAAAAGATGGAGTAATCTAGGGAGCATGGTATGCAGAGACACATGTTTTAAAATACCATGTTATTGTTGCATAAGTAAACAAGGATCCTAGATATAGGATCTTATAGAATTAATTGCCTCCGTGCAATAAAATAAAAGAGCAACAACAACCCCACATGAAAAAAGTGCCAATAGCTAAAGACCCTAAAAGGTCTCAAAGAATAAGAAATCAGATTTTCTCGATGACTATGAAGTTCATGTTAAGGAAGAAATTCAAATGAAGGGTGATCCCACCTTATCTAAAGAACCATGAGCAGTACTCACTTGTCTAAATGGCAAGAAGTTATGAAATTGAAGAATCTCGATGATAAACCTCGACGATATTTGGGACTTAGAAGTAATTCCTAATGGAGCCAAAACAATGGGTTGTAATGGGTCTACAAGACTAAATGTGACTCCAAAGGGTATATATAAAGATATAGAGCGCCACCTATGGCGAGAAGATTCATGTAAAAGAATGAATATATTACGCTGAATGCTAATGGCACATTATGGTTTGAATTACATCACATGGATGTAAAATGGATTCCCTAACGGGTTTGTATGAAAATGAATACATGACACAACCTAATGGCTTTATCATGAGAGTAAAAGAACATGTGGGATGTCTCCTGAAGAAATGATTTAAAGGTTAGAGCAAGTCTCTGAAGAGTAGAGTTTTAAAGTTGAAAAGTCAAGAGAATATTTGGGTTAAAGAGAATGAGAAATCGACAACAAGATTATGAAAAGTTTATGAATGGAAAATTCATTTTCCTAATCCTACATGTGGATTGCACCTTGCTTGCTAGTAGTGGTGCTAATCTACCATTGGAGAAGAAGTTCTTGTCCTCAAGATTCAACAAGAATGGTCTTGATGAAATGTCTCTCATAATAAGAATTGAAAATTCAGCGAGATAGAAGAAAAAGGGGTATTAGGACCATTGGAAAGGCATACTTAGAAAATATTATAAAAGAAATAAAGTATGTGTGAAAGAAAACCTACGCTGTTCTTATAGTCAAGGGTAATGGATTTGGGAACCTTAGTGTTCCAATAGTCAATGTGAAATAGATGAAATAAATATGTGGTACCATATGCTTCACCGTTGGAAGCTTAATGAATGCACAAGTGTGACATTACCCTACATAGTTTACGATCCGGGATATTTTGGCATAAGTCCAACCGGCTATAGTTTCTTGGAATGGAGTTAAGAATGTATTGCAATTTTGTAAAAGTAATGAAAGCCTCATATCAAGTAAGAAAGAACAAGTACTCTCATATGAGTACAAATGTTGAGATTTGGCGAGATGTGCGGTGAATTCCACACTAGTCAACGACACTCGCGATTGGAGTATGTTGTGGAAAAGCTCCAATGAAACAGATTGTGGTGCCATTGATGATGCATACACATGATATAACTTGTTGTGAGGCTTCGAGGGGACGAGCAAAGGAAATCAAAAGAATTTTTACCCGAGTTGATAATGGTTGACAACAAAGAATAACCATTTAACTATTTTACTCCTATGACAACGGGTCAAGTGTGCTACCAAACACATTGACACGAGTTATACGTTGTAAAGGAGAAAGTTCGAATCATATTAAAAGTATTGAGCATATAAGAAACGAAAGTGCTTGCGGATCCGTTCACCAAAATGCTTGCCACCCGGTGCATTCAAAGAACACCACGGTCGACATGGGTTTATGGTATAGCCTATGATTTCCTGACAATAAAAGGCGCAATGTTTTAAAGACATGTTTCAAAACGAGACGTGTATTGTAGCCGTTAAGTCCATCGGCGATTGACCGTGGCGACGGCGATTCTATGCATCAATCTGTATTGGAATAAGAAAGAAGTAAATGGTATAAAATTAAATGTATATGATAAGATCGAATTGATCTCACCGCTCTCAACCCAACGGTTGAGACGGGCCCCTTGATCGTCTCCCGATCGGGGACACCCGGCCCAAGATGTGGCCGGGTGGGCCCTCGTCGCGCCCTATAAAGAGGAGGTGGGGGCCAATTGCTCAAGGTACGAGGTTCACTTCTACGGCGCCGCCCCACCATCCTAACCCCGACCGATCGAGAGGGAAGAGGCTGCCAGCGATGGGAAGCTCCTCCAGCCGCCGACGCCGTCCCCATGAGTCGCCCCCTCTGCCCAAGCTCTACACCGACCGCCGATGCCCGCTGCCCTTCATCAACTTCATTTGAGGCTCTAACCACGGTTAGTACCTCCACCTCTCTCTCTCTTTCCCTCGCTGTACTGAGTGTTCTAGGATGAACACACCTTTTGTTAATCATGAATCGTAAAGAATCACTGTCTAGATCTACACCTAGTCGATCCCAATTTTTTAACAGGGGGCAACCTATATATATCAGGGGTCCGTGAGATGATGAGGGGATCTGTAGTATCAACAACATAATAATTCGGTTGGATGCTAGTTCTAGCGTCTTTTATCTTTTTAAAGTGTTTAGAATATAGAGGAAATACAAGACGAGTATAGCGGACCGGACCGAAAATACCGAACCTAATCACTCCTCAGTGCAGTGTATATATATATTGAGCTATAATTTCTTGAGTGGAACGTCATCAACTAGAAGTAGATATGAAATCTGGATCTGATGGTGGTGCTGACCCATCATATTTGAGCAATTTTCTCGTCGGCTTGTGGCTCTGGTGTGCTGCAGTGGGACATGCTGCCACCCCGCCTGCTATTGCAAGTGCAGAGTACCCGGTTTTGTCTGTCCGTACGATGTACCAAACTTGTGTGGTGTGACCCGGTCCTAAAATAAGTGTCGCTTTTGGTTTCGGGAAATAACTTTCAAAAATATCTTTTAATAAATACTAATATTTACAGTACATAATTATTATCTATTATCGTTAGATGGATCTTTAAATCTAGTTTTCTGATGAATTTATTATTTTAATACAGAACAAAACGAGTCAAACTCGACACACCAAACCCAAAGCAATAGTAAATAATTTTGGACTGAGGAGTACCCACATGCACATGCACCCCAGTCCAAAAGGGAACAAGTATTAGCAAACCTAGCAGCTTAGTTGTTGCATATCTTTTTTTTTTTGACACATAAACCAGACTTAAATTAGATTAAAGCAGCAGTCTTACACAAAGGCCTCGGAAAAGGAACCAATTACAGAAAAAGACCCCTAGATCTAGATCTTTCACCACCGCCCGGCGGGCGGCTCATTGGCGAAGCTGCAGCGGCATCGCAAGGGCGATAGTTGTAGTGGTGCGGAAGGGCTTCACGGAGAGCGGAAGCTTGATGTGGTCAACGACGACGTCTCATCGAATCATCGCCGGCGGCCCAAAGATGAAGTTGAAGTCGGCGTTGGCGGGTAGCTGACCGTCGTCGTCGGAGCCGGTGGGGAGCTCCCCTACCCGCACGGTGGCTCGGGTTCTTCCCGATGTGCGAATAACTTAGAAGTAGACATGCTTGCTCTAACTAGTTGTAAAAAAAAAAAAGACAAAAAAAAAAAAGGATAAAGATGAAGGCACCGGAGCATCTCTTCCATGGCAGCACGTGGTGGCATATGTGTCTCCATGTCCAAACCGAGAGGGCAACACCAGCACCTGCATGTGACACGCTCGCATAATGGTCCCCACACCACGGGTAGGGCCTACCTTGACAAGGCCGGCAAAAAAATCTCCGGTTTGGTGGTGGAGATCCGGATCGAGTCACCGGCCGGGCGCCGGGCTTCCGTCGGCGATGTGTCGTGCGGGAGGCCGGGCCGGAGGAGTCGCGGTGGCGACCATGGAGGCTTGGAGCTCGGGTTCGCAGTCGGCGGGAGATCCATTCGAGGAGAGCCGCTCGATGTTTTGAGAGCAAGGAAGTACCGCTCGGCCTATCGCGGCGCCCGGACCTTGGTCGTGGATGAAATTGGGGGGCGCGGCGTCGGGACCTCCTTCAAGGGCGCGGGTCGCGGGACGGCTCCCTCGATGTTTGCCACGGGCATGACGTGGTTTGTCGCGGAGTTACGACCGGCGGCGGAGGAATACTTGGTCGCGGGATTCTCCGGATGCCGCAAGATTGATTGGACATGGCAACCTCCGCGGTCCGCCTTCCGGGAGACGAGATCCACCACCGCGGCGGCTTCCATACCTCCGAACGAAGCACGGGATCCGGCACTCTAGGATAGGCGGCCGGCCTCGGCGCGGAAGAGGAGGCACGGACGCCCCATCCAAGAACCACGCGCCCGGATCCACATCGGGCGCCGACGGATGCGGACCTCCATGCGGCTTGTCGTGTCAGACGGTCGTTGCTAACGGCTTCAATCGGCCACGGAGGCGCGCGCTTCTTCATCTCTAGAAGATATGGCCATGAAGGCCTTGTTGTAGAGGAGAATCTTACAAGAGTAAGAAGGAGGGGTTAGGAGAGGAAAAGGAACAGAGGGAACCGGCCTACCCGCCCCTACCACCGGTGAGGACGCCTGGGAGAGCAGGGGGTCCGGCGGCGGCAGTGGCAAATGGATGTTGTCGGCGGGTGAAGATTTTAGAGGAGGAATGTAGAGGGCCGGCATTACGCCCGAATACTACTCGAAGCGGTTGTGGTCGCAATGGTTTTGCCTATCTTTGAAATGTATAAAAGATTCAAAGAGAGGAGTAGGAACCGTTGAACGCCGCCACGAAAATGGAGATTAGTGATGGACACTAACATCGATCATCGTATTAATAGTTGTTGATGGTAGTTATTGACCACTTTTATATATTTGGAAAGCTCTTAAACATGGATGAATGCTACTTGAAATATTATTATTACTAATAAATTCCACGAGTTTTTGGTGCATACTCGGTTTTCTTGGGAGAACTCAGGAAAAAAAGCTGGAAACAGAGCGAAAAAGAGTGAAAATAGAGAAACGGAAGAAAAGGACAAAATCGGAGAGCGATTGGAGTAAATTCCCAAGGTCAAAATGAGAAGAGAGGACACCTCGCCAAGGCCGAGTCCCACCCGTTTCCGAGGTGGGGCCGGGGCAAGATACGCGAGGGGGTGCCGCCGCGGCACCCCCGAGCACGCCACGTGTCGAGCTTCGGAACCTTCTTACAACCAACCCGGGAGTTGATCTAGTCTCCGTCCAATCAAGTCGGTTTGATCCAAGGGCTGAAATTCATCCTATGGAGCTATAAAAAGAAGGGGCGGGGGGCTACCCCCGAAACCCTAATTCAGAATTCGTTAGTGATAGATAGAATTCCTTCTTGAGTTCTCGCCGAGAAGTTTAGGGTTAGAGAAAGTCAAGATCCTATGATTAGAGCATAGCCATTTTATATTAGCTATAAAGGATCTTGATTAGCAATCAAGTTTATTAGAAATAGAGAGATTAGTGAGGAGTGCGTCGGAGGAGTCCCACTTGTTGGATCTTCTCTCTTGTATTACGAGGGATCATTCTCTTCACGAGAGGAGGAGTGTATTCGGAGATTATCCGGTTTTCGACTTCATAATTAAAGTAAGTTTTGGTTTATTCTATTCTTCAAGTTTGCAACTCTTTTTAGAGTACTTTAATCCTGGTTGCTCTTGATTAGAGGGATAGTTCCTAGTGTAAGTGTTGTGTTTCCTAAGCGCAAGTGCCAAAAAGGCAAAAAAGCACTGGAACCACGGGTTGACTTCCACAAACGACTTTGCTTGGAATTGTTACATTCCAGGCTACCATCGCCCGCGGGATGTCGGGTGGCATTGCAGTAGCATTTACGGAACAAGTCCGCAGCGCACGGAAATACCATTGTAGCATTTCACCCGAGATATTCGGGGTATCGTTATTTATATTTTTCCCAAAGGAAGGCATGGTGTAGGACTCTAGCGGGGGCATGAACAAGACAACATGTCTATGCAGTTGACCAATACTCAATACGGGGGTAAGTCATGATAGTTTAAGATAGTGTGACACACACTTGGGCCAACCTCAAGGATAAAAGGAAAATAAAGAATAAAAGAATATTCCTAAGTGGAGCGTGGCATTCTAAAGTAGTCGTGCAAAAAACAAGTTAATAATCATGCAAACATAGATGACTAGAGTTTTTAGGGTCGAGAGTGAGATGGATCGGGGAGACTCCGGGTGCCATACGGCCCAATAGAAGCATTCTACGAACTCCTACAAAGACACACCTAACGTGGGGGATTTCAAGGGGCGGTCAAGGCTTGTCACGACCAAGCCGCCTACCCCCTCAACCGTGGCATGCACTCATATTCGAAGGTTCCGCTTACGGGCACCATGCCCGCGTATTAAGGTGCGACCCATATCCCCTCGGGACCCCCACCCTCGGATGGACGGGCTAAGATATAGACCAGGCCCGAAAGCCACAACGAACCGCCACCTCAGCTCAACTCTTACTCTACTCAAATACATGGCATGAATGGTTAGGCCCTAAGTTCTATACGACTAACCACGACATAGGAACTATAGTCTAGTTCTTCTATCATGATCGTGTTGAGAACAACATGTCAAGAATATAACATGCAAATACTCTAGCTCTATTGCACAAGCATATGAGATCAAGACTTGAGGATAAACCATAAATGTATTCATACCGAATATTCCTTCTCCCAAGTACAAGCTCTCCAATGAAGCTTAGCCTTGCTCCAAATACTACTAAAGACTAAAAGAACTAGAGAAGTGGAGGAGTAGAGAGGAGAGGAGAAGAGGGAGTAGAAAGTGAGGAGGCTCCAAATGGTGTGTGTTACAATGGTGGGAGATGGCCTCCTTTTATAGGTAGAGGAGAGGGGGCTCATTGGAAAATTCCCTCCCCATATGGAAGGAGCCAAAACCGACACGGAATACCTTCCTAGTTTGCTAAACCGACCAACCAACGTCGACAACGCCCGGTTTTGGAAGGTAACAAACCGCCTCCCAGCCGGGCCCGAACCGCCTCGGCGAGGGTGCGGCCGCACCGGTGGTGCGCGCACCTGCCTGGGTCCCGCTCGGCCGGGCTTTGGCAAAATGGCGTCTTTGGGCCCGAAAAGTTGTATGGCGGTGTTTGCTCGGCCCGGTTCTGCGTGTTTGGTCCATTTCTCCCTTGGGCTTGATGTTCTTCGGGAATGCGCTTTCCGGGGAGGCGCCTTTTGGTATATTTTCTACTTGTTTCTTATATAAATCTGCACAATAATAATTTGGACACTACAAGTGGAAATATGTGAGTTATAAATGTATATGAGTATGATAAGGTATAGTTTTACTCCCTTTATGGTAGTAAGTTGACGGTAAAAATATGTCGTTAGTGACCGCCAACGAAGTAAAAGCGTGGTGTTTAGACTAGAGTTATCTGCAGGAATGCCACTTCCTTGGTAGGGAATCAGTGGTAGTATCATAAAGGTGACTTTATAGCTTTATTGAATGCTCAGAGCCCACTTCCCACCAAGAAGAAATGATAGGCTTTATCCGTTCTTAGTAGAGTGATTTTGCCTTGCTTTATTAAGAATTAGCGTCCACGATAGAATAAATAGACGGGGTTTATAGAGATTAGAACAAGAAATCAGTGTTATCTCCTAATTCTAGCTAGTTTCTTAAGTACTTTGATTGTGAAGTGGATTGGGTAAACGCTAGTTATATTCACCTACGTTCCTTTGGGTTCAATATTTTAAAATCGTGAGTTCATCTTTTGGTGAAGTGCTACAACGGTATTTCTATCCGTAAACGCTTGCGGATAATTTTACAAAGACATTGTGTGCATATAATTTATACCAACAATAGTGTATAGTGTACTCCCTCCAGGATGGTATTAGAAGTCGTTTAGGACAGCAACACGATTTCCAAAACAACTTCTTATTATTATAAAAATATTTATGGAGATGTGATATATGTATACTTTTATCAAAGTATGTTTTAAGACAAATCTTCTCACATAATTTTTACATTTACAAACTCAACAACTTAAAAGTTATTGATGATTTATATTCGATGTTTGACCCAAACTTTGTCCAAAAACGACTTCTAGTACCAACCCCGAGGGAGTACCATTGAAGGCTAGTGGGCGTAGCATGCACGCCTTGCAACAGCCAAAAACATGTAACACTGTAATGGTTATAGTTTTCCAACGGGCCGGCCCAAGACGCCCTCGGGTCGGGCTGGCCCCGCCGTGCCTCACCGCCCACGGGCTTCACCCGGGCCGTGCCTCACCGGGCCGTGCCCCTGGGTCGGCCCAGGCCCGCACCACGGGCCTTAAAACGTGTCGGGTCGGCCCGCACAGCCCGGTCAAAAACTACGGGCCAAGCCGGCGCGAGGCCTACTTTAAAAAAAAAAAAAAAAAAAGGAAGAGGCCTCCCCTCACTATTATTAGCAGGCATATCATGAAGGGGCAGCAGGTAGAAAAAGCAGCTGCATCATGCATTTGCCAGCAACACTGCAACACTGCAGCGGCCCGCATGCATGCAGGGGCAGCAACACTGCAGCCATCCCCACGGTGGCTCTCTCCCACACAAAGTCAAATGCATGCATGCATGTGGCCCCCACGCGCCTCCTCTCTCTCATTGGTCAAGGTAACAGGATTGATACAAGAAGCGGCAGCTGGTTATATACGCGCGGCGGGAGAGCCAGTGAGGAGGTGGGCTGCTTGGGTCGCTGTTTTTTTTTTCAATTTCAGATTTATGGCCCATAGCGGCCCGCTGCTTTTTCACCGGGCCGTGCCGTGCCTACCCGCCGTGCCTGGGGTCAGCCCAAGTCCGCCCGACCCCCTCGGGCCGTGCCAGCCCGAGCCCGTGGCGTTCGGGCCGGGCTGTGCCCAGGCCGAGCCAAAATGCCGGGCTCGGACCGGGCCGTCGGGTCACGGGCCGCATGGAAAACTATAGTAATAGTACATATCCCAGCGCAGGGCGAAGCGGTTGCCACGAGCGACGTCGTCGACGTAGCCAGACGAAGTACACCACGGGACGCGCGAGCTCAAGCGTGGCAGCGTACTAGTTGCTGGAAGGGTTCCAGAGGTCCTTCTTGTACGTTCTGGTGCCCGCCCAGCGCCTGTGCGACTTGAAGAACATTTACTTGCACCAGATGATGTCTTCCTGTAAGTTCATTGCAGGTTAGTTTCTCGGTTCCAGCATAAACGATTTTGATATACACAGCTGCGTAGTACCTCGGAATTGATCACAATTTTCAATACTTAATGTGCAGTGGTGGTGATCGCTTTGCTATATTTGGGGCAAAGAATCAGAAAAATGTATAGTACCTGCAAACTTTGGGATATTAGGTAAGCTTTTGCCATGTGAAAAGTGTAAATGGAAGAGACCTGTTGCCCTGCTATCTAGCCCCCCCCCGGCACCATTTGCGGGCACCCTCACGTCTGGGGGGCGCCGCCCACCGCAGCCACCCGCCGGTACACACTGCAGGCTCGGCGGCCTCTAGATCCGCTTACCGGGTGGTCACTCTCGGCACACTGCGCTTGCCTGTTCACCATGCTTCGCCTTGCCACCACCAAGAACATGACACCCAATGCGAAACCCTAGGGATGGGCTCCCCACCATGTAGATATGGGGGTTCCACCCTAAGCCCAAACAAAAACCATTCTCACCTTCTGATCCTTCCGCTCTAGTGAGAGCAAAGAGGAAAGGGTTGTTCAAACCTACCACGTCATCATCGCCACGGGCCCCTACTAAGGGCGGGTCCCTCGCCACGGAGGGCTCCCTCTCTCCACGTCGCGCGCTTCATCACCGTGGCGGTGGCACACCCTCGTGTGCGTCTTCTCCAAAGCCCGATGGATCTCATGAGGTGCACAATCACCATTGTTGGCGTTGTTGGCTTCCATGGCTCCCATGTTCGCTCCATCATGTTCCCGAGGAACTTATTGGCCTCTCGCTTCAACGCGCCGGAGGGGCACATCAAGGCGCGCATCGCAAGTTTTTCGTCGTGTTACCGCACTTGTTGTTCTTAGGGGCATTGGCACCACGCTTGTCCATAGCGGATGCATGAGGTTTGGCCAAGCGTGGCGCTCACCTTAATCGTATACCGAGAAACGTGCACATTGTTCTCGTCGGGATCAGATCTCCCCTGCCCGCCGCCGTGCAGGTCGATGAACATGGTGTCGCCAAGCCACCACCCGTCGGTTGTCGTCGGGTGCCACATGGTTGGAAAACACCCACTCTGTAGCCCGTGGTCGACTCCGCACCCTTCGTGTCTCCTCCTCCACCTCCACCTTGTACGTTCTTTGCCTTAGGAGGTGCCTTGTGGCGGTAGTTAACGGTCATCATAAACAGATCAACGTAACTTAGAAAATACGTAGAAATTGTCACGAAACATATACTTAGAGGTTTAAACTTTGTCCTCCCCTTGCCGACATTCAATTTTTCTAAACTTATGACTGATTAAATAATTAAAAATGATAATATTCACAATACAAATTTAGTACAGTTAGATGGATAGTTGAAAGGCAATACTTTAACAATGACTTATTTAGAGATATATAAACGTTGCACTGATTTGTTCTACAAATATCGTTAAAGTTGTAACCCTGGCCCTGTTGCTCGGGGACAACGGACAAATGCAGCGAACGTGACGTATGAGAAGTGCAGCGAACGTGACGCCACGGTTAGATTTGTCGCGAGTCGTGATCCCCAGCGCCCGAGGCCGGCCCACGCCGGCGCCGTCCTCCCAACCGCAGCTCGGCCGTACCGCCGCGGCCTGTCGATCCAACAGGAACGCAGTAGTGCCAGGCCCGCATATCGAGTGGCTTTGGCCGTCTCGTCGGTAGTGCCTGCCCTTATCCTCTCCGATCGCTGGGCGCTGGAAGGCATAGACACGTGTTGCTTCTGGAGGCGGCATGGCGATCAGTAGCTGTTGCCTGTTTTGTTTCGTGATTTGCTACGACTGCATCATAATTTGATTACTAGCTAGCACCTTCTATGATTGTCGAAATACAAATAAAACTTTAATCAATTTCACACACTTTTTTTTTTTTTTTTTGAAATTTAGGAATTTTAATGTTAGTTGCCTTGTTAGGCTTGATGATATACCAGCAGGCACTGCTATATCAACTACCGAATTATTTTAAAGTAGACAGAAATGCATATATAGTACGTGCAGCAAGAAGGTTAGCAGCAAGAGATGCAAATAGGTCTAAAAAGGCAATGTCGGCAAACAACCACTACTACACAAACGACTTCTCTTCTCGAGCCTAAAAACGCGATTACTCGGTTCGAAATCGAGCGGGGAATAAAAAGTACTTTTTATTCCCGGTTCGAGTCTCCACCCGGGAGTAAAAGGCCACGCGAGCCGCCTTCACGCGTTCGGGAACTTTATTCCCGGTTGGGAACACCAACCGGGGATTAAAGGTCTACCTTTACTCCCCTCTTTCACCCCAACCGGGAATAAAAGCTCTTGGGCGCCAAAATTTTTCGTGGCCCGCCAAAATTTAGCTTTATTCCCGGTTGGGGACACCAACAGGGAGTAAAGGTAAAGACCTTTATTCCGGCTCGTGTTAGCACCGGGGAGTAAAGATCTTTCGTCTCGGGTGGAGTTGGGAGCCGGGGAGTAAAGTCTATAGTATATTAGGCAGCCCCTTCTCCTACCTCCGTCCATGCACGCTTCCCGGCTCCTTCTCCTACCTCTCCTTCTTGTTGCAGCAGCCCCTTCTCCTACCTCTCCTTCTTGTTGCAGCAGCCCCTTCTCCTACCTCTCCTTCTTGTTGCAGGCAGCTCGGTTGGCACTTCCCGGCTCCGTCGCTGCTGCCCATCTTCTTTGTAGTGCGGGCGTGCATGCACACATGCCGCCCGCCATGGCAGCGAGCACTGGCCGCGCCTCTACGTTGTATTCTGTCTTTGGTCGTCGAGATTAGAAGGTGAGAATTGAGATCGATGGGTTCTAAAATCCTGTCCGTGTGTTGAATCTGAAATTAATCAGTATACGATTTCTTTTATGACTTCGTCTCATTTTCCTCCATCGAGGGGCTGCACACGAGAGGTTTGCAACACGAAGGCAGCGATTGCCATGAGCGCGGGAGGCGGGTTCTGGCGGTGAAGGACAAGATCGGTTCATGTCTCAGTTTTTTTTTTTTTTTTTTTTAGCACTGATGACTATAGTTGTGATGCTTTGTAAAGACATTCTTCAAAAGCTTGTAATATATATGTTGTGTAATTTCAAACATGTATACTCTAATTATTAGTTAATATATGTTTTGTATTTTCAAAAAGATGCAAGCTTGTGATGACAAGTAGAGTGCGTTTGCATATATTGTTAGCAGCACAAAATGTGTATTGAAAAACCTACTTAAGAAACAAAACAAATCATAAATTGAAATGAAATCAAAAATAAAAAAGAAAAAAAAACTTTACTCGGTTAGAGATACCAACCGGAGTAAAGGTCCGACCTTTACTCCCGGTTGGTATCTCTAACCGGAGTAAAAGGTAGACTTCTATTCGGGTCAAGAACCTTTACTCCCCAACTTCGTACTCCGGTTGCATAACCGGGAGTAGAGGGGAATTCAGCGGGAATAAATGTCCTTTACGCACTAGTGAACATAAGAAGGCAAAGGAACCGAATTTTTTTTTTTTTAGGAGTTGGATGAGAAGTTTTTTGTTTTACTTTTTTATTAGTTGGACCGGCACCCGGTCAACATCGAGGGGAAAGCAAGATGTTATGGAAATTGAAATTGGATGTCTTTATGTCCCATCGTGATCATTGTATCTAAACATCTAGGGAAATACTAGAACAAATAAATTACATAGGATGATCCGGAAATTAAGGATTCCTCTAAAGATTAAGATTTTTTCTTTGGTTTCTTCAAAAAGAAGTTATTCTAAGTAAAGATAACCTCGCTAGAAAAAATGGAAATTAGGTGGCCTCAAATGTTGTGGCTGTAATAGGGATGAGACTATCCAACATTTCTTCCTTGATTGTCCTTATGCGAGTACGGTTTGGAGGATTATCTTTTTGCTACCAGTTTGGCTCCACCTAGATCAATGAGTCATATGTTTGAAAAACTGGCTCACTAATCGGCAGAGTTAGATTAGGAAATTGATCCGGGTTGGGGTTGCCATTGTATGTTGGGCCAATTGGCGCCGTCGAAATAATATTATTTTTTTACGAGGGTCAAAGTGAATTTAATTTTGTAGGTTATCTTCAAGGGGCGTATTGGGTGCGTTTAAAGGCGCGCTTGCAGGATGGGATGAGCAGGCCAAGAATGCACTCTCTGTCATGAGCAAAAATATTGAGATGATTGCTTTGGAGCTTTGTAACGAAGGGTGGAGGCATATTTATCATTTGATTTAGTTCTTTTGTCCTTCTTAGAGACTGGTTGTGCTCTTTTTTAGTTTTAAGTTTTTATAATAATTGGCTGTGTATGCGCCTCCAAAGCGTAGAGGCCGGATGTTGTTCATCCATTATCTAAAAAAAAAGTAAATTACATTGACTAGAAGACTAGAACTAAAATTAAACTTTTGCATTTGTAATTTTAAATACGTAAACCAGATTTTAACAACCACCCAAAATAATGAAACTTTAGCTTGCTCGATAGCATATCTTCTTAGGTATTGAATGAAGACCTTTATTACTAGAAATGAAATCTATATCACTTTCTATATATGGTTGTACGAAAAGCAAAGAATTGTCAAGTTCTACGTATATAGGTGATTGGATGAAGATATCTCTAGAGGAATGCAGAAGCCTTTGTGTGTAATGTTCTTGATTTTCTTTTTCAACTTTTTATTATCTTGATTATACCAGTGAAACTAATTTTTGGGCAATAAAATTTCAGTAGGGGTGAAAACCCCTCCTCACTACTACTCAAAAGATTAACCATGGTGGTTTAGATAGGGCTACGGTAAATCAACCATTAACAAGGCGGTTCTTTTGCCCCACCATGTTTAATTTGAGAAAAAAAAACTAAAAAACGATAAAAAAAAAACCTGATCTAGCCCTAACCGGGCCTAGATCTGGGCCCTGCTAGGGTTTGGAGGGGTGGGGGCGTCACGGCTCCCCTACCGTGTTGCCCAGCAGCGCCACTCCAAGCGCCGTCACAGCAAGGGGTGGGGAGGGGGTCGTGTCGTGGATCCACCGGCTGCCAGATATAGAATGGGGGAAGGGAAGGGGCGACCATGACCTTGAGATGCTTGGAAGGGACGGGGAAGGGAGATGTGGAGCGACGTAGCTCGGCAGACTCGAGGGTAGCCGTCGCCCGGCGAAGGAAAGGACCGCGCCACGGCATCCTAAGTGAGACGTCGGGGGCGCGTACCATGGCGTCCCGAGTGCTCCGGCATTGGAATGGGGTGGAGAAGAGGCGCTAGAGTGTGCAACAAAGGGAGGGAGGGGAGGGAGCGATAGGGTGAAAGTACGAGGGAGAGGGAATGCCCGTCACTTCTCTCTTATGCGGTGAAAGTGGTGGAGCGGGGGAGTGAGGAGTGGGAGGGGAAACCGTAGATGTCGCTTTGTACACGAGGCGATATGGGGGCAATATGGGTTTTCCTTGCTAGGGTTGGCTTGTGTGAGCTGGGCGTCTAGGCACAGTTAATCATCGTGGTTAATCAAGGCATTAACCGTTGCAGCTTCCACAAAAAACTGTCATAATGAAGATTTGCTAAACGCAATGTAAAATAAATCCGATAGTAGTGCCTATTTCATCCAAAAAAAGATATCTCTAGAAGTAGTAATAGCATGAACAACGAACTGCTGAAGTCGGGCACTTCTAATCTAAAACTATCTCTATAGTTTTCCTACCTTGCCAACTCATTTAGAAACTCTTCCTAGAAACTACTTGTCCAACCTACCGTTTGTACTAATGGAGCCAAAATTCTATGGCTTCCTTCTCACTCCCCTATACTAATTGCTCTCTTGGTCATTTCTCTCCCACTGTTCGTAGGGCGACTTGGCGCAAAGTGCCATAGCCGGGCGCGACAAGTGGCAAAGCGTGGAGACCATTTAGGGTGGAGGGGATAAATTGTTCAACAAAAATCAATGTGTAACTTTTTTTTTGTAATAAGAAGTTAAAGAAGTTGATGATGCAAATACCTTATGTTTTCTTAAAAAACTGTTTTGAAATTTGTACAAAATGCTACTAAGAAGTTGATGATGCAAATACTTTATGCTTAATAAAGAAATGAGAATGAACGAAGGAGGGACGATTACCTAGTTTTGCTGTGGAAGGCTCCGCCACTGGGGTGTAGGTGACACGATCACGGTGGGCATGGTGTGGCGAGCACGGTGGCCCTAAGGCGGTGTCAAGAGCGGTTCGGCGGGCATAACAAAGCGTCCACACCGGCGACAATCGGTGAGTTGCAATGGCACTTTGCAACAATAATGTAGGAAGCTTAAGTCATGCTCGTGAACCCGAGTAGTAGAGATGCACTTGTGAGGAGTGTGAGCGGCGGCGACATGAGTGACTTTGGCGGTGATGAAGGGTCGCACGAGTGGGAGGAAGATGGGCTAGATGCAAGCTTGGGCGATAAATCCTTAAGATCCAACACGGCCTTGAGATCCCGTGTGACCTCTTGCTTTGGCTCTATTGAGAGGTTACCATGACATCCACGGTGGGCGACTTCGTGCAAAGATTGCACTCTTCGAGGCATGCATGCTTGCATGCCATTGACACTAGTAATGAAATGATTTTACAAGACACTTTGCCGTGGCGGGCGTTGAGTTTTCCGCCCAGCGGTTAATGGCCCGATTAACCGTGATAGGCATTTTTTTATTTACCGTGGTGGGCGCAATTGCTCGTCATGTAAAATCGATTTACCGTGGCGAACAACTTAAAAACGCCCGCCACGGTTAATACATATTTTCCGTGGCGGGTATTTTAACGTGCTCGCCACGATAAATCGATTAACTATGGCGGGCACAATAAAAGCCCGCCAGCGAAAAGGCCGCCCAAACGGCCCGATTTCGGCCCGGTAGCCACATCTAGTATATATACCGTGCATACTTGAAACCCTAGGTCGATCTAATCCCTCTGCTCAAGAACCGCTCTTTCTCTCTCTCCCTCCTCTCTCATGCCTCCGCGATGCCGCACCCTCCTCTATTCCTTCTCGTCCACTCTTTCGCATGGACTCTAGCCTCCGCATCTTTGCTCCCGTCCACTCCTCTATTCGAAGCCCGTTGTTGCGAAGACCCCGACGCGGCGCGAGCCGGTCTTCTCCATCATCCCTCTCCCCGCAGCCTCTTTCCCGGCGCGGCGGGCGGGCAAGATATCGTCAGCCCCCATCGCTATCGTCTCCCCTCTCACTTCCTCTCTCATCCCTCTCTCTTCCTCCTCTTCCCTTTCTCTGATCCGGCGGAGGTGCCGGTGACGGCGGATCCGGCGAGGAGAAGGTCCATGGCGGCAGATCGGAGGTCCAGATGCGGCGATGGATCGAGCCATGGCGGCGGTGGCTCGGAACCCTAGGCGAGGGTGGAGTTGGCGTGCGGCCTGAACCCCTAGGCGTGCGGATCCGCCCCCAACGCATACGGATCGGGCGGTGGAGGGCGGGAGCTGCGATGGATCGATGCTATAGCGGCGGATCGGACCGCGGCGCGCGCGTTCGGATCTAGTGGAGGCGGGCTACCGGGCACGGTGGGCTTTTTTTATTTCCTAAATTGTTTTTGTGGCGGGCGTCCTAATGTGTCCGCCCGCGGTTAATCGATTAACCGTGGCGGGCATTGTAGACCGCCATGGATTAACCGTGACCTTGCATGCGTGACGGGCTCTAATGCCCGCCACGCAAAATCAAAATCGACCGTCCGCAAAAATCATTTTGTTAGCCGTGTGAGTGAGCAGTCCAAACGTGACGTTTCCATGAGCACGGACCAGAAAATCAAGGATGGTCAAGTGCCGACACCAGCGTGCTAGGAATCACGGTGAGTGGCAGTTGTGTGTGGGGGTCCCTAGACAGCAAACGATATGATGCAGCTATGATGGCGTGTTGCGTGGGTGCAGCGGGCGAAGTCAGTACAAGTGGGCACAAAACTCAGGGAAGAAATCACTGCTTTGCTCTCATGTGGAGATCGTCGTTTCATCGGTGATAGGTTGCCATGTCTACGTTATTTCTCATATGAGAAACAATGTCCTATTTTTTAGAAAAAGATAACATAAGCTTTGCCGCGATTTCTATTCATTAGATGAAGAGAAAAACTAGACCAGAAAAATCATGTCTTCCTCTTTAATCCTTTCTCTTCATTAACTAAGGTGACATGTCTGACATTTCTACTTAGCTGACATGGCATTCATATTGTATGGAAACTAAGTACTCCCTCCATTTTAAATTGTAAGTCGTTTGACTTTTTTTTGGCACCAAGTTTGATCACTTTCGTCTTATTTAAAAATTTGTGCAGAATATTAATTCTTTTGTTGTTGCTTGCTTTATTAATAAACATTCTTCAAAAGTAACTTAAATTTGACTATATTTGCACAATTTTTTTGAATAAAAACGAGTGATCAAAGTTGGAGTAAAAAAAAGTCAAACGACTTACAATTTGGGATGGAGGGAGTATAGTTTTAGGTTAAGACTACCGTTGAGTACGCATATACTCCCATCCACTTCTCTTTTTAATTTGAGTAAAATGCAAGAATAGGCCATCAACTTGTGCGGCTGTTTCATTTTGGGCCATCAACTTTAAAAGTGCATTTTTAGGTCCAACATCTTCACTTGTGCTTTTAAATAGGCCATACCCTTGGACAACGGCCGGTAGGCGTCCAAACTGGTCGGCCGCGCTCGTGCTAGTGAATGGTACGCCCCATGGACGCCGCTAGCTAGGTTCCACGGTGTGTCCGGCTACATCTTCTTCTGCCGGGCGAGCTCACGTCCGGCACGACTCGGCTCCGTGCTCCACATTGTCAAGATGCTCAAGGACATGGCTGCCAAAGCACGTCAAGACCGTCGTGCTCGTCCACCACCGAGGCAATGCCCGTGTTCTTCCACGAGCGTCGCATCACGGGCGGGAAACTTCCCGGCGCTACCGCGTCTCCTCCAACGTCGCCTCCAACGTCGTTGTCTTCCTCCCCCTTCCTCCTCGTCAAGGCGGGGCGTGGCGCAGCGAGCACGCGGGTGGGGGGGAATGTTGCCTTTTAGGTTGCTATGGCCTTGCACCTGTGACGGTGTTTCACCATACCTCCGCGGCGCGCCCCGGTCGCGGCGCGAAGAGGAAGCCCATGCATCGGCTCGATGCATCGATGGCAACAAGCGGTGAGGAGGCGTCGTGCTGGCCGGTTAGGTCTTGCGCACCGGCGAAGCTCCCGCCATTGGCACGAAGCGCGGGTTACGCGAAGCTCCGGCCACGACGACGTCGCCCGCCGCGATCGCGGAGGTGGCCGCGTGGCGTTGACAGCGGAGCGGCGACATCGGTGGGGGTGGCGCAGATGGGGACGCCGGGCCCGATGTCGATCTCGAGCTCGGAGCGGCGGGAGAAGCTCGGGCGGGAGTGCCCACAACAAATGGCGCGGGAGGCAAAGCCACCCGGCGGCCTTGGCGAGGCCGGTTGGACGCCAAGACGCGACCGGACGGCGGTTTGGGCGTCCGCGGTGGTTGTCCGTAATAAGCGAAACCATGAGCGAATGGGTATAACCTATTTATGCAAAGACAAGTGAAGATGTTGGACCTAAAAATACACTTTTAAAGTTAGTGGCCCAAAATGACACAGGCCGCACAAGTTGATGGCTTATTCGGCATTTTTCTCTTTAAATTTTACCGACCAATCACACGAAAGAGGAAGGCCTACACACTGACACACACTGACATGGCATTCATATACTCCCATCCACTTTCGAAAGTGTGTTTAGTGAAAGGGTAAACAAAGGTGGAATGATGCGCTGCGCGCACACCTTATATAGCGGATCCACCGCCAAAACACTGATTAATTTGAACAATACCAGCTTACAACAAACATCCAACACTATACTATTATACAGTATAGCAGGCCTCCTCATGACGTACCTTCTTTCTAGTACTTGGCATTCCAAAGTAACCATTTCTATATAGATGGCCTGGTGGTTCAGTTCATATGTACTGCAACGGCCAAACTGCAGTCGTATCATAGCTAGTAGTAGGTAGTATATAGAGCCAAGTGAAATCTAGGCCTTAGTATTGTGACTTCACAGCTGCAAAATTATTGGTGGCTTGGTGCTCCACGGATGGGCGCGCACCTGTACTTGTGTATACGTACGGTGTACCATAAAATCACTCCCACTCCCAGCTTCCAGGCTGAAGTAGCAGAATGAAGATTAGAAGTCGCGGCTAGTACAGCTTATCATATTCATCACCACACCACATCCATTTTTGCTGTTCCGGCAGGTATCAATCTACGGATCACGGTAGCTCCAGAGGCTGTCGTCCCCGACATCTGACGGGTGGTCCGGCGAGTCGTCGTACGAGTTGTCGTTGCAGCCGAACCTCGGGGGGCTCATCATCATCCCTGCGGCCATGTTGCTCAGGTACTCTGGCGTCTCGAAGAGCGCCTCCTCGTCCACGTAGTATGGCTTCCCCGGGTCGCCGCCAGCTTCCTGCTGTACCGCGGCGCTGCTCCCTTCGGGCTGCGCTGCCCCAGCCGCCGCGGCAGCAATGTAGCGCCCAGGAGCGCCGGCACGGGCCGGCTGGTGATCGGGCTGTTGCTGCTGATGGAGCAGCCATTCAGCGGCCTCCGCGGCCGCGGCGCGGATGTCGTCCGCGGACGTGGTGGACGCCAGCGCGGGGCGCGCCGCCGCCAGTTGCGGGAAGTTGAGCACCGCGTCGGACCCACGCAGCGCGTGTGCGGCCACGTCGTACGCCACGGCGGCCATCTCGGGCGTCGCGAACGTGCCGAGCCAGATGCAGCGCGTCTTCCTCGGCTCGCGGATCTCTGACACCCACTTGCCGCTCCGCCACCGGATGCCGCGGTAGAAGGGGTGCTTCTGCTTCCCCGACCCTGGCGAGGCTGGCCCGCCGCGGCCAGACATTATTGATCAGCTGCAGCTCTCTGCTCTTCTCCTATCGGATCAGCTCTCTACTCTACTCCAACAAGATCAGCTACACTCAATGACACTATAGTATACACTGCTAGTAAGATTGCAGTGGTTCGTTCAGTGGCGGGCCGCCGGCGTGCATGCAGGTTGCCAGGCAAGCGAACGAGGAGGAGCACTACCGGGATGTAAGCGGCAGCCTGCGAAACCCACATATAAACTTAATTAACTAGGTTGCCGCAATAACCCGCTAAAGTTTAGCCTACATGTCAGTTCGTGGCAAGGAGGCGGGGAAGCGAGAGGGAGGCGCCATGGCGCTTCGCTTGCAATGAGCTGCTGCTGCCTCGGAACCGAACTACAAGTCTACAATGCCCAGGTAATTAAACCACCGCAGCCACAGTCTACAGGCGCATTACTGTCGGCAAAATCGTGTCGCTGTCAAAACTTTCTCACTGGCGTCTATTTCTAGTAATGTTTTTCAATGGATTTTTTTTTTTTTTTTTTTTTGAGTGTTTTTCAATGGATGGATTAACTAAAAGCAGGCCTAGTGGATTCGTGTCCCGGCCCGTCCCCTCCCATTATTTTCCCCCTCTTTCGCTGTCTCTCCTTCTATTTTTGAGAACCCTGCGATTTCAAGCAAAGAATCAAATAAAAGGAAATAACATAATTCTTTAGGTTGGACTAAAATATACTCCTCCATTAGTATAATGGCGCATGGCTCAATTCCCTTTGCGTCGTTGTTGTTTTCAATTATTAGTTGTTCATTATTTTTTTAATTATTTGATCTTAGCTAACTCTGTCCTAGCAAGATCGTGTAAGATGATAAAGCTTATCAAATTTTGTCATCGCATGGCATCGCATGCAGGCTGGGGGCATGTGTATCGTGTGGCCGTCAGGTGACAAAGAAAAACATCTATCAACAACAACGACGCAATGGGGCCATGAGTGATCGTCGTCAAGGGACACAGGCATGGCAGGCTGAAAGATGTGGCTGATCAGTTGCTGATCATGTGGACGACACGTCCCGACTATGCATGGCCCCGCGCACTACGCCTGGACCCGCCTGGACCCAAAGCGACGCTCGCATAGATCCGCATTGCAAGGAGCCAAGGAAAAGTCAGCAGGCCATAGTCTAGGCTACCAAGCTGCTTGGAAAAGTCTAAGCGGCGCATATGATATGCTGATCAGACAGGATCCTTTATGACGGCACATATGATATGCTGACGGCGCATATCATAGGCCTTAATTAGGCTAGCAAGCTGCTTGGAAAAGTCAAAGCTTAAGTAGATTTACATCGATGCCCGTAAACTAAATGAGAGACTACATGTGTGTTTGGTTGCGAGAGATAAACAAATTGTGAAGCCAGTTTCTGTCACCAGTCGTGCTAGAAAAAAAGAGTAAACACCATAAATTTATAGGCTCTCACTATATGTAACCATTAGATTCATTTAATTTTCTAAAAATTACCCAGCTCTGTCATATTACATAGATAAAAATAAGACAGTTTTTCGCTACCACTACCGGAAAGGATTGCCTTGACCAGGGATCCATTCACCCAAATTAATACATCTGTGCTCCTGCACATGAGCATACACACGGAGGAAGCCGGTGTCCATCCCTACGCCGGCCACTAACATAGATCTGGCCATCCTACCAACATCTACTTGATCTATGTGAATGAAATGCCAAACACAATGGGTGTTTATCTATGCTACCGCTATCTACTTCGTCTATACCGAGAGGTCGATGAGGAGATCTACGTGAACCAAAGAAAAGGAGATAGGCAGCGTAGAAACTAGCAGGCCACGAGTGTGGCACCACATATGGTGTTGTCCATGACATCTAATGGTATGGCAGTCTTGCTAGATCTTATAATTAGAGTTTAGTTTGTCTTCAAAGAACGTACATGATATGATCCTTATTCACATTTGATCTAATTTTAATTGTCCTTGGATTACTTTAAAAATTATGTTTTGATATTATATATCCTTATTGACCATCAAGTATAAAATTAGTCATATGTGATTATCGAGATAATGCGAAGTAATATGTAACAAAATCTCCCAAATCTACATGTAAATACTAAAATAAGCCATTAAAAAAATAATTCAACATCCAAATGTAAACTTATCAAGCATGGTAAAAGTATTCTTAAGTAGAAAATTCAATAGTTATGACACGTATAGTTCACTTTAAGTTATGTTAAGATTCATAATAATAAATTTTTAGCCCAAAACGTAGAATTTAAACTGAATTTTGAATCAATGATACAATAAGAATTATAGTTAAAAATTAATAAATGTATAAAATGATACACCATCTACATCAAAAGGTGAAAGTTAAAATGTAGATTTTCATAATGTTTTAAATCGCGTGCTATCAGATTTACCGTGAGGCTGTCATGGGCGCCATTGACGCTTTAGCGAAACGCTAAGCGCCGGTAGCCAAATGCAGAAGCGTTAGCTGCTTGTACATGCTATAGTGACGCTATTTACACGCTATAACATGATATTTTTAGAAACACAGTAAACATAATAATCTGTCAATCTGAATAATTATAAGAGCAAATTGGCAAATTAACAACCAAACAGGCAGCATAACCTCATGAGTTTCATACAGCCAAACAACCACAAAAGCATAAACAAATAAAGTCAAAACATAAGTATTAAGTCCTGATAAAGTAATAAGCTAATAAGTAATGAGACTTGTCTAGTACTAGTACACGCTATGACACTGCCAAACGCTATGCGACGCTAAACCAGTTAGCGACGCTATTGTGCGAAATAGCGACCATATATAGCTCGTCACGGCAGCTGTTGTACGTTGCTGTAGCTCACTATTTTTTTTCTTGTTGGATTTTCATGATACTACATAAAAGATGAAATAAGACACTAGTACACAAAAATTTAACAGTGACGGGCAGAACATATTAACCTAATCATCTTGAACATAAGGTCACAGTAAATGTGACCCTTTACCGAGGTGGTTTGTTGACCACAACGGTAAATCATGAAAAAAAAAAAAAAAAGGAAAACCCATGGATAAGCCCATCGAACCCATCCATGAGGCGCCACCCATCACACCCATGGATGAGCACAGGGGGCAAAGCCACGTTATGGCATGTGGGTGCCCGGACACCCCCTAAAAGTTTGAAAAAACACTAGTAAAAACAAAATTTCATCATGTTTGTAGATAAAATCTTCACATCTATAAGAGAAAGGCACCCCCCTCTAACTTGTTCTAGCTTAGCCCCTAGATGAGCAACGCCCGCCATATCTGCCTCCCGACCCTTTGTCTCCATGCCGCCATGTAAGCGGGTGCCCAGATCCACGAGCTTGGCTCGGATCTGTGCTTTCGGTTCACCGATGTGGGGTGGGGGCGACAGTCCGTGGTGTAGGTGTTGGATCCGTGATGGGGAAGAAGGAGAAGGCCTTTGCCGAGAAAGGAGACGAGTTTGGGCTGCCGACGCACCGTCGTGGCGGTCCCTTGGCTCGCTCTTACGCACCACCGCCAATGCCGACACCTTGCTAAGTAGCCATGCCATCTCCGGAGAGATAAGAAAGTTGAGATGAGAAGGGACTAAAGAAGGGAGAGCTCGCTGAGAGTGTGGAGGCATAAGGAGGGAGAGGTGAGTGTCATGCAAAGATCTCATTCCTTGGGGAGGAGAGGGAGAGGGACAAGTGGGAGTGAGTGAACCCTATAGTGGGTATATATCCAAAGCGATTTATTGGGCCAAGTTGGGGTTTTCAAAATTGGATTGGGCTCAACCTTTTTAACTAAGGTGGGTTTCTTATATTTGACCGCCACGAAAAAATAGCCATATTTTCCCAAAGCGGCGTCCTATAAATAACCACATCCGTTAATGGATTTCACAAGGCGGTTTTTTTGCAACCATCTCGGTTAATAAAAATGACCGTCACGATTAATTGAGGCATTGACCAAGGCAGATTTCAGGTCTAACGACCATGGTTAAAAATTTGAAAACCTCTCCATATGTAGTAGTGAAAGTTTATATGCTTTAAAGTAATTTATATTTCAACTACAAACGGACATACGGTTCTAGGAAAAGATTAATCCTAAAAATTATTACTCACAAAACAAATAGAAATGAAAAAAATATGTCCTGAAACTCTTATGAAACTCTAAAACATTTTTTTCATCGAAACAATATATTAATCACCACTATAAATAACAGTTATTGTATATCAGCAACTACTACCCCCATTCCAAATTATAAGACTTCTGACTTTTCTAGATACATTTTCTTTACTTTGTATCTAGACTGACATAGTGTATAACTAGATGCATAGTAAAGAAAAATGTATCTAGAAAAGCGAGAAAAGTATTATAATTTGCAATGGAGTGAATAGTAAAACTAAAAATTTGGAGAAAAAGATCAAAGTTTAGGGTATTGAAATGATCGCTTTGTCATCCCGTGCTAGCTAGAGCCTTAGCTCGAGGTCGCACTACCTAATCCGGCGATTTCCGTGAGGAAAACGATTTCCGTGAGCTAACGAGGAAATAATCACGGGAAACCATAAGATATCCCGTGAGCGGTGAAAACATCACGGGGAAGAAAAAATACCCACGGGATATCAAATTTCCCGTGATGGGCGGCTCACGGAAATCTCCCACTCATTTCCGTGAGGAGGGTGCTCACGGGGGAAAGGAACGGCCGTCGGCCCAGCCCGTTCCGTCCCTCCGTCCACCCTTTCCCGTGAGAACTCCGTCTAGCTCACGGGATATATCTTTCCCGTGGCGAGGCTTTCCGTGGGCCAAACGGTAGGCCTCGGCAAAGGGCCCCCTTTCCCATGAGGGGTACATCCCGCTCACGGGGAAAGAAGCTCACGGAAATTTTTTTTTTTTTTTTCATCTCCAAACTTTTTTTCTACACTTGTTGCACATCATATTGCACTCAATATTAAAGTTTGGTGAATTATTGACTTTATTTGATATATTTAGGTAATTATTCTCTTTTATGGGAATTTATGAAATAAGGCCAAATTTGAACTACAAGTGCTTCAATTTTTTGAAAAAAATTAGTAGAAAATTTATATTCCTCATACTCAACACAATGTAAGACCTTGTATTTAAAAAAATAACGAAATCTGGAACATCTTAATACGAAATCATGAACGTTAATCCCTGTTCGAGTGGTTTAAAAATTCTAGAAAATAAACCGATGTGCAAAAAATTATGAAATTTGATAATATGTCATGATATCTTATGCCGAGGCTATGATAAAAAATTGGGAACGTTTCGCACAAGTTGGCATGTACGATGTTCACAAGCTCCAACATCTACGTAGAAGTTTCATGTTTGTTGAGAATGATCCAGTGTGATTTCATGTGGATGTGGCGGTCAAGTTGTGGTTTGGCTACAAAACTTTTTCTATATGCAAATGACCTCAAATATTGTGTCATGTCTATTTTTCGAAATTTTTGGATTATTTTGGTAATTATTATAATTTTTTTGTTGTAGTTAAGTAAATACAATTTTGAAAAAAGGAGATAGAACCACATGAAATAATGGTCATTTTTTTCGCACAAGGATCAATTATGTATGGGTGAGTGTATGTTATAAGGTATTTTTGAAGTAATCTTGATCAAAGTTTGAAAAGATATATGTTACAAAAAGAAAGAGGGGGTAATAAATTTAAATTCTAAAATTATCTTTCCCCGTGAGCGACCTACGGGAAAGGTATGAGATATCCCGTGAGCATATCCTGTGATCACGGGAAAGAGGAAGTGGGACCCGCCTCACGGGGGTGCTTGCGAGCTTGTAGGGGTTTTTTTTTTTCTTTCCGTCTTTCCCGTGATCCCCCAAATCCATCACGGGAAAGAGGAAGTGGGACCCGCCTCACGGGGTGCTTGCGAGGAGCTTGCAAAGTGTTTTTTTTTTTTTTTACTCTTCCCCGTGATGGATGCCGGGGATCACGGGAAAGGAGGAGTCTTTCCGTGATCCCCAAGATCCATCACGGAAAGAGTTTTTTTAAAAAATTTAGTCAACCCGACCGGCTCCCCACTCCCCACCTCACACTCTAACACACACACCCACACACTTGCCCGCACACGCGCCTGCCCGGGCCGACCCCGACACCGCCGCCGCCCCGCCGCCGGCGACCCCGCCCGCCCGTCCACCGCCCGGTCGGCCCGCACCCTCGGGCTGCCCCCCTGCCGCCGCCCGCCCGCCGCGCCCACGCCCCGCGCCGCCGCCCTGCCCACCGCCGGCCGCGCGTGGCCGCCTGGCGCCGCCGCCGGCCGCCCCGTCATCGCCGGAGGCCCTGCCACGGCCGAGGGAGGGGGGGGAGTAGGAGGGGCGGTGGAGTAGGAGGGAGGAGGAGAAGGGAGGGGAAGAAGGAAGGGGGGAGGAAGAAGAAGAAGGAGGGAGGGGGAAGGAAGAAGAAGAAGGAGGGAGGAAGGAAGGAGAAGGGAGGAGGAGGAGGAGAGGAGGAGGAGGGGAGGAGAGAAGGAGGAGGAAGGAAGGAGAAGTGGGGAAGGGAAGAGAGGTCTCGACGCCGCCGCCTCGCCCGGCGACGCGTGCCCGACGCCGCCGCGCGCCGCAAGACACCTCGCACCGCCGTCGCCCGCCGGCGGCCCGTGGTGAGGTCATCCGTCCGGCCCGTCGCCGCCGCCTTCACCTTCACGGGTTGTTGGCCATCGTGCCCCTGAATGTTATTGTCGGCCATCGTGTGCCTGGATGTGATTGTCGGCCATCGTGCCATGTGTTTTGTTTGCGGTATTGGAAACCTCCCCGCAGTGCGGGGAGGTTCTCATTGAAATTTTCAACCGATCCCGTGTGTTTCTTTTTATGCGAGAGAGGAGCCCTCCGGATCCGAAGTTGAGTGCCTTGCCGAGCCGGCCGGAGTCCCTTGGCGGCCCCGATCTTCTTCCTCGCCGGGTAGCCGGACTCCACCGCGACCCTAGGTATATCCCTCCTTCCGTGTCATGGTCGTAGCTAGATCGCGCGGCTCGGTTAAGCGTCTCCCGTTCGAAAGAGATACGGTTGGAAGTATGCGCATCCCCGCATACCTATAACCGTATCTGTTTCGAATTGTCCACGTTTTTGGACAGCCCGGGATGCGTAGATGAGGTTCGTTTCATGCTCCACTCTGTCGATTCGAGTTCGGCGGCGTCTCCCCTGTTGTTCTTCGAATACACTCCCCCTCTCGGGAGGACGTGTATTTGGAGAACAACGGGAGGTGTCTTTGCCGAAATTCTGTCTCGGATAGGAGTGGAGCATGGAACTGACCTCATCTACGCATCCTCGGGTGGGATTAGGACCTATCTTCACCTATTAGATGGTAGGATCGTTGTGTAGATGCACTGCATTCTTATATTCTCGCGCATATGATAGAGAATGGATGACCGTGCGTGGATATACGATGGTTGGAGGAGTTTTGGAGATTATGACCTTGAGTGGGTTAAGAAGAGCGGTGCTTTTCGTGGACAAGGCTTTTCGAGAATGCTCGAGATGCGAGTAAGGTTTGGTGTCCATGCAAGAAATGTGAGAATAAAAAGGCAAAGTAAGGAGGACATGTCTAAACATCTTCCCAAGTATGGATGGACGGATGGCTATAAGCGGTGGATCTTCCATGGTGAAACTGAGCGTATGAGAGATGAGGTGGTGAGGCAACGCATCGATGATCTTGCTTCTGATGCCGGGATAGGAGACGTGATAGATGACTTTCATGCCGGAAACTTTGATCAAGGACTTGGGGATGAGGGGGAGGAGGAGCCAGAAGAAACCGCAAAGGCCTATTATACCATGTTGGAGGCGGCACAGAAACCCCTTCACGACTATTGTGAGGTCTCCAAACTAGATGCCATTTCACGCCTTATGGACTTGAAGGCCCGATGCAATATTAGTCGAGACGGCTTCACCGACATGTTGACGATCTTTGGGGGCTTGCTTCCGCGCGGTCACACGTCTTTGCCAAAGAACATGTACGAAGTCGAGAAACTCCTCAAGGTACTCAAGATGCCATACGAAAGATACATGCTTGTGAGAACGGGTGCGTCTTATTTAGGAAAGAGTACAAAGATGATATGCATTGTCCAAAGTGTAAATCCTCAAGGTTCATAGAGGTAGACCCTGGTGAAGATGGTGAGAAGAGGCAGCTTAAGGTCCCCGTGAAAATCCTACGGTACCTTCCCTTCGGACCGAGGTTACAACGGATGTACATGACCGAGGAGTCTGCGAAACAGATGACATGGCACAAAGATGGGCGTCGCTACAATCCAGATAAGATGGTACACCCATCCGATGCCGAAGCATGGACCCATTTTAATAATATTCATCCTGACAAAGCTATGGAGGCTCGTATTGTGCGTGTTGCTTGGCCGCAAAAATGATGGGTTCAATCCTTATGGAATGATGGCTGCCCCATACACTTGTTGGCCTGTATTCGTTATCCCACACTCCCTCCGGGCGTCTCGCTTTCAACATAAGAACATTCTTTTGTCTTTGATAATTCCCCGCCACCCGAAATAAAATGGGTGTGTTCTTAGAGCCCGTGATTGATGAATTGATCAAAGGTTGGAATGAAGGGTTTTGGACGTCACGACCGAGCTTTGAAGAGAAATTTCGGGGATGTGCGTGTGGTACCACTACTCCCTACATGATTTCTTGGCGTATGGGATATTCTCGTGGGTGGTGTGTGCACGGCAAGTTCCCTTGCCCAAGTATGCAAGGCGGCAGCGAGGTTCACCCGGTTGAAGAAGGGTGGCAAGTATTCTGCGTTCGACAAGCATCGACAGTTCTGCCTCCCCGACCATGCATTCGAGGCTAGACAAGAAGAACTTTACGAAAAGGTCTCCAAGTTACGGACCCGAGCGAAGATGATGACATCTGGCCGAGGTACACGCTCAAGTGGATTCTCTTGTGGGCGATGAAAATGGTGTCTTTGTGGGTTATGGCGAGGATCATGCATGGACTCACAAGTCGATTAGAGAGGCTCCCCTATTATGATGACCTTCTTCTTCCACATAACCTTGATTTAATGCATACCGAAAAAAGAATATCGCCGAGTATTTTTTGGAACATTTATGGAAACTAGCAAGTCAAAGGACAATGTTAAGGCTAGAATTGATCCGGCGAGTTGTGTGACGTAATCGAAGCAAGAAATGAAGCCTCCTAGCAATGGCAAGAGATGGAAAAAACCTAAGACCGATTACGTGTTGAGCGGGCCCCAAAGGAGGGAAGTACCGCAATGGTTTCAGAAATTAATGTTTCCTCGATGGGTATGCAAAGAAATCGAGGAGGGGAGTGAACTTATCTACTATGCGAATCAATGGGCTCAAGAGTCATGACTACCACATATGGATGGAGCGGCTTCTTCCAAAGTGATGCTTCGAGGCTATGTCCCCGATCATGTCCGGCATGTGATGGCGAGTTGAGCAATTTCTTTTGGCGAGCTTTGTGCTAAAGAGTTATCTCGGACCACACTAGAAGAAATGGAAAAAATGGCACCTGTGTTGGTCTGTAAGTTGGAGAAGATATTTCCGCCTGGCTTCTTCGTTCCGATGGTGCATTTGATTTTGCACCTTCCATACGAGGCAAGGGTGGGTGGCCCCGCACGCTTTCGTTGGTGCTATCTTTGTTGAGAGAGTTACAAGCATGTTCGGTCCGACCAGAAAAATAAGTGTAAGATTGAGGGTTCCATCGCGAGAAGCAAAGGTTCGGCGCAGAGGTGTCGACTTCACATCAAAATACTATGGTGACAACCTTCCTAGCTCGCATTATCCACCCCCTCGTTACAATGCTGATGAAAATGAATCAACCCTCAGCCTTTTCCAAGGAGAACTAGGACGTGCAAGTGGTTCAAAAATAAAGATCTTGACAAATCCAGAGTGGATCAGTATAATGAATTATATACTTTTCAACCTCGACGGTGCTTCCTTACATACAAGAAGTCACAACTCTAAGCATAGAACCTACTTGTCTTCTAGTACTTAATATCCCGCATCCAACCCTTTTGTCTCTCATTGGTATAGGAAATTTCAAAGGCAATTCGGGTCAACGAACGCCGCTGAAGCACATGAATTGGGCGCCACGCTTAGACGGGGTCTTTGGCAATGGAAAACCCGATTTCATTAGTTGGTTCAAACGCCGTGTCTTGTCAATTAGTGTTAAATAACGCCTCGCTTTGATATGCTAACGAACTGTCTCATTTCATTTATCCCGCTTGAGCTTGCGAGGCACGCATCCGATCCGGTATGCATCCCGAGCTCATACAAAGTTGCCAATGGCTTTGAGACCGAGGTTAGGTCATTTACCGGTTATGACGTGAATGGATATCGCTACCACACAACGAGCTATGAGCGAGAATCGACCAAACCAAAAAAACCACAAATACCGGAGTTTTCACTAAAGGTGATGATGGAACTAGCACTAAAGGTTATTATGGAAGAATTGAAGAAATATACGAGCTCCATTTCCCTCGCTCTAAACGGCTTGCTCTGTCATGTTTAAGTGCCATTGGTTCGATCCTGAAATAACAAATTCGGACCTCGAACAACTTGGGATTGTTCGATTCGACAAGATTCCCGAGATGGCCCTAGATGATGTCTACATTTTGGCTCAACATGCCACACAAGTTTATTATCTCCCATGGTGTTGCCGGACGACGAGCGGCTTAAGGGTTGGGATGTTGTGCGAAAGGTATTGCCACACGGTAGACTACCCGTCCCCAAACAGGGGACGATTACCATTTTAATGCAAACACATATGAGGGAGAGTTCTTCCAAGAAGATGGGCTACAAGGTAAATTTGTGATAGAAATAAAAGGGCCCAAATCGAAATGGAAGTAGACAATGAAAGTGTTGTTGATGATGAGGAGGACGAGGAGGTTCGAGATGCGAAGGACTTACGCTTACTTGAAAAATTACTTAAGGACAAATGCGAGTTGACGTCGTTCCTCCTCCCATGGATCCCGCCAATCTTCATATGTTGGAAGACGTAGACATGGATGATAGTGATCATGAGGATTATGATCCGACAAAGTCGAAAATCGTGACGGGGATGAGGATTATTTCTAATACATGTAATACTATGCATCTCTTAATAATTATGTTCTCGATTATTGGTTTTCAATCTCTTCATAATTATGTTCTATTTAATTTTGCATTTTTACTAATTATGTACATCTAATTGCGGGTCATTCAAAAGATGCCTCGAAAACGAATGTCCTCAAGAAAATGACCAGAAATTCAAAAGTGTAGCCTCGCTAGGGCAAGGGCAACAGGAAGAGGAAGCGTCGAGCCACCACCACCGCCACGGGGGTAGGGGCGGGCGGGGCGGCGTCGTGCACCCCGACCACCGTCCGCCACCACCGGTGGTGCACGAGGAGGAGGAGGAGGCGGAGGTGGAGGCGGAGGCGGAGGACGTGGACCTCTCGGCGTCGCAGCACGCGGACCGCTCGGCGTCGCACCACGCGGACCGCTCGGCGTCGCACCACGAGGAGGGGACTAGCCAGAGTACGGGAGGGGGTTCCTCTTCCTCTCGCCGTAGGCGTGTCTACTTGCGAGGCCCCTCCGGACTCCCGGATCGACTACCCGGGCGAGGACCGAAACCGACCATAAGACCAACACGCCCAAGGTAATTTACTTTACACTTTAGCACTACTTTCTTATTTTTCGTGTTTCAAAATCGTAATAGGAACTAAAAGTTATTCTTGATCATTTGGGCGGGGGTTTTATTGTCACCGCCAACTCGGTTCAAGGACGCCTTCCCCGCCAAAGATTCTTGGTATTCTCGTCAAGAAACACTACCCCCGGCCTTGTTACCATCGACGGAGTAGAGCATCTTTATCACGTCGTTCCACCAAGACGTGGACTTTGAGGACAACTATGATGAGGATGGCATAAAATATAGTAACAAGGCAAAGGTGCGTGTGATCAAAGAGTTTTGGGTAAGTCTATGTCGCCTTTGTAGTGTACAAATACATCGCTTCAAATTCTAAAGTTAGAAATAATGACTTATTAAATTGCTTCTATGTGCGTAAATACTTCAAGTGCGAGGAGGGATACGAGGTGAGAAGGATGAAGTGGCTCTAAACGCTGTTTCAAGCTTGTGGCGCACATGTGGTACGAGGCACGCGGCCGCCGTCGGGGCGTGGTACGCGATAAACGAGAAAAAGGAGGCTCGATAAGGAGGAATGGAAAACGCTGAATCGACCAAAGAACAATACATGGAGGTAAATATTGAATGGTCATACTAAGTTTAATTATGCTTAATGTGATTTTTATAATATGTGTTATACTTGGTGTCCCGTAGGTGATTCCGCAGTGGTGCTTGTTGCATAGGCGCGTTCTTTGGGAGCTTCGTGGACAAGTGGGTCGATCTGATTATCGGGAGGTCCACAACGACTACCGGAACGGCGTGCCATGATGCCGTGTACCACACCATCAAGGCAACCTTAATCTCGCGGCCTACCAAGCTAGATATGTAAGTGTTATCCAATTCTTATTTTCTGATGTGCAACTCAATACTTTCTAAGCATTCTAGCTACTTTTCTTTTTCTCACACAGGAGCAACACATGGCACGCCAATCAGCACGCTCGAGGCCTTTGCTTGCTCCCACACGGGGCAGCTATAAAGATCCCGCGGTCGTCTTCAACCCCGAGGTGGGCCCGAAGCCTACACCAACCCGACCGCCTACGAGAAGATCGAGAAGTACACCGAAGTGGCGAGGGAGCAAGATGGAGAAAGCTTCGATCCCCGCGGGCACGACATTGAGGGGACATCGCCATGATCGCCGGAGGAGGCAAGAAGCACGGGCGGTACTATTTGGGTAATAGCGTTATCAACCCGCACAACACAAAGAAGCTATCGAGAGCTCCGTGCACGCTCGGGGGGCCCGGTGATACGCGAGCGGCCAAGCACTTACCAGGCTACGGTCTCCAGACTTGAGGTTTATTTATTTTTATTTAAGGTTCATTTATCGTTACATACTCTTTCACCGTGTTCTAACTTTGTGTTGAAATAGGCCCGATAGATAGAAGAAGAGAGGAAGCGACGGGAGGAGGCCGAGGAGAGGGAGCGGGCAAGGGCCGTGGGCGGAGCAAGAGAGGGCTCGAAAGCGAGCAAGAGAGGGGGTCGAGGCAAAGACCGTAAGAGCATGGAAGCTCTCCTAGCGTACCTCCGGCGTGTTGGTGGCCGTTTGGTGTGCACCGCCACCGGAGATCGCCTTCCCGCCACCGCCCGCCTTTCGCCCCACCGCCCGTCTTCCCGCCACCGCTTGTCTACGGTCACCGTCGATCTTCCCTCCACCGCATGGAGCCTCTCCCGTGAGTTTGTCTCCGTAACTCGAAATATGCATATATGAATGTGAATGGATATGATCTGGAGTTTTGAATGCACCATGAGATGCGCACGTGGACATGTGGTTGTCGGCCATCGAGCCGTTGTTTTCTTTGCGGGTTGGAAACCCCTCCGTGCGGGGAGGTCTTTGCCGAAAATTTCTAACTATTTATCTTCTTTTTTTCAAGTTAATAGAATCTATCTTGAATTTTGTCTCACAAATTTCTAACTATTTATTTTTGCCTACGCGGATAATTCTCATGCCTCGAACCCAACTCCGAACCAATCTCAACCGGACGCTTGGGAACGCAGCTTCGGAAGGTTGGAGGCCGTGGGTCGTAAATTTGTCATGATTTAGGTTCAAAACTTGTGCACTTGAACTTGTGAACTTGGATTTTATATGAGTTTGTGAACTTGTGGTTGCACTCATGGACATGTGGTTGAACTTGTGACTTGGTTGGATCTTATGTAATATATGTGGTATTATGGATTTATCGAGCTATATATGTGATATTATGCAATGCATTACTATATGTATATATATATTTATATGTGTCATTTATGTCTTTGGAACAAAAAAAAAAAAAAAAAAAAAAACTCAATTTCCGTGTGTAGCTCACGGGAAAGAGGCCAAACCTTTCCCGTGAGTGGAGGCGGCTCACGGAAAATCGGCCAAATCTATCCCGTGAGCACAACTTCGACTCACGGGAAAGATCCTAGATATCCCGTGAGCCACCCCGTTACGCTCACGGAAATAACCCCAAAAACGCCGTTTTATGCAACAGGCCACGTAGGCCATAACGGGATCCACACACCTCCCCCCTCGTTGACCCCCCCGTTAAGTCTATCCCGTGTGCTAAATGGGATCACGGGAAAGGATATCCCGTGTGTAGATGCTGTGTTCACGGGAAAGGGTGATTTCCCGGCCCCTTCGTTCCCGTCACGGGTATCTCGTGTTTTACCCCCGGATATCCTTTCCCGTGAGCACAGGCCTCACGGGATATCGCCGAGTTCCGGTAGTGTCGATCGGGCTCTTCTGTCGTCCCCTTGGAGTCAGAGGCCTCCTCGGCGGCCACCGTGGGGGTACTCCTGAATCTGGTCCAGCTAAGCACGTCAAAATCGATCAGCAGGTTGTTGCCGCGGCAGTCCAGCTGATCCGGCACGCAGCCCACGGTCGCAAGCGGGGGATGGCCGCCTGTCCACCTCTCCACCATCTCCCACTGCAGCGCCGCAGCAGCCACAGCCCAGTGTGGCACCTCCCCGGACCTGCAGGCGGCGCTACCTGCGACCGCGCCAATGCAGTGCGAGGAGCTTGCCACGAGCGTCGACGACGTCGCGGCAACCGCTGCGCGCGCCTCGAGCTCGATCCCGGCGGCGTAGGAGCTGAGGTAGGGGTCCAAGCTGCCGACCACGCGCTCCTTCCTGTGCGCGGTCTGGTGCCCGCCCAGCGCCTGCGACTTGAGGAACGTCTTGTCGCAGAAGAGGCACGGGAACAGCCGGCCGCCGGCCTTGCCGTCGACGAGAACGCCGCCGCTTGCTGCTTCGTCGGATGAAGCAGGCGGAGCCGCACGACGAGAAGACTCCATCGTGGAGAAGAAGCATTCCGCTGATTAATGGCAAGGTGCTACAAGCAGCATTGTTCTGCTATATTAGGATGCAAATCAGCTGGCCCCAAATGGAGTAGATGGGGGACAGAGAATGACGCCAAGGAGCTAGTACGTTACAGTACTCCACTAATATGGACTTGTGGCTTTTACTAGTACTGGATGGGCTACAGGTAGGCACAAGGACGCTGCGAGATTGGATGGATGGCAGCCATAATTAGAACGAGAAAAAAATACCATTTCGAGACCGTTTCGTTCTTTGCCTGCAACGCATGCAGCTTCGTTTAACTGCAGTGCATGCGCACCATGCAGCTTAATTTGCGCACTCTTAACATTTTCACTCTGCGCCACATATTATGGTCAAAATGAAAAATGATGAGTGTGCGCTAGGTACAGAGGACCGGAGGGAGTATTTTCGTAGGAAATTTATTTTGAGATATAAATGCAAACATTCTCTGTCCCCCATCTAGTAATATATAAATGGGTGTGTTTGTTTCCTTTCTCTTTCATAATCCTCCAAACATCTAAGCTATTGGGACCTACTAATGTTTATGCATCCATGTGTGGACATTTATGTTTTACTGTGAAATTCTAAAGAAAAAAAAAGAAGTCAACTTTTCTAAATGTTCATCAAATATATAATCAAAATATTGGGAGTTGCTATATCTCTTTCACAAGAAAAAATGACCAACATTTCTTGCAACGTGGTAGACCCTTGGATGATGTGCAAGGGTGGGATCTGTCATCGAAGATTTGTATGTACAATGTGTTAGCTAGCGAGACGGGTTGAATTAATATTTTTTTCTATGTAAAAATAAGGACAAAAGAAGGTGGTGTCCTAGCACAAAGGACAAGATACTGATTTAAACAATTTTACCACAAAGAAACAAGAGACAATAAACAATTTTTCTCGTGAAAAAATAAGGATAAAAAGAGGGTGGTGTCCTAGCACAAAGCACAAGATACTGATTTGAAAAATTTTACCACACCGGGCGCACGCATCTTGGCACACATCGGACGAGCACACGTCGCAAGATGGAGTTGACAAATTTCTTTCAACAGAGACATAGGAAAGGTGCAAAATAATACTCCCTCCGTTGCAAAAACATGGAATTCTCGCTTGCCGAGAAGTCAATGTTTTCAAAATGTCGGCAATTGTATATTAAAATATATAAATATTTATACTCTATAATTAATATCATCGGAAAGATCTTTAAATCTAGTTTTTTTAATAAATTTATTTGGAGACAAAAATGTCGCACATATTTTTCTACAAACCTAGTCAAAGTTGAGAAAGTTTGGCCGCACGTTTCCCATATAGTTGCTAGTTTTTCTGGAACGGAGGGAGTAATATTTATAGTATGTAATGAGTATAAATAGATTAGATAGATAGTTGAATATACTTAAAAAAACTTATTTACATTTTGCATGGATTTTTCCCAACATTAGTCAAAGTTGCACAAATAAAATAGCCAGCACAAAATCATACCAGTGCCATCTATTTTGAACGAAGACAGTCTGGTACCAGTGACTCACGAATGACCCTCAGGGACAACGGACAAATGCACGGCCGGGGCCCGGACCACGACGAACTGTACGATGAGAACTGCACGTCCGTGGCGCCATTGATTCGATTCGTCGCTTGTCGTGATCCCAGCGCCCGTGGCCGGCCCACCCCGGCGCCGCCGTTCCACACACGCAGCTCCGCCGTTCCACACGCAGCTTGTCGTGTTTAGGCTCCGCCGTACCGGTGCGTCCTGGTGATCCACCAGCCTAGGTGTGTTCAGTAGGCCCAACGCCAACGCCATCATGGAGCGGTCAGGTCAGTGACGCAGCAGCAGCAACACCCCCGCGCCATCATGGAGCGGTCAGGTCAGTGACGCAGCAGCAGCAGTGCAGTGTCCACATACGGAGTACGGGGAGTGGCTTTTGCCGTCTCGTCGGTAGTGCCCCGAGATCAGCTGCGCGGTGGAAGGCACAGGCACGTGTTGCTTCTGGAGGCGGCCTGGCGATGGGTAGCTGTTGCCTGTTTTGTTTCTGATTTGCTACGACTCCCATCATAATCCGGTTGTTTAGATTTACAGCACCTTACACGTATGATTTGTCTGAATAGTTAAATACTGATAAATTTTTAATCAGTTTCACATACATTTTCCGAAATTCAAGATTTTTAATGTTGTTGCCTAGCTTGTTGGGCTACGTACACACCCAACACGCGGCAAACATGAAAAGGCACGTATGATTTGTCTGAATAGTTAAATACTGATAAATTTTTAATCAGTTTCACATACATTTTCCGAAATTCAAGATTTTTAATGTTGTTGCCTAGCTTGTTGGGCTACGTACACAAACCACAACACGCGGCAAACATGAAAAAGATTTTTAATGTTGTTGCCAGGTTGGGCTACAGAAACACGAAGATTAGGAGCAAAGAGAGACAAATATATTACGTGCAGCAAGAAGGTTAGGAGCAACAGAGATGCAAATAAGACCAAAGGGAATGTCGGCCAACAACAGAAGTGGGCAAAGGAACGGAAGATGATTTTTTTTTTAGTAGTTGGACCTTGCATCAGGGTCATTTCTCTCCCGTGCACCTGTTCGATCGACTTGAGCGCAAAGTGCCACGGCGGCTGCAGGCAGTGTGGCAGAGCATGGAGACTATTTAGGGGGAGAGGGCTAAATTGTTCAACAAAAATTGAAGTGTGATTTCTTTGTAACAAGAAGTTGATGATGCAAATAACTTATATTTTTGTAAACAACCTATTTTTGAACTTTGCCTAGTTTTGCCTTTGGAGGGCTCCGCCGGTGGGTGTAGGTGACACGGTGGGCATGGTGTGGCGAGCGCGGCGGCCCAAAGGTGGTGGCGAGAGCGCTTCGAGCAAGCATGATAAGCCTCCACACCAACGATTGTCGCTGAGTTGCGTGGCAGAGCACCAAGGTTGGAAGCTTAAGGCATGCTTGTAAATCACTACTACGAAGACCTTCTATAGGGGCGGCTCAAGATGTATAGTAGGGGCGGTTTTCGAAACCGCCTCTAACTCTCTATTCCTACAGTGCTTTCTTTGGCCTGACACATCCCAAGTACTAACCGTGGCATATAGTTTTTTTGCCCGTCTCGGTTAATGCCTCGATTAACCGCAAACACTTTTGCCCGTCATGGAAAATTAATTAACCGTGGCGGGCAACTTAAAATGGTCCACAACGATTAATATCTATTTTCAGTGGCAGGCATACTAACGTGCGTGCCACAGTAAATCAATTTTCCATGGAGGTCATTTACAAAAGCCCATCACCATAAATCGAGGCCCAGAAGATGGCCCATCTTGACCAGATAACCGTGCTTCAGATAAATTGTGGAGTTAGATTTTGAGGCACTTGCTCCCTCATCTCTCCAAAAGTGTGTCGCGCTCCTTCTCCACAGAAGCGTGGGGCACTCCTTCTCCCTAGAAGAGCGCAACACTCCCTCCCTCCACATTCCGCCGGCCCTCTCACGCATCCCGCCGCCCACTCCTCTTCTCCTGTTGGCGCCCCCTCTGCCATCCCACCGCCCCTTCCCCTGTCTCCCCTCTTCCTAGCTTCCTCCCTCTAGATGCTCATAGGATGGTGTGCATCCATGGCCGGTGGCATGCACCCCAATGATGGCGGGGTGGCCTCGCGTGCATGCCTAGAACCCTAGGGCCGCGTGGTGACGCTCTCCATCCTAGTGGCGGCAGGCAGAGCTCCGATGGCTAGAGTAGTAGATTCGGTGGCCGGAGCACCTCCAGTCGCGAGTGGAGCCTCGAAGGTGATTGGAACTCCACGATGGTGGGTGCACGCAGATCCAGATGTAGGTCGAGCGGGCGTACGTGAATCTGGATCCGACGGCGGTTGGAGCTCCTCGACGGCTGGATCTCGGCAAGGCATGGTCCTCGGCGAGTGGCGAGCAGGACCGACGAGCAGCAGGCGTGGCGGCGCGTGGATGGGCTTGTTGGGCCTGTGGATGGGCTCCATGGGCTCATGACATGTTTTCTTTTTCTTTTTTCTGGTCCCTTAACCATGGCGGGTGTTTTACCCGCCATTGTGGTCCACAGATTAACTATGACCTTGCCCGCCACGGAAAAAGGGTAAACGTCCACCACGGGAAAAAAATTCAGTAGTAGTGGCGGCATGGGTGACTTTGGCAATGGCGGAATGTCGCACGAATAGGAGGAAGATGAGCAAAATGCGTGCTTGGGCGACATATCCTTAAGATCCAACACGGCCGTGACATCTGCAGTAACCTCTTTCTTTAACTCTATTGAGGTTACCATGACATCCACGATGGGTGGCCCGTGCACCGGGCGGTGCAAGTGAGGCATAGTTACGGGGGCATTGAGCGGGCTGGCCAAACTTGACACGACCATGAGTGCGGGCCAAAAATCATGGCTGCTTGAGCACCAGGTGCCCCGGCATGCTAGGAGTGACGGTGACGGTGAGTGTCGGTTGTGGGGAAATGTGTAGCCAAAGAAATGACATGATGTAGCAACGATGAGGTGAGGCATAGGGACATCTAGCGAAGTTGGGACAAGTGGGTGTAAAACTCACGAGAACAAACCACGCCTTTGCTCCGATCGCGGAGACCGTCATTTCATCATGCAGTGGTAGGTTGCGTTGTCAAAGTCATTTCAAATATGAGAAACAAAGTCTTCCGCTTTTGTAGAAAAGATGACAAAAGATTTGCTGCGATTTCTATTGATTAGACGAAAAAGGGAAAAAAAAGAGAGAAGTGTCAGTCCAGTTTTTTTAGTAAAAATTGGACCAGGAAACCATAAGTCTTCCTCTTTTGCCCTTTCTCTTCATTAACTATAGTGACACGTCGGCATTTTTGTTTAACCGACATGATATTCATACTTTTGTATGGAAAATGAGTATAGTTTCGAGTTAAGACTACTCCCATCCACCTCTATTTTAAAATTTTACCGACCAATCACCTGAAAGAGAACGGCCTACATACTAACACACCACTTTTTTTGAAAAAAAAAAAAAAAAAAAAAAAAAGCTTTCTTACTACATTAAATCATGCAGGAGGCATTTTTGAAATCTTAACCATGGCGGTCGTATATATAAAGAAACCATGGATAATGGAGCCTGGCCGAAGCCAGGCCACAGGGCAGGCAATCGCCTCAGTTAATCTCTTAACCGTGACAGACGACTTAATATAACCACCATATATAGTTAACCGTCACAGTTAAAAGGTTTCCTTTACGGCTAATGCCACGATTAATGGTGGCCTTAGGTCTGAGGCAGTTGGAATGATTGTGGTGGTTAATCCAAAATGACTGCCGTGGTTAAGAAATCCTGTACTAGTGTTTTACCACTGGTTCTAAGAAAGCAATGTGATACATGACACACACTTCTAAACTGCGAACTGTACAAGAAGGGAGTGTTTCATATCTTATATAGGCTATAAGTTATAGCTAGCGGATCCACCGCCAAAACGCCGATTAATTTGCACAATACCAACTTACAACAATCATCCATCACTTATATATATATATATATACAACACTACCTTTCTTTTCTAGTACTTGGCATTCCAAAGTAAGCATTCCTATATATGGCCTTGCAGGTTCATATGTACTGCAAACGGCCAAACTGCACAGGTAAAAGCTAGTATATAGAGCCAAGCGAAATATAGGGGTAAAAGGACTACCTTGTTGTTGTGACTTCAGAGCAGAAAGACGCACATCGAGCACTAAAAGGATCGGAGAAGGAGATCGATGCACTGTACATATTGCGGCTGTACTTGAACAGAAAAAAAAATCGGTGCTCCAACGACGGATATGGGCACCTTGTGTATACGGCCGGTATACCATGCTCCTTTTCTCTCCCCCATAATCTCACTCCCGGCTCTTCCAGGCTAGCAGAATGAAGATTATAAGTACTTATCAGTTTCATCCATTTTTGCTGTTCTGGCAGGTATCGATCTACGGATCACGATAGCTCCAGAGGCTGTCGTCCCCGGCGTCTGAAGGGTGGTCCGGGGAGTCGTCCGACGAGTTGTCGTTGCGACCGAACCTCGGGGGGCTCATCATCATCCCCGCGGCCATGCTGCACAGGTACTCCGGCGTCTCGAAGAGCGCCTCCTCGTCCAGGTAGTAAGGGTTCCCCGGGCCGCCGCCTGCTTCCAGCTGTGCCGCGGCGCTGCTCCCTCTGGGCTCCGCTGCCCCAGCCGTCGCGGCAGCAATGTTGGATCGAGGAGCGCCGGCACAGTCTGGCTGGTGATCGGGCTGTTGCTGCTGGTGGAGCAGCAACGTGGCGGCCTCCGCGGCCGCGGCGCGGATGTCGTCCGCGGATGTGGTGGACGCCGGCACGGGGTGCGTCGCGGCCAGGTGCGGGAAGTTGAGCGCCGCGTCGGACCCGCGCAGCGCGCACACGGCCACGTCGTATGCCACGGCGGCCATCTCGGGCGTCGCGAACGTGCCGAGCCAGATGCGGAGGGGCTTCCTCGGCACCCGGATCTCCGACACCCAGTTGCCGCTGCGCCTCCTGATGCCGCGGTAGAAGGGGTGCTTCTGCTTCCCGGACCGCGTCATGACCGGCCTGCCGCGGCCAGACATTGATCGAGCAGCTAGCGTTACGGCTGCAGCTCTTCACTCTTCTCCGATTAGATCAACTCTCTAATCTACTCCAATAAGATCAGCTACACGCAATAACACTGCAGTATACACTGCTAGTAGTGTTGTCGATCTCTGCGCGTGTTCGGTGTTTTTTGACATATATAGTAAGATTGCAGGCCGCCGGCGTGCATGCAGGTTGCCATGGCGCACGAGGAGAACGCTACTATTTATGGAGACGGCGAGGCGGCGGGGAAGCGAAAGAGGGACGCGCCATGGCGCTTCGCTTGCAATGAGCTGCTGCTGCCCCGGAAGCGAACTACAATGCCCAGGTATAGTAAACCACAGCAGCAACGCAGCAGGCACAGTCTACAGGCGTGTTACAGTCGGCAAAGTCGCGTCGCTCTCAAACCTTTCTCACATTCGTGCATTTTCATTGGATGGATTAACCAAAGCAAGTCTAGTGGATCCGAGTCCCCTTCCGATCCCCTCCCATTATTTCCCCCTCTCTCGCTGTCCCTTCTTCTATCTTTTAGGACCCTGCGATTTTGCTCTCAACTTAGGTTTTGTTTGGATGCACATTTAAATAGCGGGCTAAGGTGTTTAGCGGTTTGTCTCTGAAACAGCTATAATAGCAGAGCTATATCGGGCTATAGCGGTTAAACTGTACATGAACACAATAGCGGCACTCTGCTCTAAAAGACTAGCGTGCTATAGCGGCAGTTATAGTGGGCTATTTAAAACTATGACATATAATAATCTCAATCCACATGTATTGGAGTGGATTGAAATAAAACTCAGTTTAATTACATTCCAATTCACACCAACACATGTGGATTGTTCAAATCTTTGCGTTCCACCCCTGACCGCAGCTAAAAGACTCAAACTTCAGCTGTGAGGCAAACATGATGAAATTAGCAAGCTGTTTAGATCCCGAATCTTTACATCACAAATCTTTTGATTATAAACTTTACATGCTGCCCGGCCAAATCTTTACAACTGTGTTTAGTTGCTTCCCAGATTCCCAATCTTCACACTCATGCAATTAATGCAGGTTTACGGGGTTTTGAGTTTCTTTGGGTTCCAAATTCCAAATCTTTACACTCCTTACTTCACCTGTTGAGTTCCATTCTTCAAAAAGTGACCAAAACTCAATAACTTTTTGGAATTTTGGGAGCAACTATCATTAGCACTCTTACTCTGCTTCGCCCACTCTTTTTAGAAGAAATTACCAGCACGCAGTTTTATCTAGGAAATAGATAGCTCGGATTGCGCAGCATGGCGAAACGTGGCCAGCCACTCATTCCAATTGCCCTGTCGACCATAAGGCTGAGGTAAGACGACCCATATAAGTTTATAAATTAAATAACTTCGAAGAAGAAGCATGGAGAAGGGATATATATAATATAACACGTTAAACAAGAGTGTGTGTACTTGTAGTTCAATCGAAGCCTTGTTTGATTGCACATGCTTAATATACCTGAATGGGAAGGTGTATATATGCAACTAGAAGGATTCCCCGCGTGTTCTTTGCTTGGGTATCAAATGGAAATATAAATGGGTTAGAATGTTAACCACTAAAAGATTTAGGAGATGACCATGTCCGTTAGCATGAGATTTGCATGGGTCACCACTAGCTATAAAGGAATGGGCACAATATATAAAGAATTGAAATAAAACACAAAATATATCTTATCTTATCTACAAGTTGCATGTGCTAGGAGATTTTAATTGTATATGGTAGTGCATTGCCTAGTTAACAACTTGCATATTGAGATGAATATATAGCTAATTGAGTTTTGCTTTGTTGATGTTAATTGTATGTGATAGTGAGATGTTTAGTTAGATAGCTTGTATGTTGAAAGAAATAAATAGTGGGGATTTGTTTAATGGGAGTATTAGATCAGATTAATTAGTGTGCATGCCTGGTTAACCTACATAGCATCCTATGCACTATTAAAAATTGTGGTTGGTTGTGTGCACAATCGGTTTGTCTATCTACGGCCACATCTGACCCACGTTAGTATAATGGCGGATGGCACGATTCCCTAGAATCTAGATGCTTAAGCCCCTTATTGTTGTGGCCACTTTATGTCCGGAGTTCCTTTAGATATCTAAGTTGTGAATGTGTGCACACACTTACTATTGCAACCAACTTTATGGATTTCATGGCTCGATTTGATGTGCACTGGTGTGGAACAAAGGGGCTAGCAGGGGCCAAGGCTCGGCTAAGGTCTAAAATTTGAAGATCCCTACTTTTAGGCATGATAAATGAAAATAGTTTTTTTTTTTTTTGTCTGGTTCTGCCGTTTTGTTGATGTGTCGTGGATTCCTCTGTTCGATCCATTGTGCCATGTCATGCTAGTAATAATACTTGAAAATGGGGTGCGAGTACGTGGTATACGCATACCATTTGGGAAATTAATTAGAGCTTTGGTACCCGCATGGATGCTAGCTACGCGGCAGAGGTAGAGCCAACGCGTCCCTGTGCGCTCTGTGGGCCTCGTAGCATTGTGAGTGGCGCTGGTACGCCGGCCGGCCTGCCTGGGCCGCCATCATCAGGCGTCGCGCTTTTTCAGCGCTGCTTTGGTGTTTTGCTTATTGCGTGGAGTCTGGCTCTTGAGGTCATCATCATCAGCTTGGATGCTTATTGCGTGGATGCTGTATATAATTAACTATTTTGACGACATAAATATGAATATTATTCACTCTATGAACACTACGTACGATTGTATTTTTAATTTTTAGGATAGAGACTGCACAATCCTAATCAGACTTAAGAGAATTTGACCGTATCGTAGCGACACTTAAAAAGGGTATAGGAGGAAGTCTGTTTGAACTTACATATTTATTTGTCATGTGAAAAGATTATCTTTTTGTAGAAGCCCATACGTAGCTGAAGAGAGTCCATACGTAGCTCAAGACAGCCCCACAAACTTTGTCTCGTTCTTATCTGGCTTGACTTTATATGCAGAGAACGCAAACAGATTCCTTTTCATTACAGATCATATAAAAGAGGTATCAAATCATTTTATGTGAAGCATATGCATCAGAAGATCTTTCTTTAGGGCATTGGCATTGGTATGTGACTCTAGACGCGCGTGGGGGAATCTCCCCGCTGATGCCCTCTTGGCCGCCCTGCCACGTGAAGCCCGGCCGTGACAGGCGCTTCGACGAGACGATCGACGATGATTAACCGAAAGCGGCGAGTGCGACGGCATGTGTTCATCGTCCTAAGTAATAGTAGAGTATAAGCATATCGTGTGGCCGACTGTAACATCTATCAACAACAAAGCAATGGGGTCATGGTGATCGTCAGAGACGGGCAGGCTGAAAGGTGTGGTGAGCAAAACCTGGAAAGATGACGGGGTTGCTGATCATGGGATGGCACGTCACGACAGTTGGTATATGACGTTGCATTTCAGTAGTGAGTCCTCCACTCCTACTAGCATCCAAGCTGATGATGATGACCTCTGGCTCTTGTAAGCTGCTCGCTCTATATTCTTCAACAATCATCGTAACCAATATACAGTATATATACATATATACTACAGTGAATTGTCAATAAATAACGATGGTAATCTTTTATTTCCTCAAAAAATTCTAACATGCATCCACTATCGATCACAACGTACGCCTGGTCCCAAGCGACCAGCTTTTGCCCCTCCTGTTCCTGAAAAAAAAAAAAAGTAACTTTGTGCATTCTTGATTAAATTTTCGAAGTTACTATTTTGTCATACCAAATGAGTATGCTATAAAAATTATCGTATGAAATAACTAATAATCCTCATTTGATTTCACAAATTTGATATTTTTAACATATATTTGGACAAACACACAAGATATTCTAACTTCTTAGTACTATAGTACGTACTTTTTTATTGTCTTGAAGCAAACGTCATGTCAGGAACCCAGCGTGTAGACACTATTAGGGCAAGACTCTATCATAGAGTCTAAAACTATTTATTACCTTGGGCAACGTGGACTTGGAGTCTAAATAAGACTTGGAGTCTTGTTTTTTCTCCATCTCTCTTCTATAAATATGCTGCCACATCAGCGCCACATCAACAAAGTGAAATAAATATGATGGTAATAGTTTAAAAAAAAAAAAAAAAAAAAAATATGATGGTAATAAATATGATTAGACTCTATGGTAGAGTATGCATTGTGAGTGCCCTTACTATACCCATATGGTCCCTGCTCCCAAGCGGCAGGTACGCACTGCCGGGCACTCCTCCATCGGCGATGTGCTGTGAACTATGAGTGCCCACGTGATGCGTGATGCCGATTGCCCTGGAAATGAACGTGCTTATTTGTCATCAATCCAAGGAAAAGTCTGCAACTCTTAGCATAATAACCCTACTCTTTGAAAAGTCATCGCAACACAGGAGCGCATGGGCACAATAGCTATCCGTGTCGCTGACGGGCCAGTATCAAGTTCAGCATTATTTCCCATATACAGCTGCTGCCTTCTTACTTGAAGAAACAAGATGAAGCTAGCAAATAAGTGATGATGAATAAGCTGAATGAAGTATTTATCTGTGCTGGTTTAACTGCATGTACTGTCAGGTTAATAAAAACCAACAAACCCAAAATTTCAGTTTTATGATATATAAAACCGATCGATATCAGCTAAAAATTTCATATTGATTTGAGTTCAGCACGCTAGAGTTTTGTCCCATAAGCAGCTCGTGGCCGCCGTCCAAAACCGAGTAGGTAAAGAATCTACTCTGTTTTCCAACTTTCTCCGTCATCCCAGCTCGCAGCTGCCGCATTTTTAGGGGCTCACCTCCTGGCCACGCATGCCACATGAAAATGTTATATCTTCTCATTTCTATACTATTTTGTGTTGTTTTTTGGACTCAAGTAGGTGTTATAAATATCATCTCCTTACATCCGTAGTTAATTAGCAGCAGCAGGTGAATCTATCTAGCAGACAAATGGAACTGTTTTGCTGCATTCCTGTATGGCTACATATGCATCCATGTGTAGGAGGACGGAGCCGGCAGCTCGCTCGATAGAACAAAAAAATTAAAATCATATCATTGACATGAACACGACAAATCATCGATCGATCAGCGCGCGTATCAGTACACACTACTGGAAACAGGCCAGAAAGGCAAATATATATATATATTACTAAATCTGTTTCAAATTGTAGGACTTTTTCAATCCTAACTTTGACCACTCGTCTTATTCAAAATTTTGTGCAAAATATCACTTCTTTTGTTATGGCTTCTTTATTAACAAAAGGTGTCATAAACGGATTGGGCCAGCCGGGACCGGCTAAAAGGGCCCTGAGCCCTCCGCAACCGCCCACAATTTGTCTTCAAGTTAGAATTATCTTAGGCTTTTGGTGTGTAAAGGGGATATTCCAATCTATAAGTAAGACCCTTATTAGAAAATAAATAAATATAAACTTGTAAAAGGTATTCCAATAATATAAGAAAACCTTATAGGAGATTGCTTAGATTACAAATCCCACTAGCCGGGCTATATAAGCGAGGCATGTAATCTCTTTGGGGATAAGCAAGCAATAAAATAGTCTCTATCTATCTCTCTCTCCTGCCCCCACCCGCCCTCCTCCACCGCCGCACCGCCGCCACCCTTGCTTGGCCCGCCGCCGCCGCCGCCGCTCCCCTTCCCCTCCATCACGGCGCCGCCCCTCCCACCATTTCTTGCCAGCGCCCGCCGGCCGCGTCGGCGTCGTCGAAAAGCGATCGCTCCCTCGCCACTTTCACCGCCCCAGCGGTCGTCGGTGGCGTGTCACAACCAACCTAATCTAACCCGGTTCGTGACGGTGGTGTCCGGAGACGGGGCGATTCCCACCACCCATGGGTTCCGAGATGACCAGGAGTTCACCATGGCGGCTGAAGGCTCTCCTCGGCGACAAGCGCAAGAGATCACCGGCGCCGATGAGATCGAGGCGCGTCTGCGTCGCGTGGAGTCGTCTACACCGCCCCAAAGATTCCCCTACCTGCGCTGCGGCTCGGCGACCACGACGACCACGGCGGAGGACGGCCCGGCGACGGCCGGCGCCTGGGGCGCCCGGGTCGGCCGCGCCGCGACGCCGCCCTCCACGTCTGCGACCGTCGATGGCGCCGACCGCCATCCTCCGGCTAGAGGATGTTGGCGTTATGCGTGGCGCACCGGTTTTGTCATCAACATCGTCATCGGCGACACAGCACCCGGCTGCCCTCTCCTCTCCTCCGACACTGCGACCGTCCGGGACTCACCGCCGGCGGCGTCTCCAGCGGCACCCCTGCTATAGCCGCAACCGGGTGCTCTGGCGACCGCGCCACCGTGTCGCCCAACTCCAGAGTGGTGCCACCAGCGGCACCTCGCCCCAGTCACCGGACCTAACCCCCTCTCTCGTCACTCGTGCGGAGGTCCCGGCGACGAGCGGCGACAACCCCCGACCTCTGGATACGCCAAGATGGGCTGGCTGTTCGAGCTCAAGAAGGACATCGACCCGACTACTCGTGCGAGATGTTGCCTTCCATCGGCGAGTCCTGTCACGGTCCCGGTTCCTCGGTGTCCCGGAGGCCCCTACTCGAATGGGGCGCATTCACCCACCACTGCGACCGCGGCGTCGGCCCCCCATCATCACCGACACTGGGGAGTGCACGCGCCACCTTCCCGGAGGGCAAGCCGGGCGACTACATCTCCGCCCCGAGCTATGCACTCCGCGCATGGATCTTGAGGGGACAGCGCCACCGTGTCGACCTCTTCGTCGGAGGCTGCTGGCGACACACCGAACGGCGGCTCGAGTGGTTCGAGCCTCGTTCGATGGAGGAGGCCATCGACCTGCGCCCGCCGCTACGACGGCGACCAGCCCGCCGGCGGCGGCGCGAAACCCGACCGAGCGTGTCGGCCACCTCGACGCCGACGACATCGACAATGACATTGCCGCGGCCTCGGCGGGCCGCGATGCCGGGCCGGCGGCGTCTTCTTTGCGGCGATGGGCGACATCGGCATCGACGGCGGTAAACGACATCATCGCCGAGCTACACACAGGAACCACGACCAACAAGGAGCTCGGGATCATCGCCAACGCCAACGAGCTGCGAGCACCGGCGCCGAGTGGAGCCTCCACTATGGTGTTGTGAGGTACTTCCACCGCTACTACCTCCCCTCGCTACTTCAGAGCTCCCCGGGACTTCCTACTCGAGGAGGGCGCCCCACCGCATGGCGTCGCGGTGGGCTTCCACCTCCCAACCGTCCAAGAGACAACCCGGGCGTTCCCGGCAAAGCGTCCTCCTCCCCGCAGCGCGCCCGACGGCGACAAATCGGCGGCCTACACGGTCCTCCTCTTCGACAACAATGGCGGCGTCTTCTTACGCGCTCGACAATGTCGTTGTTGGCGCACCATGGATGCAAAGAGCCCGAATGGGCCGCCCGTCTTTGGTGCCTAGCGACCTCCTCTCTGACCGCCTCCTCGACTTTGCCTCGTCACCACCTTTGTTTGCCGACATGTGTTTTTGCGGACACATTCACGCGAAGGTTACCATGCCGACGACCTACGCCTACCGCCCCCCTCCGGCGACCACGCCCGGCTGCTTTCGAGCTCGGGCACCCTCGGCGCCTCCGTCATGCGGCGTGCATGCGCGGGCGCCCTTCTTCGTCGACCACGGCTGAGCTATAAGTTCAGCGTCTTGGCGACACACGCCGACTTCTCCTTCTCCGACAACGACGACAATGACAAATCAGGTCCCCATCATCCTCTTCGCCCACCACGGCATCGTCACCTCCCGATCGGCATCCCCTTCGTGACCACGGTGGGTTGGGCGGCACATGGGCGCCGCAACCTCGTTGAATCGGTGGGGAAATGTCATGAACGGGATTGGGCCAGCCGGGATGGGCTAAAATGGCTGAACCGGCCGCGACCGCCCGCAAAAAAGCCGGGGCCAAGGGGTGGGAGGGGCCGGCACCCCCGCCCGCCGCGCCGCCTCTCCCCCTCCGCGTCCGACTACGCTTTGTCTTCAAGTTATGATTATCTTAGGCTTTTGGTGTGTAAAAGGGGATATTTTAATCTATAAGGAAGACCCTTATTAGGAAATAAATAAATATTGCTTGTAAAAGGTATTCCAATCATATAAGAAAACCTTATAGGAGATTGCTTAGATTACAAGTCCAACTAGCCGGGCTATATAAGCGAGAGACATGTAATCTCTTTGGGGCCGCCTCCGTCCGGGCGCCCCTCCCTCCCTACTTGCCAGCGCCGCCGCGGCCGTCGCCGTCGTCGGGAAAACAGCTGCTCCCTACGCCACCTTCACCGCCCCAACGATTAAATCGGTGGCGTGTCTAACCGGCCCAATCTAACCCGGTTGCGTGACAAATGGCATTTATTTAAGGCCGACTTAAGTTTGACTGTTTTTTTGCAATTTTTGAATAAGGCGAGTGGTTAAACTTAGGGTCAAAAAAATAAACAAACTATAATTTAAAATGGAGGGAGTATCAATTATCATCAATTGATATGCACACGCACACAATATACAATATACTATCATCAACAGGCTAGAACCTCTCAAAAAAATCAACAGGCTAGAAGGAAAATATGTATGCACACGCACACAATATATACAATATAATAATATCATGAACAGGCCAGAAGGCAAATACATATGCACACGAACACAATGCATGTAATGCACTTCAAATCAACTTGCTCGTACAGGAGTGCAGAAGCAGGACTGATCAATGATAACGCTCGCTCGCTCGTCGCCATCGTCGAGCCGCCGGCAGATCAGCTCGAGGTCTGGCTCCTCTTCGGTCGTCGCCTTTGCTGGGTGCCTCGGGCGCGCCAGCATACCCTGGTCCAGTTGCTCACGTCGACGTCGAACAGACCGTCGCCGCTGCACGCCGTGGTCGTGGTGGTTGCCGGCGCATGGCTGCGATCCCCATCTCCACCTCAAGCACAGCGCCACCGCCGCGGGCAGCGGATCTGGACGCCTCCCTAACTCGGTGCCGCCACGCGGCGGCGACGGCAGCCCCCCGCGATGCTGGCCTCTTTGGGAACCCCGCGAGCCACCTCGAGCTCCAGCGGGGCGGCGGAGGTGCCGTAGGGGTTCCGGCGCCAGCGACCGGCTCTTTCTTGTCGCTGCGTTCTGGGTGGCCCCGGCGCTGCGACTTGAGGAACGTCTTGGGGCAGAAGAGGCACGGGAACAACCGCGCGCCGCCGTTGCGGCGTCGGCGAGGCCTCCACTCGGGCCGACGGCGAGGACTTAGGTGGAAGTGGTGGAACACCATGGTGAGCCTAGTTTTAAATCGCGGCTATGGCGCCCAGCGGCGAGCTGCCGTTACATACAGCTATAGCGGGCTATAGCCGGCATTTAGCGGGCTATAGCCGGCTATAGGCGGATAAATGCCATATCGGAGCCTTTCTCGAGAGGCTATAGCCGGCTATATTGGCGCCTATAGCCGGCTATTTAAAACTAGGGCGGTGAGAGGACTCCATACAGGGCCCGTGTCGTGATTCCTTGTCTGGTCGGGCGAAGAGGCACGGGAACAACCGCTAGCCCGCCGTTGCGGCGTCGACGAGGCCTCCACTTTCGGGCCGGCGACTGAGGACTTAGGTGGAAGTGGTGGAACACCATGGTGAGCCCTAGTTTTAAATCGCCCGGCTATGGCACTTAGCGGCGAGCTTGCCGTTACATAGCCGGCATTTAGCGGGCTATAGCCGGCTATAGCTTTGGATAAATGCCATATCGGGAGCCTTTCTCGAGGGCTATAGCCGGCTATATTGGCAGCTATAGCCGGCTATTTTTTAAAACTAGGGACGGTGAGAGGACTCCATACAGGCCCCCCGTGTCAGCGATTCCTTGTACGGCTGCTGCTTTAATGTGGACTACCAGTAGTGTGCCCTGCCCCAGGAAAGGAATGCTCAGGTTTCTGCAAATTGAGATGGTGGAGTTTCCAATATATATTTGGATGGAATAGCAGATAAATCTTGCTAGCATCGATTGCATACCAAAATTTAAATGGCCATGAGAGGCAAGGACAGTGCGGGTGGACAGGTAGTAAGCCACTTTACTATTCATATATAGGGAGGGAAGGCCACATTCACAGCGACACACTCAAAAAGACAGTGGTCCATCTTACTAACTATTTTGATTCACTATCCGATAAAGTAGTAAGTTGTCTAAAACTTTATCGATGGCGGCAACGTATCGGTGTAAACCAACCCTTCCAAAATATTTTGATTGCACAGGAGGGGATAGTTTGCACTAAATATATGTTTCCCTCATCATCTGATTTAGTATAGATAGTGGAATAGTTGAGCATATACAAGAGAAGTGATATCCTGATAGGTAGGCTATTTATGGATTTTTAGAGAAAAACATGAACTCCAACATTGTGACATACGTTTTTTTTTTGTGAACACGCCTAGAATCTCGGTGGCCATATATAGCTAGCCATAGCCACTTGCTATATGGTATTGTAAAATAGCAAGTCTGTTGTGAAACTCTTCTTTTTGAGAAGTTTTCTATTTTATAAAATGGTTAAATAATGAAATTTGGCTATTAAGTTTAGCTAAACCGTTGGAGTTGGTCTAAGAGAAACTTCGAACATATGTGTTACCTTTGTTAGGTAGGCTATTTATTGCTTTTTATTAGGAAAATTGAACTCCAACAGATTTGGTTTTATAAAATAGCAATCATTCTATCCCCTGAATTGCCATCCACTATATGATTTTATAAAATAGCAAGTCTTTGTGGATTTCTTATTTTTTTTTTTTGAAATTTTGTATTTTACAAAATATCTAAACAATGAAATTCGGTTGTTATATTTAGCTAAGTTGTTGGAGTTGCTCTTAAAGTCCGCTAACAATTAGCTAATCTATTATCTATACTTGTTTAAATCCAAAATACCTAATTGTTAGCACATAAATACTATTTATAGGGATCCTAATACAGACTCAGTGTGGCCATAAAAAACATTTGCTATCATCAATTATTAGCGTTCATGCGTACGTCCAATAATAGTAGAATGTACTCTCTCCAACGTTGTTAAGGTGACTACTCCCTCCATCCCAAAAAGAGTGTCGTTTTTAGGGTTTTCATACATTATGTTTAACCACTCTTCTTATTCAAAAAAAAGTAAAAATATCTTTAATTTTGTTTTGACTTATTTATCATTAGAGATACTTAAATATTGATTTATCTATTTTATAATTTATACATAATTTATGAATAAGATGAAGCGGTCAAATACGATGATAAGGTGTACTCTCTCCATCCCACAACAAAAGAAGGTTCTATAAACAGATCAAGGATGCTGGCAAAACACACACGCACCTTCATCTACTTTAATTTCCGGGAGGATATATATCTGTTAAATTTGAGAGTACTCCCTCCGTCCCCGAAGGGTTGTTTTAGGTTTTCAAACACTTGTGTTTGGTGATTGTCTTATTTAAAAATTTTATGCAGATTAGAAAATAAATAAATCATTATGAAAGTATCTCTGGTGATAAAATATATCATAACAAAATAAATATCATTTATGCAAAAATTTGAATAAGATGTATGGTCAAACGTGATTGTTGAAAAACCTAAAACAACTTTTTGGGATAGAGAGAGTAATCCGTTTGAAGGCATCCATAAATATCTTCCCTGTTATGTTTGTGTAGAATGGCGTTTGTTAATTTTGGGACTAAGAGAGTATGTTCCATTACAAGCTTATCAATGTCTGATTTTTAAAAATAATTAGCGGTGACGGTTAACTCTCAACGCCAGCTAGTAATACAATCCTGTAGTGCGTGGTACCATCACCGCCATTTTTTTTTGTACTATAATTGGCTTCTTGTCCTAGATCGACTCGAAAATTTGTTTCAACATAACATATGCTCGCAGTCCATGTGTAGAAGGACGAACCCTCGCTCCTCGCAGATCATGTGCTAGGTAGCGGAAGCGGAGACTGAGGTGTAGTATTAACCATGCATGTTGACGCAAGCTGCTAATACTCGCTCGGCAGTCGGCATGCATATATATATATGTATCCCGTTAGGTCTCCCACACGGTCGCCCGACGGTCGGCGTTGTGCGCCGGGCCGCCATCGCCATGGAGGTGTGAAGCTGGAGGATGCTGGTACGGAAAGAGAGTGCACCACCACGACGACGACGGCAGGGAGAAGGGGACCGGCCGGCCGGGACTGCGGCCCTGCAGCTCGCAGTGAGGAGTCCAACTCAAGACACTTGCCGGAGGCACAGGCGGACACCGGCACGTGCCGCGGCATGTGCTACCGCTGTCGGCTGTACTAGGCACGACGCTGTCCCTCTCCGTCGTTGTTCGCGGCCGTACGTTCCTGTTGCCCTCCGATAGATGCCAGACACCATGGGCGCGGCGTGTCCCGATGCGGTGGCACCTATCAGCAGCAGGACCGATGATGGGAGCCGGAGGAGGAGGAGGAGAAGAGGCAATGGACGACCGATTGAATTTGGGAACTGGGCTGGCCAGCAGCGGATCAGCCCAAAGGCCGGCCTGATTTCATTCATTCTTCACCCGGACTTGCTCGGGTGGGCTGGGCGTCCGTGGTGCTGGGCCACATCCACCAGTCCGGAGGAGGAAGAGGTCATGTCGTGGTTGAGGCAATGGAATAGGCCAGCAGCGGATCGGCCCAAGGTCGGCCTGATTTCATTCATTCTTCACGGGCTTCCTGAATCTAATTTTCCGCTAATTAATGCCTCGAGGGCGACTGCTCGCTCGGTGGGCTGGGCCACATCCGCCAGCGGGCTATTCGAAGCAACGAGCAGCCCACTTTAATTAATTTGTCTACACTCCTCAAAAAAAAAAAAAAATTAATTTGTCTACCGTCTAATTTGGTGGCCACATGGGTGGGCCGAAGACCACTGCAATGTGCGGCTGTACTACTGTACTCATACGAATACACGTATATCTATATACTCTCTCCGTCCCAAAAAAAAATATTGTTAGAGAAGCGTGCGGTTAAATTTTTTACAAGTTTGACTAGATTTGTCAAAAAAATACGTGCAACATTTAAATTTTCAATTTGTTAAAAAAACTAGGCTTAAAGATCTTTCGATGATACTAATTACTTAGCATAACAATTTGTATATTTTAATATATAATTGCCGACATTTTGAAAACGTTGACTTCGGCGAGCGAGAATGATATCTATTTTGGGGCCGGAGGAAGTAATTCCCTCTCTCTCTTAAAAAAGGAATACAAATGCATATATATTAAACATCGGATTACATATGTATATATAGTTATGACTAGTTTACTTTGGCTTTTATAGATAAATTGCTTATGCTATGCACCTAGTTATGCGCTATATCTAGATACATTGTAAAAAGTAATATATCTAAAAAAGCTAAAGTAAACTATAATTTAGAACAGAGGAAGTACATGTAAAATCAAGAAAAAAAATGCCATGTTTATTTTCACCCAGCAAATTAACTGCACCACATGCTTGCGTATGTGTGGCCCTTGTCATGCCATTCATGCCAACGAAAATGAAATCCATTGCACTGCATGATACACGTAAGTGTGTTACTATAGTAGCAGCATATACATACGTATGTTGGCAATGGTAGCCAACAATGCCACCCAAAACATCCAACTTCCAACGACACAAGGTGACTGCGCTCAACTTCAATCAATCAATCGGTCAAATTAAAGTGGAGCTTCCCCGCCGTCCGCGCTCGCTGGCTCTGGCACCGTTAAGCTAGCTCAGGCCACTCGATCGCACTCACTACCCCAGCTAGCGCGCGCGCCGCAATCCAGCTCTTACGACGGCCAACCACGTATGTGTATGTACGTGCCACAAGTTTTCCTTTTTATACTACAAGGGCAACTTTTAAACGGCAGCTTCATTTTCATTCAACTATAAACAACGAAATAGAGAAAATGTGTGCTCTATACATGCATCACACGTTTATCATTACATACTTGGTTGGCACGTGTATCTATATATGCATGACCCTGATGAGGGGAGCCTATCTTGCATTTTTTTTTTTTTTTTTTTTTTGCGACCAGTGAATATAGCCCATTTTTCATTAAGCAGGGTGAATTACTAAATCAGATATTAGAGAACCCTCATATATAGTGCAAGTTACAAACCTCCAAGGTAGTAGCAAGTAACCTGAAATAGACATAAGAAAAAACATAAAAGATACACAGAGAGAGCATCCTTTTCTTATCTTGCATTGATCAAACACATCCTTTTGTTATCTTCATGGAAGAATAACTTGATGTGATCTCGTTTTCCATTGGACAATCCTACTGGTAGATCTCATTGTCTACACTGATGTTGATTATTGGGCCCACCGACTACCCGACACAAACAAACAAAATCCAACGTTCGGTTATATGTCTTTCATGGTGATAATCTGATCCTTTCTTGACCCTCTAATTTTACAGCACACCATCCGGCCATATATCGTTCTAGTGCTTAAGTTGGATATCGTGTTGATGTGGCAAATGGCGTCGTTGAAGCAAGCTAGATGTTTGCACGCGACAATTATTGGGTGAGCTCCATTTTCCCCAAGCTCTGTCATGCCACTCTTGTGTGTACAGTCGTCGTCACAATGTTAAATTTGTACCGTGCTCTACTAATCCGGTCTAACATCACTAGACAAATTTAAGCACGTGTCGAGATTATCGATTTGCACTTTTAATTGTTTGTCCAAGTGCAGGTTGCTACTGGTGATCAGGTCCTGTTTTTCATGTCCCCACGCCTCCATGATCGGATCAAAAGGCTGCTGACAATATCAGTTATCACGGAGTTTGGATAAATCGTCAACGTTTTTCGTCCAATCATTTCTAATGTGGGCAATTAAGTGTCGTGTTTGACGTACGAGTAGGGCAGGACACCATCAATCTCAAAATCAATCTGTCAATCTGTGGTCAATAGGTAGCTAGATCCGTGCACATGCGCACGGAGATCCTAGCTAGAGTCATCAACTCACACGGCCCTCTACAGATATACTCCATCCATCTCAAAATAGATGTCATTCTCGCTTCCGAAAAGTTAAAGTTTTTCAAAATGCCGGCAATTATATATTAAAAATATATAAATATTTATGTTAAGTAATTAGTATCGTTGGAAAGATCTTTAAGTCTAGTTTTTTAACAAATTTATTTTAAGATTTAAATGTTGCATATATTTCCTACAAACATAGTTAATGTTGAAAAAGTTTGACCGACGCTTGCTATTTTGAGATGGAGCGAGTAGAAAAAAGTAAATAAAATTAAGTGTCGTGTTAGATAGTGCAGGACACCATCAATCTCAAAATCAATCTGTCAATCTGTGGTCAATAGCTAGCTAGAGTCATCAACTCACACGGCCCTCTACGGATATAGACAGAAAAGTAAATAATTTTTTTCTTTTCGAGATTACACGGTACAACGTACACGCTCAATACGCACGCACACTCACCCCTAAGAGTACACGTACCCAAACCCTACCCCTATGAGCATCTTGAAAGCCTCGCTGTCGGCCCAGTGCGTCAAGCCTACCACTTATTGCATAGCGTCGGAAAATTCTGAAATAAAAGCAGGATAAAGTGTTGCACTCCGGATTTGAGCCCTGGGTGGGAGCCCTCCAACCAATGGTCTTTGCAATTGCGCCATGAGCCCCTTGACAGTAAATAAAATTAATTAGTACTAGTACAGAACATAGATACACACGCAAATAAGTAAATAATATATATATACACACACACACACACACACACACACACACATACACACACACACATATCATTATTTAGCTTTACTATCAATTTCATATAGTTTAATCAACATGAGATGGAAATGTTTTCTCCTAATACGCAATTTGCATTTTGTTCACCTGTTCAAATATAGAAAGTGCTGGCTTAGAAACAGGAATGTTTTCAGTTATCATAAATTAAAGCTAGAATGATAACTAATTTGAGAACCCATAAGCATGAAAAGGTTTTAATTAGATTCATCTAGATTCTTGCTAGGTATATATCCCGATCGACATACCATCTTGATTTAAACAAAGGAAAGGCCAGGGCTACGAACGTATCTATATCTATGTTTGCAAGCACGTGTATATATGTATGTACATATATATATGCATGTCGACAAGACAAGAACAGTCTCCACGATCAGTGAGTGCCGCCAGGAAGATGGATGGATGGATGGGAACACGCAGGAAGCTAGATCGATCGTCCTCGTCGTCGTCCAAGACCGGCGGCGGCGGCTGAACTGAAACGTGACGCGGCAAAGCCGCTGACCGACCATTATTCCCGACACGGAGACGGAGGAGTGCTACGTGCTGGCAACCGATGTGGACACGGTCGCTCCCGCTCTGAGGCCACCAGCCGTCACCGGCTCTCTCTCATCCTAGTACACAGCAAGTTGCTACCTGGGATAGATAGGCGTGTCTGAATCCAACAGCTCGTACGTCGTCGCGGCCACACAGCCCACAGGCCGGTCGATATCGACAGATAGGTCGGCCGGTGGCAAAGCCCAAAGAAACCACTGCACCCGGCCGAAAGAGCGAGCCTCGCCGGCCACAACACTTTAAGCAACCTAGGACGGGTCAAATACAACTAACTATGCCAACGAACAACGGAACAAAAGAACCAAAAACAAATTCAATGTTTTCTATATGACCCCAGCCGGAATGATGATATATATCATCCCGCCATCCCAAAGTGTAAATGAATAAAAAAAATATTGGAGAGTCAAAGTATCTTAATAAGTTTGACCAAATTGAAGTGATTAAGATATAATAACATTTAGCTAGGATGCCAACTAATTATCATTTTGATCGATGCGAGCTCTTACTCAAAAAGTGCACACGCAAAACTCGAAACCCACACAACAATAAAAAAAAATAGTGGAAAACTCATTATTCCTACTATGTTTCATTTTTCTCGTTTTGGCTTCTTTGTCATCATACTACATATATGCATATACACATTTCAATCAGGTTGTGCATGGGTCATGTCATGTGCAACAGACATAGTACTTACATGAATCAATCATGCATGCGTACGTGTCCGGACACGGAAACCTGCCAGGTGCCGCAGCTGATCTGGCTACACATACATAGTGCGGCGGTCAGCCGTCCGTCCGTTCAGCACCATGCATGCATTTTCATTCCATCATTGTGATCCTGAGCCGACGCTATCGATGAATCCATTGGCAGACATGATGAGACAGAAGCTATGCAATAGCCCGGCCGCCATGTACGTGTCGTTGCTCTCCACCTGACAGGTATACTACTATCTTCTTGCACGGTTTAGTAATTTGGAGCCTAGTACACTAGTATGCATGTACCGGCCGACCACGGACGACAGCTCGCTCACCTGTAACCATCCGTGTCCACCGTGTGCTCCTACCTCGATCCAAAACGTGCATGATTTCCTTGTTCGTCCAGACGTGCGTGCATATTCCGGCCGGCTGGCGGCACGTCACCACGTACGTGAGAAGTACTACACAAAAAACACCACACGCAACGCAACTCAAAGCAGGCGACCACCACCAGCTATGGTCCGGCCTCATGGTGGCCATCGATCAGTCTTTGCACGTGCTGCACTGTGCTAACTAGTGACTATTAGGAGTGTACGTAAGGAACACTAGATATTGTGCTTATTGCCAAGATTCTCACTCAGTGATCTCCAGAGATTTGCCGAGCTTTGCAAGCCTCGTCACCTGTGCCAAACTTTTTCGCTCCACCGACACCGACAGGGAAACACACTTATCACTACCACTATTGCAGCGGCCGTTATTACTAGCGAGTCCAAACACATATCCAGTGGCGTAGACTCAACCCGCTAGTGTTAAAGGCCAGTGATAATGATACACAATACAGGCGGCTATCGCGCCGACAGAGGTGATGCTTCTTTTTCAGATGCGGTACATCTCTATTAACCGCTTGTGATAACCTGTTTATGCTAGCGCGCCGGTAAACAAACCGGTGGTGTGTAAGACTACTAACCACAGACGCATGGTACGTAATATCGGTTGTGTTACTTTTGAAGTACTGATCTATTTACAAGTGGCGCATGTAATAATCTATTTACAACTGACGTCTACTCACATGCTGGCATACGATCTTTCTTCCCAAAAAAAAATGCTAGCATACTCTCCCTGTCCAAAAAAAAATACGTGCATGCATCCAACTGAACTTAAGCAACTTTTTACTTAAAAATATACTCATAATATAATATAGTTAATGATTTTTTATTTCAGAACATTTAGGTGCCTGGATATTTATTTCCTCACATTTTGAAATTTAAGTTTATAAAATTTTCTCTTATTTATAGCGTCCAATACAATGACTAGATTAATTATGAGTCACATTTTCATATAGTAAACCTATTTTAAGAAATGTATTACTGTTATATTTCATATAAACTTCATCTAAATTAAGAAACTTTGTAGTTGAAGAGTTTTCCATTTGATATCCCTAGTTCATCATCCCGTGCTCTCACACGCGGGTTAGAAATTTTAGAGCACATAAGTATTAGTTACTATTTAATATACCTCTAACTAACTAATAAAATACTAAAACTAAACCTTGTGCTTTCACTTTGTTAATTTTTGTAACAAAATAGATATTATGATGTATTTATCCAATTATGATAAATGTATCTACACTAAACATTATCTTAAACTAGACTACGAGTTTGAATCCACGATATTCAAAAATTGAATCCTACGATAGCGCTACGGTTGCCAGTTATGTAAAACCTTATGATAGCGTTTAGTTGGCAATGCACAATTCTTATCTTCAAGACCCAAAGCATTGCCGCCGGATAGGTATAAGAAAATGCATGCAAAAGGATGAACAATAACCATATGCAATGGCTACAACTTCCATTCCTATCTTCAAGAATCAAGACCCCAGGCGGTGCTGCTTGTTCCACAGATTTTGCGTGGACTTGTTAGAGGCAGATTGACGATCGAGCAAGGTCCTTGTCATCGGAAAGTATGTCGTCCTTGAACAAGTTCAATTCAATAAGCTAGTGCATCGACAAGACATTCCTTTTGTGCAAGTCAATGCTTGAGGCATACTTAACTGAACCAGATCCACTAATTATATATGTTTCTAGTCAAAAAGCAAGGAGAACCTAATTGCCTACCTTGATGCAAATCATATACTACATACACTAATTTGACTTGAAGTAGACTAACAACACCGACATGCTTGTGTGCATATGTGATGACGTTTTTGGAGAAGTCAATATATATATCATGCATGTATCTAGCTGCTAATTAGCTTAAGGGATCAGTGATCAGGTGTCGTACCGTGCAAAACTCTAGCTAGTTTTCCATTGCGTGTGTGCTGCTCTCATGCATATATAGGACGCCATCCCTTAAAGATATCCAAGATCTATGTCGATATCTGCCTTGGTCGTCTACCCTTTTTCCAACGTACCTTGTACCAGCACCACAGACCACAAATCCACGGGCACTGAACTAGAGAAGTCATATGCCGCTAGGACTACGTACACTGCCACCAGGGAAAGAGCCATTTTGAACTGGCACACAATCAGTGCATAATCGTCGGCCTGTAACAAACGACCGGCAGAGGTAGCTAGTCCACCACCCAAGCAAAAATTAAAACTGGTATGATGAGAGGGACATGGTGGTAGCATGAGCAATTCCATAGTGCTTATATGGAGTTAGGCGCCTCTTATCTCCTCTAGTCTGACCACGATTGTGAAGAAATCTACATATGTTTAGTTCTCGATCTTCGCATGGATTGCCTATACATGGAATATTGCAATATATTATTATTCATTCAGACCATGAGGCTTTGAAGTATTTGAAAGGTCCAGCTAAGTTAAATCTTAGACATGACATATAGATTCAATTAATTATATTTTCCCTGGTGGAGGAGGGTCTTTAGTGCTCCCGACCCTCTCGTCGCCTCCTCAGCGGGCGTCAGGGGGCACCGCACCGCCGCCCCACCCCCTCCCCACCTCGCAGCCCCGGTAGGGGCCGTCGCCGCCGCTCCTTGCCGGCGGCGGCGGCCGGCGTCGAGGCCCAACAAGGCTCCTCCTGCGCTTCCTTCCTCTTCCTGTGTATCCCGTTCGTCCCGTGCTGCCCCCTCCCTCCCTCTTTCCTCTCCGGCGCCGGCGACCATCGGCCGGCGGGCTCCACGTCCGGCCCCTTCTTGGCTGGATCCCGGCCCGCGCGGCGGATCTGCTGCTGCGCCGCGGCTCGCCCGGGGCGGCCGGCTTCGCCCGGCCCTAGGGTTGGGCTCCTCCCGCGCGGCGGCGGCCGGGTGCCATGCCCCCCTACCCCTCTGCGCGCAGCGAGGCCGCACCGGGAGGGCGGTGGCGCCCGACCTCCCCCCGGCGGTGGTGGGTGTGGAGTCGGGGCCAATCCGGCCTAACTGGCTATTTTGGCGCCGGATGGTTGTTGTCTCCTGTTGGTCTCGCGGTCGGCGGCGTCAGCCAGGCTCCCGGTTCGGCGGTATGTCCCTTCCGCGGCGGCAGCTCGGCGTCTTGGCCACCACAGCCACGCTAGCTCCTGGCGCAGGCGGGGCCCAGCGCCTCCTCGCGGACGGGCCGGTTCGGCGTCTTGTGCCGGTATGAGCCCGCACCGGCGGACAAGGGCGATTCTACACCTTCGGGGGGGCGGCGGCGCGTCGCGGTGGTCCCTTCTCGGGCCCGCCGGTCGGCTGGCGGACTGTCTGAGTGGCGGTGGCAGTGCGGACGACGACCGCTGAGGGGTAAAACCCTCCCCTCCCGGCCTACTCACGGGGCGGCGGCGGTGGCGCCCACTCATCACTACCTTCACGAAGGCGTCATCATCGTACCGCCGTTGCGGTTTGCGGGACTCTGGGAGGCGAAAGTTCCGGTGGGTGCTTCTCAACGCAGCGAAATTTGGCGTCGCGGGCGTCATCCCCTTCTTAAAGGCTCGGTGAACTCATCGAGCCCCTACATCGCCTTGCAGCTCGCCCCAACTTCCCTTATCGCCTCCCGTCCCGCCTTGCGATTGGCGCCTTGCTGCGTCGTTGTTCTACGGCCCGCCTGTTTGGGGTGGGCGCAATTGCTACCCGCTATCGTCGATGTCTGGCGAGGGCCACCGACGGCGGCGCTTTGGCGACAAGGCTTCCACGCATATTCGGTAGCGTCCGGCGCTTTGGCGGTGTGGAGTTACAACTCGCCTAGCGTGGCGGCTTTGCGTCAACAGCCCGTCTCGCTTCGAATGTCGACGCCATTGTTGTCGCCGTCGTCGTTGCTTGGCGGGGGGCCACCGACGCCGCGCCGCTGGAGTCGTCTCGGGGGTTGACACCATTGTCTCGCCGTCGTTGCATGGTGCGTGGGCCACCCGGCGATGCACCGAGATCCACCTCGGGCGATTCTGCTGCTGAGGTGTGGCGCTATGATGCTCGGCGGAGTGAGTCGGCGACCGGGACTTCCACTACATTCATTTGGCGTATCCCGAGTCTAGGCCTAGCGATGTTGCACCGGCTGGCGTGTTGCGTTGAGTTGGGTGCCTCGGTGCGTGTTCCTCTCTTTGTTTTTGGCGGTTCTTGCCGTCTCGTTTGTTGTGGCCACTTCCTCCTCCGTGGTTGTGTGGTGTAGTGTTGGGTTGCTTTGTGTTGTGTTGTTGGCGCGGTGTTGTGTTGTTGTCTTTATTTGTTTGTTTGGTCGGTCCTGGCTTCTTCTCTTAATGAAAAGGACATGTGAAGACGTGTTCGAAAAAAAAATTATATTTTCCTATCTTATGAACAAATGTAAGGAAAACATTGCTCATATAGTGCTTTGTTGTGAGATTTTTATTTTAATCAACTACTACAAGCTTAAGTGCCCGGACAGCAGAACCTGAAAAGATTATGCCAAGATGAGCTTTGAATGTTTAGAACCATGCATATGCGAAATGTAGAGAGAAGGAAAATACTATATACACGATGGGTTAGTTTTGGAGCTAACAAATTGCACCCACGTTAGCATGCCTCAGCATTGTAGCACCGTTTATATGCCCCTAGCGAGATGAGAGAGAGAGAGAGCATGGTCATGACAGTGATGACAGCACTGTGGTGCCGGTCACAAGGATTGGCTGGGCTTGGCCCAAGTTGGCCTAGAGGAAAAAGACAAAGGTTGGGCTAGGATATTGTTTTTGTGTGTGTATGATTCAGTTATATTTTTTTCTTTGTGCATGGATTTGAATTCACTATCAACTCAAATCACACGAACAAAATACCCAAATGAAATTTGATAATGATCCAAAACAATCATGGAAGATGATTGATTTTTTATGCGCAATACAACTTAAATTTGACAAGAAATCGAATTAAGCGTTGACTTAGGTATGTATGTACGACCTACTCCCTCCGTCCCTAAATAGATGTCATTCTCGCTTCCCGAGAAGTCAACGTTTTCTAACTGCCGACAATTATATATTAAAATATATAAATATTTATGCTAAGTAATTAGTATCATTGAAAAGATATTTAAGTCTAGTTTTTTAATAAATTTATCTAGAAATATAAATGTTGCACGTATTTTCTACAAACCTAGTCAAAGTTGAGAAAGTTTGACCGCACGCACCCCATAGCGACATCTAAAAAGGGACGGAGAGAGTACACAGTTACATGATTTCAGTAAAGATATTTACAAACAAAACATCCTAGCGCAATTTTGTGGTACTCCATCCCAAAATAAACGACGTTTTGGGTTTTTCGTGCCACAAGTTTGACTCGATTTATAGAAAATACGTAGAAGATTTAAATCTCCAAATAAATTTGTTAAAAAACTAGATCAAAAGATCTTTCCAATGATACTAATTATGTAATATAAATATTAATCCTATTTTAATATATAATTGCCGGTAGATGTTTCTCGGGAAGCGAAAAACGTCATTTATTTTGGGGCCGGAGGGAGGCGCCGACCACGCATTCTTGCAGGCTACAGAAAGCAACAGTGACGGCCTTTGCCCTTTGGGCTCCGACAGTGACGCGACCCACTGTCTGATTACGCACTGAGCTAATATACACAGTGCTCGTATGTAGGACCGATATACAAGTAAATGCACCGGCAAATAAAATAAAAACAACGCGGGGAAATTCAATTTGCAGGTGCCTATATATGAATTCCACGTGTGAAATTCTATTTTGACGTAGTACACGTGTGCGTGTGTATGATTTGAGGCGAACAAATAACGGCAACATTCACAGTACGTAGTATCTATGCTGGGTTCTAGGAAGCTACCAAGATGCTTGGGGTTGTCTCTGTTGGCTCTGCGACGACGATGACGCTTGGCAGGGAGGGCAGCTGGATGCCAGGAGGCTGCAGCTCAGCTGATAGCGCCACCTCACTGCTGAGAGCAGCTGGAGCCGCAGAAAGTCTCCACGTGTCCCATCACCTAGCTGATGGTGGCTGTCATGGCGTCACTCCATCGATTGTGTGTAACACGATAGATCACCTGGATTATTCTTAACTAAGATTTGTGTACGTGTGAGCCCGGCCCGGCCCGATCCATCGACACACTTGCTTGATACTCCACTAATAAATTGCCTGTGAGAGCGAGGCGTGGTGACTAACGACGCAGCTAGCTGCTGGTTAGTCCTAACCTAATCATATAGGCCTACTAGCTTTTGTGTTCTACCTACGACCAAGTCTTCCGCAGCTGCCTTTTCTCATAGCCCACTAGCACCAACACGCAGGTGTATTCTGTCCGGGTTAACCTCCTTCCTGCTACCGTGCATGCCTCTTTACTATGTTCCCCTAATGGTTTCCTCACCAAAAAAAAAAAAAAAAAAGTTCCCTAATGGAAATGCATAGTCGGTAGAAAAGGGTTATATGTACACTCCCTCTGAATAGAAAAAAAGAATCGTTTAGGTCTCCAAACCACAGCTTTGACTTCTCTTTTCTATAAAAATATTTATTGGAAAATAATATATGTATATTTTTATGCAAGTACTTTTCAAGACAAATCTTTTTTTGATCTAATTTTCATATTTTCAACAACTTAAAAGTTATTCATTATTTATATTTCTATCAATGTTTGACTCAAACCTTATCCAAAATGACTTTTTTTCCTATACAGAGGGAGTATACACACACTATCTCATTAATGTTTCACCATATATTTGAAATGCATGTTGTCATGTAGCCACTCCATGGACGGCTCCCAGAGCCATTTTGGTAAACAAGTCTATAAGCAGAGCTCCTTAAAATATGCTCTCATGTATATAACCCCATACAGGACCCTCTAGGGTGAGGTGAAGCCACTATTTTTGAGTCCACCCTCCACATATCCTCTTTATGTCAGCTTGTTTAATCCCTTGTAACAGCTTTAAAAATTAAACGGCTTTAGGAGCCGATGGAGAAGCCGTGTCAAACAGGGTCTACATTGTTAATACCACCACTACTATCGTGAAAAGTTATGAAACTTTGTAGTTGACCACTTTTTGATTTGAATCCGTTTAGGGCCTCAAATAGTCAATTTTCACTCAAATTTGTATAATATGTGGGGATCCAGAATGGAGTATGGAAACATCCACATATGTAGCGTGGTGGTGGGGGCTCTCAGCGTGCTTGAAGGTTGATCGTGGGTTCGAACCCCCCGGCCCGCGTAGCCTTTTTGATTTTACGAAAATTGCGTTGGCCGATGGGGCCCTCCCCCTATTAAAAAAATGCTTTGCTATTATTTTTGCATTTTAAAAATACAATTTCTATATTACACAGTAGGGGCGGCTCATACAGTAGGGACGGTTGGTGATGCAACCGCCCCTACTGCGAACCCACTTTAGAACGGAGACTTAGGGGCGATTCTTAAAACCGCCTCTACTGTCCATCAACCGCCCCTACAGCTACAGAAGGCTATTTAGTAGTGATATATCAATCCTAATTAGGCATTCAGTTATATATACCCATCAGTCTATTAATTTGACCTTATTACTTTGTAAAACAGAACTGATGCCAGCTAGCAATTGGTGACGACGTGTGCTCCGACACACCGTTTTGGGCAAGCAAGCAATTGCAAGCAGCCACTGCGGCATGCATGATGGTGTCTACTTATCTATCACTCCATCGCCACAATCTCACGAGCTTAATAAATTAATCTACTGATTAATAAATTAACAAAGGCGGTTGATGCATGACTGATGATGAGTGCAACGTCAGGATCATCTATCGGAGCTTAGCACCAGACCAGGGGCCTACTATATATCTACTAGTCTAGTACGAAATCAAAGGGGTGGTTACGTACTGCGAAAACGGCACAATTCCGCGTTGAAACGGTCGAGGGAGGATACGTAGCTTTTCTCGCTGGCTGGCTCTTTGCGTGCGCGGTCGGTGCATGGAAGTGGTGGAACGCCGGACGCCCTGGGTCCGACACGTACCGGGAGTACGTGGACGCCTCCCACTGGAGGGAAAACTCATGGGTGTGGCTCGATCTCTGTGTGCTACCCGGCCGGGCCAACCCTAAGGTAGTGCAAAATGAAGCAAATAAAGCCGCATATGCAGGTGATGTGCATGCGGCCGGGGGTCTGTGTGATCCTTGATTATCCCTGGACCAAACTAAAGGAGCGTACTACGTGTTCGCCTTGCTTTTGATGGGGTCAACACGGCTTCATTCTGAGATCCCTAGTCCTAGAAGACACATCGATCTCAGTCCTAGAACTGCAAGCACCTAGCTAATGTTGGGCACAAAGGGGACTTTGTTTGCACGCAAGCTTAGGCTGCACAGAGCTTTTTGCCGTCCAAAGACTACATTTGATTATTATAGCAACTATATATGGACACAAATAAGTACTCATTTAACAGAGTAAGCTATATTTTTCTAGGTGATAAAGTTTATACATAGATCACAATTTTGGGGGTTTACAAATGTATTTCATCAACTAGAATAATATATAGCTAGTTTAGATATGGGCATCTTAGGAAATTCATCTCGACATCATAACGATACCTTTAGAAAACCCCGTCTGATGTAGACAGCAAGGCCCGATCTTTTGAAAGGTACGATAACCGATTGGTGGAGAACTCAACGTTCATGATCTAGGCTTGAAACTAAGACTGGTTTAGACACCCATCCCCCTTTAACCGTTACACCACTCCTCCATCGGTTAATTATCAACAACGCGTCTTGCGCGATTGACCTCGCCAAGAAGGTTTTGCTGCAAGCGAATCGAGAACACAAGCAAGAATGGGATGAACACAATCTTAAATTCAGATCAAATGTGAAGGCTTATGATATCAAGAGTTCAAGTCTTAACTGGAACATGCTTGGCATCTCGGTCGAACAAGATCAAGAACAAGGGCCCCGGTTTAACAGCAAACAATCTTGGCGATTCGGTTGAAACAAATGATGTCTATTTCCACAAGGAAATCAAGAACTAAACAAAACCCAACCCTAAAGAGAGCAATGACAGTTGTTTATAGAGTTGTGTCCGTAAAACCCTCCGTGGAGGAGCCCCCCCTAATGGTCCAAACACGATACACAGTCCAACGCTCCAAAAAATGGTGTCGTAGCACCACGGTAGATCCCGACGCTGACTTGTTTCGAGGATTTCTGTTGACTTCGAAGGGATTTTAATGTGAAACCAAAGCCATTGGATGGATTATCAAGTTAGCTTTGAAGCATAGTTGGATCATCAAAATCTGAATTCATATGCATCTTGGGCGTTAATTTTACCTAAGACTGTTCTTGGAGCGAGGGATGGATTCCAACTTCAGCTAGACTGGACCTCCACCATGATGAAGATGAGTTGGATGCCCTCACGGGTCCTTCTCTCCTACTTGTACTTGATAGAGCGATGTCCTCATCACCGTCTCTATAAACAATTAAAATCGAGGTGGCTATTTATCTAAGGTCCGCCTGACCATTAAAAAGAGGCAGCTCCTGATACCCACCTATGTTAACTAGGGGTTGTCTCCGAAAAACTATTTTTTTTTAGTAATGACTTGTCCAGGGAACATAACCACAAATGTATTTATTTTGAGAGGGAGGGAGTATTTCTAAGCTTCTATACGCATTATTATAGCAACTATCAGTCCTAGAAGACACATCAATCCTAGAACTGCAAGCACCTAGGTAATGTTGGGCACAAAGGGGACTTTGTTTGCAAGCTTAGGCTGCTTGTGAGCTTTTGCCGTCCAAAGACTAGATTTGATTATTATAGCAACTATCAACACAAACAATTACTCATTTAACGAGTAAGCTATACTTTTCTAGGTGATAAAGTTTATACATAGATCACAATTTTTTGGGGTTTACAAATGTATTTCATCAACTAGAATAATATAAATATAGTTTACTCTGTTAATAGCCAGTTTAGATGTATGGGCATCTTAAGAAGTTTGTCTCGACATCATAACAATGCTTAGAAACCCCATATAATATAGACAGCAAGGCCTGACCTTTCAAAAGGTATGATAACTTTGATTGGTGAAGAACTCGCCGTTCATGGTCTAGGCTTCAAACTAAGACTAATTTAGAGCCCCGCAACTATTACACCAACGCTCCGTTGGTTATCAACAACTCGTGTTTGATTGACCTCGCCAAGAAGGCTTTGCTGCAAGCGAATAAAAAACACAAGCATGAATAAGATGAATGCAATCTGAAATTCAAAATAAATATGAAGGCTTATGACATCAAGAGTTCAAGTCTTATCTGGAACAAGCTTGGCACCTCAATCGAACAAGATCAAGAATAGGGGCTCTGTTTTAACAACAAATGATCTTGGTGATTTAGTTAGTTTGGTTTTACTTTTTGTAATGAGAGGATGTAACTTGCTTTAGTATCAATGGAATTTTTCCTTATCGCAAAAAAAATGATGTTTGTTTCCACAAGGAAATCAAGAACTAAACAAAACCCAACCCTAAAGAGAGGAGTAGTGACTATTTATAGAGTTATGATCATCAAACCATACAGGAGGCGCCCCCTAATGGGCCCAAATATGATACACGGTCCAATGCACCAAAAGACGGTGTCATAGCACCCCGCTGGTAAATTCTGGATGCTGGTTGTTTCGAGGATTCCTATTGACTCAGAAGGGATTTTAATGTGAAACCAAAGTCATTGGATATCTTATCAAGTTAGCTTTCCAAGCACAGCTGGATTGTCAAAAAACGAGTCCATATCGCGTCTTGGGCGTTGATTTTACTTGGGATTGCTCCTGAAGCCGGGATGGATTCCACTTCAGTTGGACTGGACCTCCACTATGATGAAGATGAGTTAGACGCCCTCACGGGTCCTCTCCTTGGCTTGTACTTGATAAAGCAATGTCCTCATTACCGTCTCTATAAACGATTAAATTCAAGGTGACCATTTATCTAAGGCCCGCCTGACCATTAATAGAGGCAGCTCTAATACCCCTATGTTAATCTCGTGTTGTCTACTAAAATTATTTTTTAGTAGTGACTTGTCCAGGCACATAACCACAACTGTATTTATTTTGAGAGGGTGGGAGTATTTCTAAGCCTCTATAGGCATTATAATAAATTAATAAACAACCAAGTATGAAAAACTATATTGATAATATGCAAATTAGATCAACTTTTCATTTTTTAAAAAAATTAACAACATCATGCAAATTTAATTGTTTGGGATCCCTGCCATGCCCAGACACTTGTGGACACGAAGCTCACACGCTTATTGATTCGACATTTTATTACTACTCTCTTTAGTTTATTTTAGAAAGTCTAAGACTTATGTTTGGCAGAGCTATCAATGCAACACCTTTTGGCCTAAAGTCAGTAGGATATCTATAAAATAGAATGTACTATAGAAACGTGGTTATCTATGAAGTGATTCTTTAAAATGTACTTGGAGACTAGAAGCCGAAAACTTCAGTTTTCATGACCAATTTCCCACACACAGTCACTTCTTACATAACCCCCACTGTAATTTTGCTAAAACGAAGAAACCGAGGGTGTGTTCACTTCATAAAAGTGAACTCAAAAAGTGTTCTGATATCCGTCCGCATCAAATCTTTTAACTCACAAATAGAGTATTAAATATAGTTAAACAAAAAAAAAAAACTAATTACACGGTTTGACTGAAAAGTGTTAGGCGAATCTTTTAAGCCTAGTTAGTCTATGATTGGACAATAATTAACAAATACAAACAAAAAGTTCTACAAATATCCCGAACCAAAATATTTCACCAACTAAACACCCCGAATCGATCAGTTTTAGGTTAACCGTTTATGGACACTAAAATTCAAAAAAATACACATTTCCTACCCACACTGTAATTCAAAAATTACACATGTTCTACTCAAATTAAACAACCGGTTGCTACCGATTTGTGTGCGGACGGACGGACATGGAGGCATGGGGAAGAAGACATGGTGTGCGGCGGGCACTAGCGCAGTATAGCCACTGTGCAGGGTGACACGCGCGGACAGCCGCAAGCATCTCGACCGAACCATCCATCTCTCTAGAAGACGACAGCCACAGTCACCGCTGCAGCTCGCGCGGCACGTCGTCGTCCCCGTCTCCGTCCCGGCGGTCTCAGCTCCCGCCACGTCGTCCACCTCCTCCCGCGTTTGACTGCACCACCCACTCCCCCCTCCCATCGCCTCCTATAAATCACCCACGAATCCGCCACACCGGAAACCCAACCCCAGCTCCTCTCCTCTCCCCAGCTCACTCCAAGTCTCCCACGACCCTCTCGATCAGCTCAGCTGGCTCCGTCGATCACCGGTCCGAGCCACAACCCTCATCTCCGGCCTCACTGACTCCTCCCTTCCCGCAGCAATGGCGTCCTCCATCTCCGCTCCAGCTCCACCGTCGGCTCCGGCCACTCCGGCGAGGACGGCGGCCAAGACGAAGCCGTCCCAGCTCATCCCGCCGAGCACCGGCAAGACGTCGACCAGGACCCCAGTCCCGGCGCGACCAATGCGCGCCGCTCCTACCCCGTCGCCAATCGCCGTTCCAAAATGGAACCCGTTCCAGCAGCTCGCCGCGGCGGCTCGACGCGCTTGAGGAGACGGTCGTGGCGGGCGTCCTGGAGCGCGCGCACCCGCTCCCACGCACCGCCGACCCGGCCGTCCAGATCGCCGGCAACTACGCGCCCGTCGGTGAGTGCCCGCCCACCGGCGAGCCGCTCCCGGTGTCCGGCCGCGTCCCGCCGTGCCTCGACGGCGTGTACGTCCGTAACGGCGCTAACCCGCTCCACGCGCCGCGAGCGGGCCACCACCTCTTCGACGGCGACGGCATGCTGCACGCCGTGAGGCTCCGTGCCGGCCGCGCCGAGTCGTACGCGTGCCGATTCACGGAGACGGCAAGGCTCAGGCAGGAGCGCGCCATCCGGAGGTCCGTGTTCCCCAAGGCCATCGGCGAGCTCCATGGACACTCCGGCGTAGCGCGGCTCCTCTTGTTCGGGGCGCGCTCACTCTGCGGCGTGCTCGACGCGTCGCAGGGGATCGGGGTCGCCAACGCCGGCCTGGTGTACCATAACAACCGCCTCCTCGCCATGTCTGAGGACGACCTCCCTTACCACGTGCGCGTCACCGCCGACGGCGACCTCGAGACCGTTGGGCGGTACGACTTCGGCGGGCAGCTCGACACCGCCATGATCGCGCACCCCAAGCTGGACCCGGTCACCGGCGAGCTCTTCGCGCTCAGCTACAATGTCGTGTCCAAGCCGTTCCTCAAGTACTTCTACTTCACCGCCGACGGCCGTAAGTCCCCGACGTGGAGATCCCCGTCGACGCGCCCACCATGATGCACGACTTCGCCGTCACCGAGAACCACGCCATCATCCCGGACCAGCAGATCGTGTTCAAGCTCCAGGAGATGGTGCTGGGCGGCTCCCCCGTGGTGTACGACAGGAACAAGACGGCGCGCTTCGGTGTGCTGCCGAAGCGCGCCGCCGACGCGTCGGCGCTGCGGTGGGTGGAGGTCCCGGACTGCTTCTGCTTCCACCTCTGGAACGCGTGGGAGGACGACGTCACCGGCGAGATCGTGGTGATCGGGTCCTGCATGACCCCCGCCGACGCCGTGTTCAACGAGTCCGCCGACGGCGAGGAGAGCTTCCGCAGCGTGCTGTCGGAGATCCGCCTGGACCCGCGCACCGGCAAGTCGACGCGGCGCGCGGTCCTGAGCGACGCCGACCAGGTGAACCTGGAGGCCGGCATGGTGAACCGGCAGCTGCTGGGACGGAAGACCCGGTACGCCTACCTCGCCATCGCCGAGCCGTGGCCCAAGGTGTCGGGTTTCGCCAAGGTGGACCCCGAGGCCGGCACCGTCGAGAAGTTCATCTACGGCGAGGGACGGTACGGCGGCGAGCCCTGCTTCGTGCCGCGCCCTGGCGCCGCCGCGGAGGACGACGGGTACGTGCTGTGCTACGTGCACGACGAGGGTCCGCGGCGCGTCGGAAATGCTCGTCGTCAACGCCCGCGAAATGCGCGCCGAGGCCGCCGTGAAGCTGCCGGGCCGCGTCCCGTACGGGTTGCACGGCACCTTCATCGCCGGCGAGGATCTGCAGCGGCAGGCGTAGCTATCATGTGCTACCTCGTCGATCACGAACTCACAGTGACGTACATACAGAAACAGAGACTACAGTCGTAGCTAGCTGACAGTGACGTGGCAACTCAATTATTTACAGCTAGTGTTGCTTAGTAGTACAGTAATTTGTTCATTAGTAGAGCAGTAGAGAAGGCCGTGTGGGACTGATTTTTGGGGCAGACGCCGGCCATACATATATGTATATATACATACATAAATATATATAGGAATCAAAATTGTTGAATTCAAATTTTGTGCAGAAATAAAAAAGGGTTTTTGTACATAGTAACTTTTATTTCTGTATGTATATGTATTATGTATGTATACGTACAAATCGTATATGCATGTATTATACATGTAAACTACCCAATAAATTAAATAATTTGCATCAAATTAAGTACTATTTCTTTTTGCAAAGTCTTGACTAGTTGTGTCGGCCGGCTAGCTTGTCGGAAAGAAACACAGTAGAGTGTGAACTGATTATCTCCTACTATAATGTAATTGAGGTTGAGCCACGAAATCAACGGTCCCACAAAAGAACGTCAAATAATTGAAAGCGCCATGATCGAAAAGTTTGATGCAAGGTCGGACATCTCACTCACCGCGCGCGGCATTGCGGCATCGCTACCAGCAAACAGCGTTCGAACCCCATGGTTCGCACCCATCGAACACCGAAAAATTAAAAACAAACGCGGCTCCACGCGGCTCCCTCATCTCTTCTCTACTATACGACCGGAAACCCTTCCGGGATCGACCACGAACTGCCGGGGTCTCGCCACGAGATCGACGGCGGACTGCCCGGGGCACGCCACGGGATCGACGGCCGACTGCCCGTGACTCGCCACGAGATCGACGGCGGACTGGCGCTGACTCGCCACGAGCACGACGGTGTGCCGCGATCCGAAACCGTCCTCGCCGGGAGCACGCCACAAGACCTAGGCGACGGCGAGCAGTCCGACGTCGAGCTGGGGCTTGCACGCCGAGGGCACCACCGTCGTCCTCCTCGGTAAGCTCTCTCATCCGCTCCCCTGCTAGATGTAGCGTTCCATCGCTATGGGAGGGGATGACTGGATATGTGTGCTCTGCTTTGATGACTGAATATGCGCGCTCTGCTTTGTTCCATCGCTATGGGTGGGGATGGCCGCTGACTGACAATGATACGCACTCGAGTTTTCTGGTGGCGCGATCGGAGCGTTTCGAGTTCCACAACACTGCTAACTGAGCTGAGGCCTTCCGTCGGACGCCGGACGCGGCAGCTCGAACGCCGGGACGCTGGTCACACCACTACGCCGCCCCAGGAAGACGTCCCCGCCGCTCCGGCCAAGGCATACTCCTCCGCCGCCCCAGGAAGACTCCGGCGCCAGGACGCCCCCGGCGCCAGGGGCGTTGCCGCCGCCAGGACGCCCAGGAAAGCCCCCGCCGCCCCAGCGAGGAAGCCGTGGGCGCCAGGACACCGCCGCCGCCAAGGACGCCAGGTTTGGTGCTATCCTTTTTTTCTACGCAAAAATGTAAATATGCTTGAGCTTGGGAGGGACATGCCTGCCCCTGAGTGCGGCGGTTTGGACTTGTGAACTTGGCAGTGCATGATGCCTTTGGCGTGCTCGATGAAATGCCCATGTAGATTTTGCATAGTGTGTACGCATCACATTGGTTACTACAATTGTACCACCTGTCTGCTTGTGCATTTCATAACTTTTGGTTTCAACCATTGCTGATTACACCTGCCATGCTAATTGATTCGTCCATTCATATGTTTAGTGGTAGCATGCACTTTATCATGTTGTAGGTTTCAATATTGAGAAGGTTCAGGCCAAGAGTGTAGTAAACTTTGTAGTAAACAAAGTTTCAGTAAACTTTGTTTTTCTCCCTTTTTGCTTTTCGGATGCTTGTTCAACAAAATGAAGCAAGGCGCTAGGAGATTGAGGAATCTGCCACTGCCTCTGGGAGATGCAGACCAAGCTTGCCAAGGTTCGTAATCCTTCTTATCTTACAGGAATGATGAAAATATGTTACAGGTTCGTAATCCTTCTTATCTTACAGGTTCGTAATCCTCTGAGTGATGAAAATATGTTTTTTTACTTGTATGGTACCTTCTTATCTTACAGGAATGGATTGGGGAAATTCATTTTTGGGACATCAGATTATCTGCAGTTTGCCCACTGCCAAATTGCATTCAGTTTACTACAGACCTGATTATCTGCAGGGTTGCCTTTGCGGCATCGATCTATCTATGGAGCTAATTCTCCTGAGTGGAACATCAGTATGCAGGTGCACTTACAATAACAATATCCAGAATCCAACTAGAAACTACAGTATGTGGCAGACCAATTGTTTCTAAAATGCTTTGACTTGCATATGCAGTATCCAGGAAGATGAAGGCATGCATCCGTCTACACTCATCCATAGAAACTTCCAGGTACTTCTATCTTCTCTCTAAAAGATTATGGGATTATATTCAGAATTATGAGGTTCTTAAATAATTTGTGAAAATCAGCAGTGTACAGCTATAACCAAGCATGTATCTTCGTTAGTAATTTGTTGTCCTGTGGCACAATGTTTTGTTGATCACACCCATAAATCTGTTTGGCCAGGTAAATTAGATGGTTAAGGTGCCTTGTTATGTATAAGTGTTTTTCGAATTATATATGTGGTCACATGAAGTTGTGTGTAAGTTGAACTATGTAAAAAAAATATATTGTCGTTTGGTTGCTTCTAAGTGCATCTCTGAAATTAAAACCGTGGCGTTAGCACGGGCACTATACTAGTGTTGACAAAGGAGTGCATCCATGGTGGGTGTTAGTTGTGATTCTGATGCTCTGTCGAGCTGAGCATCAGCTACCTTAACAGAGTCAAAGTCGCCTTAAACAAAGTGCTAAAAGCGTCAACTTTAAAGATAAGGTTGATTAATCAAATATAAACACTCCGTTTACAAGCAAGGCATTTGTTTGAAGGGAAGTTACCCCTGGACTGGACATACCGGCCCACCCGTTGAAAAAGTGTATATTTTTCTTTGGCTCTATCTTCAAAGTTATATATATATACTTTCACAGCCTTGTTTCTTTATTATGGGATGGGATGTATACATTGTTTATAGTTACTTATTACTGAATCCAGTGACGGCCAAAACTATTTTTAGGGGGCTGAAACATGCAGATGTTCATTTGAATAAAGATTTAATGGTGGATTTTTATTTTTGCTACAGTAATTAACCTTAATTTCCTATTTTTAGGGGGGGCTAGAGCCCGGCCTGCCCGACCGCTGGCTCCGTTGCTGACTGAATCAGTATAATTATGTTGTAGGAAATGGAAATATGAGCTAATCATGTGAAATATTTGCACTTTAAATAATTCAGTACATATAGACCAATGAAATGTGTAGCCTTTGACAATTTAATTCAAGTTTGTGCAGCCTTTGATTTGAACCTTTTATCTCTGAAAACATAAAAGTCTGTGTGAAACGTTGTAGAAACAGAGAAATGGAAAAAGGTCGTCCTAACTGTGCGGTCCGGTCATGTCGCGCACCTCAAACACTTTGTGCTTTTTCATTGGAGATTTCTTTTCCTTTTTTTTTTGTGAAAAACATGAGAAGAACGAGGAGTTTTCCAAATTGATGGGTGGAAAAATTTTGTCTCACAGAAAAAAAGAAAAAAACAACGTTTAGAACCATTTTTTTTTTTAAAAAAAAGTATAAAGCGTGTTGAGCAAAGAAAAATTTATCGATTAGTACAAGAACGTTGGATTGTTACCATAAACTGTTTGACTACACAAGGTGATTTCATTTCCAGTTGCATATGGCGTATGACATACAGTGTTCTCCCACCCATATGAGGGAACGGTCAGCACCAACCAAATAAATATATTTACATACATATACAAATAATTCGTGTAGTCCTAAATTAACTGGAAATCCCTAAATTTTCGAGTACAAATAAGGATGCCGTACGTTACTCGCTCCCGCGTTCTCAACTGACCGTCCTTCTCGTCATTTAAAAAAAATAAATTGACCATCTACTCATGACTTGCTTCCTTTTCTCATCACTTGCGTTTGCTCGGTCCAGTATGCCAAACACGCAAATCAATCAATCATCAATTTGTACACATCAATTTGTATACATTATTCCAGACATGCAACCAAAATAAACTTGTGCCCCCTTGTTTTGAAATATTTATCATTTATGTGATGCATGTTAAAAGAATTTATTAATGTATTTTTTGAAAAGGAACAATTGTATTACTGCCCCCTATTCGGAGTATCGTTTTTGCCAATTTTTTTTTAAACTTTATTCCTTTGCCCCTGTTTTTAGTATTCCAATAGCTCATTTGACCCTATTAGGGGCATTTGCGTAATTATTTTAATTGCTCGTTTGCCCCTACTAGGGGCATTTGCGTAATTGGAAAACTAAAAACAAATAATAAACAAGCAAAGTTTAAAAAATAGGGCAAACGAGCAATTAAACTCCGAATAGGCAAAGAATTGTTGCTTTTGGGAAAAACAATTATTTTTTTAAAAAATAAATTAATTAGCTTCAAGCCTAATTTGAGTAAACATGTGCCCGACGACAAATATATACGTACTTACACCATATAGTTTACTCGCTGATGCGATGAGAGTCCGCAGGGCGGGGACTTAACTAGTCGTCGACACGCTTCCCGGCCGCGCCGTGTGGAAATTATTAACCTCTCCGCCGTCCCCTGATAGTGATTAGCTTAACTGCTAGGTACGTGCACAGCAAGGCAACCAGGCACGCCTGCCTAATCACGTGTTACGGGCACGCACGCACGCACGCTAATGATTCCTTAATTAATTAATTAGTAACAAACACCTCATTACGTAACTAATGACGAACGTAACACCGTCTCGGCGACTCGGCTTTCTTTCCTTTTGGAATTGGAGAAGAAAAACAAGAGAATCCGTGCGATGCGACACGTAAGCTGCGTCGGTCGTCGTCATTCTCGTCCCCTCGTCGTCATGGCGAGTCAAATGGATGGACGGCTACCCAGGCGGGTCGGTGGTCCATCCATGGCCCATGGGACGGAGATCAAACCGAAAATGGTGTGATCTTAGCGGAGCTTTTTACCGACGGGTGCGATCATGGGTGTAAAGGAGCTGCTGGGGTAGGCCTTCCTGCCTGTCGTCAATATATACGCACGCTACCCGCATGCCGCAACGGCTTGCTGTGTTACTCCCTCCGTCTTAAAAAGAAATGGTCGTTTTAGATTTTTCGCGTGTTTTCATCGCTCATCTTATTCAAAAAAAAAATTTATGCAAATTATAAAATATAAATCATTATTAAAGTTTCTCTAGTAATAAAATAAGTCATAACAAAATAAATAAATATTTATACAAATAATTTGAATAAGACGGATGGTGAAACAACAAGTCAACAAAACTCAAAAAGACGTTCTTTTTGGGGACGGAGGGAGTACGCACGCACATTAATTTTATTTTATTTTATATATAAGCCACTGATATTTTCTCAAAAGGAAAAACAAATTATCGGCCACTGATGGAGTCAACTGCCCAGTGCCAGCGGTTACTGGTAGTCAAGTACTACACTACAGTATTGACTTTTTAAAAAAAAAAATAAAAAAAAGTGTTTATTCTTGGTCCACTACTTTGCAGCAGCGCACTAACAGGATCGGATATTCCCACGCTCGGCTCAACCTACTCCTCCGGCGGCGATTTCCACACGTGTTGAACTCTTCTGAGCACCATGTTGAGCTCTTTTAATTTTGTCCTAATAAAAACAAGAAATTCCATGCATCAGATTCTAACAACACGGTTAAAATCCTAAAATCAAAATTAAATCCAAAGAACTACGGGCATCGTCCGTGTCGATCACGATCAGGTCGATATATGTGACTTAACTTGTACAGTAGACCAGTAGTCCCCTGATATGTCTTCCCTACTGAAGTGCTATAAACTGGCTGGATATGCTTTTACAGTTTCCCAAAACTTCAACCTCAATATATATACAACCTGGTTCATTAAACCCACATGCCAGTGCCAAATTTTATTCTTTCCTCTCCTTCATTGTCCCTTTCTGTTCTTCTCCACTAGATCCCCTCCCATTGAGTTTTATCTAATCATCACTCGATCAGCCTATTCTTGAGCTAGAAACAAAAAGAATCACATCGCCTACCAATGAAATAGTAGCGTTTAAATCATCCTGGAATAGATCTAGATAAATATGAGCAACGTAGAGATTTACGACCAGGACACCCCTGCTCCCCATGGCACCCCAACGCGGGTGGCTCCGGGCGGAACCCTAGCCGCCGCCGACGCCTCTCTTCCTCTCTCTTCCTCCTTCCCGCTCCCACCGCCGTCGGAGCAGGCCGGGCCGGCAAGGCCACGCAGCCCGCCCGGGATGGTGGCGGCGGGGCTTCATCCCCTCCGTGGGTGGTGTGGTGACGGAAGGCGCGGGGCCGTGGAGGCGGCTTCTCCCTGTGAGCGTGGGGCTCGGGCGAGGCTGCCGCCTTTGATCGCGCGGGCCGCTTAGGGATCCGGGCAAGAGCGAGTGGTGGTGGCGGCAGCGGCGGGCTCCTCTTCTCCCCCATCGCCTCCTTTCTTCCTCCTCGCTTGTTGGCACCTCCGAGGCCGGGTCCGGGCTCGCCTCGAGCCTGGCGGCCGGATTTGGGGCTCCGACGCCTGAGATCCGGCGCCCTTAAGTTTGGGGCGGCCCCGATGGTGCCGTACCATGGTGGGGTGGCTCGCGCAGCCTCGCTGAAGCTGGGCGGCACCCACGATGGCGGGGACGTGCGACGTGGCGGCCGGTCGTGGTCGTCAGCGCTAGCTCGCGGGTGCCGGGCCGACGCCAAGGGCCTTCGGCGGCTTCGACGTCGGCGGTAGTGCAGGACACGCCGCGAGCAAGACGCAGGCTTCGGTTCCATGGTGCCCCGACCGAGGGGGGTGGCGGACGACGCAGCCTTGCGGCTGCCGGCGTGCGATGGCACGCCGATGCCCCTCCGGATGGGGTTCACGTGGCATGCCGAGCAACGACCACTACTACGCATTGAACTTGCATGGTGTTTAGAAATTATTTTCCGTGGCGGGCATTTCAAAACCGCCACGGAAAAATAGGTGACCCGGCAGCCCTCGCCAGAAAAACCGCCACGGCTTAATCGATTAACCGTGGCGGTCTTTTGTAAAATAACCGTGACCCCAGCTCCGTGGCGGATCCTATGCCCGCCACGGAAAATCTAAAATGCCCGCCACGGTTCAATTACGTAGTAGTGGACAACGACGACAACAATAGCTATGTCCCGGGTCCTAACTGGACGGTGTACTAGGGGATCTCTTGGGCGAAAGCCTTGGTGACGGCGGCGCTCGTGGGTGTCACTTCCCTTGTTGATGGCGTCGTCCTCCCCCAGTCCCCTTGGGTGAAGGCCCGTCCATTGGACGGCGCGACGGCGTTCCCAACGCCATCCCCTTCCCCGGGCGTCGCATGTTTCATCCAGCCACGACATCGCCCTCGGTTTGATGATCTTCATCTTCGGCCCCCAATGTGTGGAGGGGGTTTGTGGCGCCAAGTCGCCGCTGGCGCGTTAGGGGGACGGGCTCGCAACGATGACACAATGCGAACCCCTTTCTTTGTCGGGCCGGTCCGCCGGAAGTCGGGGCATGAGCCGGGAGGGGCAAAGGTTCAATATTGAAGTCGGACCTGCTCTTCATCCGAAGCCGGCAACGATGACCGGTGGTGGACTTTCGCCGGGCTGTCCGCTTGTTTTTCGCCCCGTTTTGTCCGGGTCCGCCATGGGAAGTCGGAGTCGCTTGGTTGCTTCAATCATGCTCGCAACGATGACTCATGGCAGTGGTGTGCTCTTCCGCGTTGTGTGGGTGGGTTGGCCCCTTCGTGGTATGCTTGCACCATGTTTGGCCACCCTTCTTGTACATACAATTCTATCGTCTTAATTGAGCGGCAGAGCTCCTGCCTTTATTCTAAAAAAAAGATCTAGATAAATATAAATACATGTTTCGCAAGGACTTGAACTTAGGTGGACAGTTTTCACTGAGAACCTAATGATGAGCTAGTCGGTTCGCATAGAATGGCGGATGATGGAACAATATACTTCTCAGCATGTCCGAGGGCTTCGACAAGTTTATGATAGCACACAATAGTGTTCAATAATAAATCTTGTTCCTGTTATTATAAACCTGTGGAAGACCATGGTGTCCCCACAAGAAGTATATGCTCTAGATTGATACCCAAAATATAGTAGTAGTTAGAGTATACTTGATGAAGGCACACATGCAAGCACAATTGTGGAGCTTCTTAGCTATGGAGCATACTCATACGCGTAACCTCACAAGTATCCACATGGACATTATATATACGTGGGCTTGTGTCGTTACTGGACACTAGATCTCCTCAAGGTCCGTGGACGTACCAAGGGAAGGTCCCTGGCCCCTAGGGCAACACCAAGGGTCACCCGCCGTCGGTTCGCCGCACCTTAATTACCCCTCCTGTTTTAGACCATAACGTATTTATGCAATGTTCTCTCCTCATGGTCTAGAGATTCAACGAGATGCACTATATTTGACTGTTTATTGTGTCTATATATTATTCTTTGTTAATGCTGCACTGAAATCAAAATCGACTAATTTGGAGATGGAAACATAAGGATATACTTTTATAGTTATATTATACGGTGGCAAAAAAAAAAAAAAAAAAAGATTTTCTATGTATCAGATGCGAACACTGGTTCCCTCTAGACCATACGTTTACCTACTGTAACATATATATTCCGCATGCAAGCACAACATCTTCTATAAGAAAAATATAAAGCCCATTTGGATCCACCCAACTAAAGTTTATCTAGATAAAATTTCAAAGCTAAACTTTAACACTAACTAAAAAAGTGCTCACAGCTAAACTTTCACAAACATATTTTTTTTCTAATTCTTGTGGACTTCTCCTAGTGTTTTAGCTGCTCAAAATTTAGTATAAATATTAAGTGGGATTCTCTATGCTATGACTAGTGTTATTATTTTATTACTACTTAAAAATACTAGGAGAATCCCACCATAGCTAGTGGTTAGCTGGGATGTTTGGATCCTCCAACTAATACATTCAGCTAAACTTTAGCTAAGTTGAAGCATCTAAACTTTAGTTTGTCTTTTAGCCAGGCCTTTGGGAACCCTAGCGGCTAAATTTCGCACACTGAAGTTTAGTTGGTGGATCCAAACAGGCATAATTTTTTTTAGAAGGGCGGCAAGAGATTTGCCAGATTTTTATTAGACGATGAGAAAAAAAAAAGGAGTACAGAACTTACATTACAGCAACTGCTACTCTACTGACCCAAACAGGCATAATGGAGACACATGCTATTGATCTTGAGATTAACATGGTCACCATAGGCACATCACTTGCTACTCAATAAACAGCCTCATCGATGAGATGCACATGCCATCGCCAAATTAAACCTACACTTTAACACCTGGTAGATAGGGGTTCCATCACCTTTGCTAACCATTAAGTACTCTTCTCGCAAATCATGAGTTATTTACTACTACACAAACATTTCACCTTCGATTCAAAATCCACATTAGCGCCGTTTTTTGCACGTTGTTAGTGAAAGTGGATGGTGATAACAGATTATATCCACATGCTCCTATTACCAACCAATGGTGATGATAATTTTTTAAATCTAAAAAAATGGACAACCATGACGATGATCCCACTGGCCGGTGGAGAGAGGATGTGTGACAAATGCAGAGAAAAGTAAGCACAAGAGTGGCGATGATGGGTCCATCGACCCCCTGGCCCTACACACATATATGGCCCCCAATCACAGGGAAACACACCGTGAGTGTGCCCTGAGGAGGCATACATAGGGCTAGCGAGGCACAAATTTTACCGACTATTCATAATACAAACCATTACTGAAAATTGATCAGCATCAATAGTTTTTACAAAACCAACGAAAATACGATTGGCAAAACCATTTTGTAGAAGTGTTTAGGGCAAAAACAACCCTAGATTTCACCGAGGATTCATAGCCTTGGTAAAAATTATTACAATGGTGAGAATAAGTGTTTGGATCATACACTAGAGGTTCTAGAAACGGTTGAGGCTTCTGTGCCCCCCCCCCACAAAAAAAAAAAAAGGTTCTATAGCCACGTATGATTTGGGAAAATAAATCCCTGACAAAAAAAGATGGAAAGATAATGTCAATAAGTAATGTGACCAAAACTGTAAACTGTAACTGAATCGTATTTGTAGGATGATGTGCAACAAGTGGCCGGGAGGGAACAAAAATAAATGAGACGGTTGGGAGGGGACAAACCAGAACAGTGACAAAAGAACAAAGCTGTTCCTCCCGGCCATGCACTGCCCTGCCATGCCGGTCACCCGAGATTACCGGAATAGAATGGCCTGCGCATGCACTTAATATGCCGAGGCAGCCACGCAGCAGGGGCCATGCATGTGGTTGGCGGCTTGGCGCATGGCCTCCACGCGCTTCGGTTCTACTCTTTTTTTAAAAAAAAAAATGTCGTTTTAGGTTTTGTTCACTTGCTCTTTGATCATCCATTTTATTCAAATTATTTGTATAAATAAGATGAACGGCCAAATACGATATTTTTTGGGGACGGAGGGAGTATGTGGCCAACCAAGAACAAGATGAACCGGCTCCTCTCGTTCTGCATGACCGCATCAACCCCGATATCTATTTAAAAGAACGTTTAGATCGATAGGCGAGAAACATTCTGGATTCTCGTCTGAAACCCCAAGAATCTACGCAAAATGACCAAACGTTTCAGACTAGTAGCAAGAAACATTTCGTTGTTCGTGGACTGTGTCATGGCTCGATTGTCAGCCACCCGGTTGTGGGAAGCTCCAGGTTGAGAGTTCGAGAACAAGGGAGGGAGAGGATCAGATCGAATCGGAGTAAGTGCCAAAGGAGGGAGAGGAGAGAGTGGACATTGAGAGCCTGGATTATAGAATCCAATTTGATTAAAATATTGTCTTGACCTCGTAACACTACCATGGTGCTGTTAGCACTGGCTGTTTATTGTAGGGAATTGAAAAATCAGTAGTGATTATCAGATCTAATCTATCTAGTAGTGATACCTCGTCACTAGTGGTCCAAAAAGAAAACCGATATTGATACATGGGACAATGCTAAATGTTTATGTAGTACATTACCACTCTAGTCTCCGGATAGATCGATGATGTTAGTTCTTTACTACTCCATCTACCTATTACAAAATGTAAGTCGTTCTGGCTTTTCTAAATACTCTTACAAAGCTTTTTAGTATGTATCTCTATATACATAGTATTTAGATATCAATGTGTAGAAAAATGTTATGTATCAGTACAACGGTTTATAATTTGCAACGGAGGGACCAGTTGTGATTATAATGGTTCCATTATGTGGTCCTGCGCACGTAATCCAACCTACACACATCATTTTCTTAGTACACCTACATCTTTATTAGTTTAATTTAGCACACACATACGTAACAGAAATCTAATATTCCACCGACTAAAGTCGATCTCTTTTTGTCATGGACTCCACCGACTAAGTAAACAAAATCACCACAGCGATCACACTACGGCCTCCACTGAAATAGGCTACATCTCTGTGCATCATCCATCACCATGCATGGATAACCTAAGCTAGTGATGATTGTCGGTCGACGACTAATCCAGACACTATCCTCACCAGGTACTCCCTCCATACCCAAAAAAAAAAAAAAACGTTTTAAATAAGGTTAAGTCAAATATTAGGAATATAAATCATCAACAATTTTTAAATCATTGAGTTTGCAAATGTAAAAGCTATATAAAATAGATTTGTCTTAATTAAAAAATACTTTTATAAAAATATACATATATCACTCTTCGATAAATATTTTTATACTAACAAAAATAGTGTACTTGGAGTACCTTTTTTCATTCTATTTATATATATGAAAATTCGAATGCACATAAATGCCCTACCGACACGTGCACCTCCACGTGTCATCTCCAGCTCGGTCCGGACCGATGTTTTGTTTGCAGCATTGTTGTCCACTCATTTTGACCCATTTTGTTCCGTCCATGCATTTATATATATACATACTGTATGCGTGATGTGGCTTTGCGCATATGCATGTGATGCACAAGAATGTCAAAGCAGTGTTGGATCGTGCAGGGTTGCTTGCATTGATATGTATATGTAGGTACCTGGACAGATACCTACCTGTGGTACGTGGGGGAGTTATCTGACTGCATGCATGCATTCATAGTAGAGGTATGCCATGCACCGTACCTGCACTAAACTCCGGCCACCCCCACATGCCCCCGTGTACCTGTATATATAATATATAATATAATTCTCCCGCGCCTAATTTCAGTAAAGATTGCTCCAGGGATAACAGTAACAACAGCTTTATATATATGATGAACGAAAAGCTATATGGCTAGCCCTAATTTTATTTGTTTATTTACTAGTATTATATCACTCTAAAGCTCGCTTAGACTAGCCACAGCGTGTGAATTGTGCGATGTTTGAAACAAAAAAAAATTAATTGTGTCACTGCTGGGGCAGCATGGAGCTGTCTTTGGTCTTTGCTGCATGTATATGCAATGCCTCGTCGTAGTTGCACCACGTACTGCAGTCGACGTGGATGTGGATCGATGCAATATAATGCTGTGTCACTGTGTGCTAGCTAGCTCTCTTATTACTACGCACTACACGTTGGGACTTGATATATGCCGACAGATCAGCAACGACGTCGTTGCGAGTATACTCCCCTCCGTATCACTATTAAAGACGTTTAGTGCATGCATCGAGATCGATCCATATAATATGGATGGAGGGACACTGCATAACGTCCACAAATATGAATCTCCGCTGATCATGAGTCATGACTCATGACGACGCATATATATATGAAAAAAAAATACACGAACGACGCTGTACATGTCACTGCTTACGTGTGTGTACGTGCGAGCAAAAAAGCCAAAAACTGTGTGCCGCCTCCTCCCAAACCCGTGGTTCCAGCCCGGCCTCCATCCAGAGCGTAGATTTCTATATACAGTTCGCCTGCATATCGCGGAACCCCAACAACAAACAGGAGAGGCAACAACGGTCACATGAATATTTTTGCGTTCATATATCACTCTGCTCGTCTACGCGTATGTATGTGTACGTATGGCTTAGATAAATCGATCCACCGTCCACGTAAGCGCAACCTATATTATATATATATGTGGATTGTGGATTACATTAAGTATATAATTTCGTGAAGGAACGACGTAAGGATCGATCGATACGTGATGAGCTGTATAGCCATGGGCAAAGTGTATATACCTGCGCCTAGAGATTTCCAGATGCCTGAAGAATTTTGATCGAGATGGATACAAGATACATGCATGGTCAAACCGCAAGTCGTCTCCACAAACTGAAACGGTCTCACGTGCGCACGTGTATGGGTCGTCCCCAGATTCTGCTGGCTATCTGCATACGATGCATGTATCTGTAGGATACGCGTACGTAACTAGCTGTACGTACGTGAAATGTGAATTATTATACACACATATACTATATGCACATACGTACACCCTACCAAGTACCAACAAGCCCCGGCCGTTGACCCATTGCTCATCTATGGGTTTACTTCCAGCTGCATTGCCGGTTGTTGCCAGAGTATTGATATATCAAGGAAATGATGGTAGAGATAATGGCATACTGAACTTCACTGTGTGAATACACGTACGTGCCTCATCTGCTCTGCTCTTCACTTCACTCATATGCTTGAAATGGCTTTTCAATGTGTGAATACGTACACATGCATCTAGCTATATATATAATGTCGAACACTGTAAATAGTTTTGTGGTGATGTGCTGTCTAAGTCTAACAGATAAATTAAATGTTCTCTAAGGTTCCAGAATGTAAGTCGTTTTACTTAGCTTTATTATCCTAATAAGATAATCTTTTCTAACTTTCGCTAAGTTTATTGATAAACATACACACATCTACTATACCAAACTACATATATTATAGTGAAAGTATGTCTTATTTATAGTAGCTAGGCACATGAAGTTGGTGATTTTAGAATTAGAACCTCAGTTTGCACTTCATTTAATCGCTACATATAGCCTTCAAATTTTTAGAGTCCACCCTTGTAGAAAGTCAAAATGTCTTATGACTTTAAACAGATGGAGTATAAAGGTTGCCGGTCTCTTTGGTCTTCCCAGTCAAATCCTACTCATCAGTTCGTCCACTTCCATGCATGGAACATGGAAGCTAGCTTAGCAAGCAAGTACACACACGCAGCAAGAACAATTCTTATCCTCTTGGGTCACCCAAAAGCTGGCACTGTGTCAGCAACAGATTTAAAGGTCAAAGGGATACTCCGTTCTCTGCGACCTAATGTAGTTCTAATCCGATAGTCTTTTATGCTTTTCAACCGGACGAATAGCGACCAAAATATCTATATGCTTTTCAATCGGA